>CM060892.1:133159826-133632326 GCA_030762935.1 Hymenopus coronatus
GGGCATTCAGCAGACTGGTTACTGAGGAAATCATTGAAAATTCCACAATATGATTCTCGCTGATCACCAAAACATAAATTTGCAAAGTGGCAGAGGCCATAAGTGTGTTGATGGGAACAGCAATTTATATTTTGTCTTATAAGTTAGAGATGGAACATTCAGGGAATATCAATTATTTTGTATTTAATAATGGGAATATAAAATATTTCTAATTTTAAAAGGGATTAACTTTTTAAAAAATAAAATTATATTAGGATTTATTGTATTTTAGGATTAAATGGATTTAGAATTTGTTGGCCTGATGGGTGCAGGTGATTGCTCACAGTGAACAAATGGGTGTGGCTTTCAACTTCAAAACTGAGTTTGGTGCTACATAAGTGAAATCCAAAGGAATTTTTGTGTCAGACTTTTGTGTAGATGAGACCTGGATTCTTCATTATACTTATACAAGCAACAATCAAAACAATGGGTTTTATTCTGTAAATCTGCTCCAAAGAAGGCAAAGGTGGTCCCAACATCTGGAAAAGTGGTGCCAATTTATTGGGATGTGAAGAGTACCATCACTCGTTGACTTATTAAAAAATGAAAAAAGTGATTACTGGACAGTACTACAGTGAGTTATTGGCTCAATTCAACTAGAAGTTGAAGAAGAAAGTGCATTTTCACACAACAATGCACCATCTGGAGTTGTTGCTGCCAAACTGTATGAATTGCTGCTGCACCCCCTTATTTGCCCTACCTGCTCCATGTGATTTTTTTTCCTGTTCCTTAACACAAAGAGATGGTTCGTGGGAACAAATAAGGTCATCATTGAGACAGAAGTGTGTTTTGCAGAGCTTGATAATTCCTATTTTTGGAGAGGTTAAAATGATGGCAAGAACTTTGGAGGAACTGTACATCCCTAAAACGGGGACAAATTTGAGGAAAATAAACTATGTTTTAAAAACAATGGCATCTTTATTCCTAACATGAATATTTATTGAACTGCCTTTGTAGTATTTTGTCAAGAGGTTTTTGATATGCTGAAAGGGGGAGATAACGTTATGTGGTTGCACCAAAAACTTAAAACACTAATACAAAATAATTTACTCCCATGCTAGCATTAAGGGTGATCCCATGACTGTTTAGATCGCTTGCTAGTCTGGAATCAACACCAAGAGGTCACATGTGTGGATATGTGGTTGTCAAAGCAGTATTTGGAAGGGCTTCTTCAGATTCTTTGATTTCTCTTACTAGTCATGCCACTACCTTCTACATAATCAGCTTTCCTTTCATCCATTTTACCATCATTTCATATCATCTTCTTTCTCATGCTTATATCTGGCATCAGGCTGTTCATCCATCTTGGATACTCTGATCCAGACTCCATCTGCTCAACAGGCATTTGAGCCCAAGTGCTTGCTTGTAAATACTGGGGGGACAAGGGGTGAGGAGGGTAAATAGCTAAAGAAAATGAAGTAGTATTGAAGAAAACCAAAGTATCTTCAATTCCCTATATAGTTTTTACAGAACTTCTCATTATCTAATTAAATAGGAGTAAAAACATAGATTACACTCAAACTTCACTCTTGAAATGGTGGCAAAAGCCACCGAATCATGTCTGAAGTAAGTTACCTTATTTCAAGAGTGAAGTTTGAGTGTAATCTATGTTTTTACTCCTATTAATTCTCATTATCTGTTAAACATTATTACAATTTTTGTTTTATTACAATTCAAAGTAGAAATTTCTTAATATTTTAACACCTGTGTAATTTAAATTAACAGATTTCCATTTTTTGTGCATTCATTATCAATAATAAGTGCCACCTTTGTTTTCTGCCTTTGATAGGTGATGCTGAAATGGTTCGCAAGCTTGGTGAAACAGCAGATGAAACTGGAAAAAATAATGTGTCATTCCTTTCCTATTTCCTTCTTGGTGAAATAAACAAATGTTTGGACATTCTAATTAGTACAAACAGACTACCAGAAGCAGCCTTTTTTGCAAGGTAAAGCTCTCCCCTTTTTTATGAATAAATGCATATTCTTTAAAAGCTGTATTCATTTTAGGTTACAGCAGAGGATGGTTAACTGTCCATTACTATTCTGTAATCTGTCAAGAGTTAGCAAATTTTAAATTCTGAATCAGTGGCTGCTTGTGAGTATACATTGTGGGTGATCACAAAATTTTAGATTCCAATAGCCCTGAAAATATAAAAATAAATTTATTGCATAACAATTATGATTATGAAGAATTGGCGCAATTGCAGTTGCTCTCAACAGCAATAGTAATAATAGTACATAACTTGTCTGATGAAAAAAGGTTAGTTTTTGTAAAATGTTATTGTATAGTACATAATTAAGTACAGTATAGGCAAGAATGGAGTAGTGTGTAATCTTTCACTACGTTCTGTTTGCATTCTTTCATCAGCCAAATATTAGTATTACTAATTTATTAGCACCCTCAAGTCTCTTATTCTGAAGCATTATTTCATCTTGTCAATTGTCCTGTTCCTCCATATACTCCACTTAAAAGTTAATCAATATAAATACTTTATGCAGTTCTTACTATCCTGGAAAGGAATGTCTCTTCCTATCTACTCCGTTGTGTCTTGTCACAGACTCCTTGTATATATTGTGAAGCTGAGTACTGAAGTTAATTTTACCAAGCATTGAGAGTTTATTGTTCGCATTTTTGTGTTAGTGGCAGTTTTCATGCTTCTTTATTTTGTCAGACAAATGTGTGAGATCTGTATCGCTGGAACTAGTCCACGATTTAACTTTTGGGCTGAAAATCAAAGATGGAAAACAATACAGTGCATTTCTTATGTTGTACCCACACAACCAGTTATGCTTATTATACACTATTTTGTTGAATGTTCGCTTGTACTCATGCTTATTATCAACAGATCTGGTCTGGGAGGCCCTAGTTCCTTTGCAGCTAAGTTAGTTGATAATCTAGTCTTCTGTTGGCACTTACAAAGTAATTTCAACAAAATTCATGTTGACATCACACCCAAAAATGGATCACTATTTTGTACTGTATCTTCCACACACATAAGCAATTACCATCACTGTTTATGAAAGTGATTGATATCAAATAGCAGCATAACAATGCTTACCAACATGATCACTTGACAATGGGTAAAAGAGAATCAACTAAACACTTGCTGTTAAAAATTGGAACCCGAACACTTATAATAAAATGCAAAACATAATATACTAATATACTAAATACATTGAGAAACCCATAATGTATATTATATAAAATTGCTTTTATATATATCTATATATATATGTATATAACCTTAACATAAGATCATCAGATCTAAATTTCACTGTATATACAGTAAGTGAATTGGCATAACAGTTCAGTATGCTACTCATCTGGTAGGATTTATGCCAAAATGAAAACCAATCAGGTATTCCCAACTTTCTGGTCCCTTGCAGTTGACACAAATAAAACTTCTGCTTAGTGTGCTTCCGACTAGTGGCTTTGATGTGAACTTGTAGTTGAGGGATGCATGATAAATATGTACACACCTTTAGCTGTGCACAAATCAATATATTTCACCCATAAGGCAATCAAGTCATGCCAGTTGTGCAGGTGCAAAAACTTCTAAAAACTTGCACAATCCATACTCTAGGGTCAATGTTCCCATGTATGAAGAAGTTTACAGGAGTTGCGCAATAGATTCAAATATCATAGGTTATAAATTACTGCATACACATTACATTTAATAGAACTGAAAGAAAAAAATCTACAAGGTGTTAAAAATTAGGGTGTTCATGTGCTCTTGTGCAGTAGCAGCTGCCACTGTTCTGAATACATTGAACAGTCCTAACTATTTAACGAAGCATGAAGTTTGCTGTAAGCTGTAGGCCCACAAAGAAGTCTCCTTAATCAGTTTCCTACTCCTATAACATTTCATGTGTTCTTGACAACATACTTCCTTTAACTGTCATTGTTTACTTAACCAATGATAATAAGCAACTGCTAATTTTACTAATTGTAACTCCTTTATTATTTGTGACAGTTCTGATGGTCTAATTGTTTATGGTGACCATATTTTTACAGTATCATTCAATTTTTATAATTTACTAGCTGCCTGCCCCGGCTTCGCACGGGTGGTGTACCTAACGAAAAAAACTCTGACAAAATCTTCCGTTTACAGTACAACCATGCAATGAAATAAAATTACAATTAAATAATTTGTCAACATTTTATTGTAATGCCTTGTAATGTACAATTTTCCTTCCGGAGAGAAAAACATAGCACCGATAGTTTGCTGACTCTCGAGCATGCAATATACAACATGCAAAAAACACAATTCATGGTATATCACACACACTTCTAACGATTGACCTTGGGATTTATTGTCATTGCGAATACATGGTGCACTTATATTCAAAAAGAAAGTCAGTTGACATTAGCAATAAGTATATCCTTGTCTTTGAACTTTCCTATGTTATAATAACTTAAATCAAAATTTTCATAATTTTTTTAACAGTGAGTTTTGTTCCGCTGCATAATTTCGGTTGATTGATATTGCATAGTATAATTATCACCGAGTCAACCTTGAACTGTAAATTGTGTGGTGGGAATCCTGGCAAATCCAATGAATTTAGGAATTCAGTTAGATAATTGACGACTTCATTAGGTTTGGTAATGGAATTGATCGACTTAAATGAATACATTTGTCCATCAATTTTATCCTGAATTTTTAGATTCAAATTGTCTACATTTTTATTAGTTGCTGCTAAAATAACTCGTTCGCTCAACCTAGCATAGTTTTGGTAATTTGCACCAATATTTGGAAATACTTTCTATATTAATTCTTTCTTTGACGTTGTGAAAAGACAAAATTTGATGGAAACGAAATGAGGCCAGTAGAGGTATCAACAGGAATTTGCTCATTGCCAATGTCTAATAATGCTTTTGCATCTGAAAAGTGCAATGATCCGTGCAATGTAGCATATATAGTTGGTATTGTGAAAAGGATGAAGTCAGTCCACCCATAGGTATTGTGGAAAGGATGACATGCAGTTAGCAGCATCGGCAACCAAGATGATGTTGGCATAATAACAGTAATGGCAGTGCTTTCATAATGTGGCGGGTATACACTGGCATAGGTAATGAATTACATTAAGGAGAAAGTCACAAAGTAACATTCATGCATCTTCCGAATTTCTTTCTTTCCTTCTAATATTTTTCACCTATTTCTTTATTTTCTTGTGTTCAAAACAGTCATTTCTAAGGCTAAAAATTACATAACTAAAGAGCAAGCAGATCTGGTTGGGCAATTGATAAGCTTTTATGTGATGATAGCTTTTGTGTATTAAATTTCTCCATTTAATTAAAAATATTACTTGATCAAATGTATTAAAAGTGATGGTAATGCAGGTATTTTCATGTTCTTTAGCTAGCTCATGAACCACATAATGTCAAACAACCAGCATCTACAATAGGAAGTTAAATCTAAAACAGATCGTGTCATTTCTCCCCCATTTTCAGATTCCAAGAAAGGTTAATGGTTATGTGCATTGTTTATAACTTGTTCATTTTAAAGAATTACAACAAAAACATACTTATTTCTTTATTTAAATGATGTGACCAAGGGAACGATAGTTAATACATAAGAAATATACTACTGTGCCAAGAAAGTTCCGGGAATTTGCACAAAAAATGAATTATTTATCCAATTTTATTTTATCGCCTTCAAAGTAGGCCCCTTCTGAAATTATACATTTATGCCAACGAATAATCCAATCATCAAATAATTTTTTGTAGGCACTTTTAGGAATCGATGTCAATTGTCGCTGCAAATTTTCCTTTATGTCTTCTATCGACTGAAAACAGGTGCCTTGAAGTGGTAACTTGAGTTTTGGAAAGAGAAAGAAATCAGCAGGAGCCAGATCAGGTGAATATGGTGGTTGTTCGATGAAATTTGTTGAGTTTTTGGCCAGAAATTCGTTCATAATAATAGCCTTGTGAGCTGGTGCGTTATTGTGGTGCAGAATTCATGAGCTGTTGTTCCACAAATCTGGCCTTTTTCACTGTATTTGTTCTCTCAAACGCCGCATAATGCTCAGATAATAGTCTTTATTTACCATCTGACCTTCTGGCAACAACTTTGAGTGCACGACCCGCGATAATCGAAAAAAACTATCAACATGACCTTCAGTTTTGAACGAGTTTGACGTGCCCTTTTAGGTTTCGGTTCAGTTGGAAGGCGCCATTCGGAAGCTTGTTGACGAGTTTGAGTGTCAAACTTGTAAACTCACGTCTCATCACCAGTTACAATGTGTTTCATGAATGTGGGGTTGGAACTGGCTCGTTGTAGCATGTCTTCAGCAATCCTTACGTGATCAAGTTTTTGTAGAAAATTCAAGTCTTTCGGAACTAACCGAGCTGCAACGCGTGTCATGCCCAAACAATCGTTTAAAATGGTACGAATCGATTCGTGAGACACAGAAAGTTCAGCGGCAATCTCTCTCAGACCTAAATGATGATTTTCTGACACCATTTTCTTCTCTTTAGCAATGTTCAGTTCAGTTGAAACCGTTGATGACCGACCAGAGCGAGGTAAATCTTCAACCACATCTCGACCACTCATATGCATGTGTTTTTGATAGTCAATTCACTGTAAGCCCTCTGTAACATTTTCAGCGATTCGGCACACGAAATACCATTTGCAATGCAAAATTTGAGACAGATTCTTTGTTCAATATTTGTATCCATCGTAAAATCGCAAATCACCTTTGAGATGAACCAACAAAATGGCGTACTGTAATCAAACTAGATGACAGATGACCATCAAACTCTGCGTGGGTATAGAGGAAAGTTGTACCAACTTAGCAATAACAATAATTTTGAATCCCCTTTTAAACAGGATTTTTAAATGATCAATTCTCGGAACTTTCTTGACAGAAAGTAATTGATTTTCAGAGTTATCTTGTATCTTTGTCTCCATAACCGGGTGCATTCCCTTAGCATTGAAAGGGGAAGAAAAATAGAGCAGTAGGTACTCAGGCCATCTGGTGGCAAATAATAAGTATGTGTTTTAGGTGTTCATCGTGAGGAATGCTTTTTTTATTTTAAACAATAGGAGTAAGGAAAGGACAGGTAATACATAAAAATGTATTTTAATTTCACTGCTGCATTGTGTCATCTCGATAAACTGTTGTGTTACCTTAACATTGATTGGATGGGGAGGAAAAATACCATTATGGCCATTTATTGGCAAATAAATAAGTACTTGCTCTAGCTGTTAGTCGTCAGGAAAGCTTCTTTGCTGCTTTATTTTAAACAATAGGAGTAAGGAAAGGACAGGTAATATATAAAAATATATTTGAATGTCACTGCTAGAAACTAGAAACTGTTTATTGTGCATCTCAAAGATGAACCTATTTTCAAGCATTTGTTTGTGTGTGATTTGTTGCCTTTGTGTATAATGCATATACAGAAAGGCAACAAAGAAGATTACCAAATTTTGATATATGTAAGTATGTTTTTTTTTTTACATTTTCATGTTGTACTAGCATTTAAAATAGAATAAAAATATTTGTAGCTATTTTATATAATAACTATTAATTTATTACAATATTATTTAAGGTTGTTTTTGTTGTTCTTTTTAAAGAACTAAAAGGAAAATCCCTAAGACTGCAGTCATTGCCACCCATTCATTTTCCGTGCATGCCATTACACCACCTAGTTTATGTGGGCCCCTTTGTCACAGGCACATTTAACTGCAGTTGCTGTGATTCGAACTTGTGACTTTCCAGTTTGAATGTATGACCAGTTCATTAGTTACCACTTTAAAAATCACTATTTGAATCACTTTCATTAAGATACCTGTGATACCTAAACCAGTTCAAAAATTAGGAGAAGAGTGGAATACGTTGCATGCATTAGAGGATTAAGGCTATTCTTATAATTGTTGCTGTTCCTCTTTGAAATGCACACTGACTTTGTTCAAGTTTGAACAAAGAATTTTTATGTACAATACATATAAAATTGAGTTGTGTGGATGTATTTATAGACAATTTCAAGAGAAATGTCTTGATATTAATATTGTTGATAGTACTGTTAACCCATACACCTATAATAATTTTTACAAATGATGTGTTTATCAACATGGTTTCACTTCAATGGCCAAGTTGCCTTACAGAACAAAGGATATTGGAGCACAGAGAATCCTCATTTAATTTATAAAGTTCCGTTACATGATGTCAAAATTGCTTTAAGGTGTGCTATAATACCCAGACAGGTAATAGAGCATATATCTTTCAATTATACTGTAAACTCTGATAAGCATAGATATTCTTTCATTATTTATCAAATGTTATCAGATAATAAGGGAGAAAAGTGATATTTCTAGCAAGATTCTGTCATTGTATTTGGTCATTTAGAGAATCAGTTTAACCAAGAAATATTAACATCCTAGAACCAGATAAGATGTTTTGGAATAACATTGTGTTCTATTTTCAGCAAAAGAAATTTTTACACTTTATTTGAGTCATTTTCAAACACTATCTGCAGCATTTTCAAGTGACAAACATTATATATATTTACTGCAGCAGAGGGAAGGCAATTTAAATATCCCTTTTCAAATATATTTTCAAGAAACACATTTTAAAAACCTTTTTTCCCCTCCCCTTAAGGATCTAAGTACAAATCCATCATGCTTAATGCTTTTTATTTTATTTGAATCAAGATGATTTGTTCAAAAAGTAGTAGTAAAATACAGGGTATTTCATTAAAAAAATAAATAAATAAAAACAAATCTGAAGTGATGCATTAAAACAATTATTTTCTCTACCAAGAAAATTCACACATAATCTTGTTTTGGCGGAATATCTGCTCAGTTCTAATTCCACTGCACAATTGCTGATTAGTATGCCTATTTATAGAAAATTCTGTTGTTTTTATCAGCATATTTCCAGGTATCAGCTGATGCTACATTTCTTCTCCATATAATATTTTGAGCTGTAGTATTAACTAAATTCTTTTCAGTGAATCCACATATTTCCATTATTTCTATTATAAAAGCTGTAGTGATACAACTACTTATTTTTATGTTGTCATTGTTTTCTGTTCATTCCAATTTCTGCTACAAGTAAATAATTTTTTTATAACCAATAATAAATTGTTAACATCTTTTCTTTCCAATAATTACCAATTTTTGTCCTTTCTCATTTTATAGCCTTCCTCAAAATCCATAATTTTTAATTTCTTTTTAATATTTACTTCTCTTTGGGGTTACATGCAGTTAATTTTGAATTTATCATGTTTCTGGTGATCCTATTTTGGAGCAATTGTGTTAAATTGAATTTCTAGAACATTTTCTGTAACCTTTTAGATGATATGTAAATCTCTTCCACACATACTTTTTTTTTTTTTTTTTTTTTTTTCCTTTGCCTCCGCCAAGTAAATATTAAAAACAAAAAAAAACAAACTTTCAAATTCTAATGTAACCAACATAACAAAAGTATTTCAATGACCCTCTTAGCTACAAGCTAGAATATACTCATTTCTAACTGACATATATTTTAAAATGCTGAATTTACCCTTTTTATCACACTTGCTGACAGTTACTTGATATTTTCTCTAGATTTTGCTGTATTCTTGCATTTTAACTTTGGGTTTACTTGTCTTGGGGATCATAAAACTGGAGGCTCACTTCCACTACTCAGATTAGGGGAAAAAGTGTTTTGCAGGTCTTATAACAGCAGAGACAGAGTGGCAAGAATCTGTTCCTCTTTTCAACATACTGCTTTCTCTATCTTTAGACATTAAACAACTAATCCAAATGTGGTATATTTTTGTCAACGTATGTGAATTTGCCAGTTCTATCAGATTTTCTTTCTCCAAATTTTATTAACATTAGATGTCTTATTTAAATCACTTTTGCAGTTTTTCATCTGTTGTTTTCTCATTCTTATGAAAATGGAGAGGAACAAAGAGTTCAGTATTAAATTTAGTAGTGGTGAAGGTAGTTATCTTAAGGCAAATAATGGTTAAGCTCATTAGTGCCCTGAGTATTTAGTATTGCAATTCATTTCTTAGTACTTCAATACCCAGTATTTGCTTCTTTATGTGCAAGTTTATAAAAACAAGTATAAGCACATGTCAAGTATATTCTGGATTTTAATTTAGAGGATATTCAAAGTTTAAAATATCCATCGTTGGGTACTTGAAAATGAGTTTTATTGTTGCTATTATTATTGTACCTATCTGAATATTTAATTTTCACAATAAAAAGAAACTTTTTGTAAATAATGTATATGATAACTCCATCAGCCAACAATGCAAGCAAAGGCATGTAGAATCATATGCTGAGTTAGATATTTAAAGCCTTAAGTGTTTTTCAACTGAAAATTTGATCACTCTATATGGTTTCAGTGAATTAGTTTTTAGTTATTTCACTATTTTTAAACATGTGATAGTTGCTATATATTGGAAATGTCTTTTAAAAAGTATAATGTGAAGGTTGTGGCCTTAAAGATACTGTTTCAAAGAAAATGTTATATATTTGCCTACTCTAGTGCATTTTTATTTGCTCAGAACAACAAAAATGAAATTTCTTTATCAGCCTCTTGTTTGTGTTTTACATATGAAATTACAATGGAAAATGCTATCATTCTGTGCAATAAATGCTGTTTTTTTGGCAGATCCTATATACCTAGCCGCATCTCAGAAGTGGTAGCACTGTGGCGGCAAAGCTTGTCCAAATTGAATGAGAAGGCTGGGCAGTCTCTTGCTGATCCCAAAGAATATGAAAACCTCTTTCCTGGCTATCTGGATGCCCTGAAAACGGAACAGTTTCTGAAAGCAGAACATGAAACTTTACTTCCAGCACATACATATCCACAAGTCAAGGTATGTCTCCTTTAGATACACTATGGCAACTAATGTATCTGGTCACTTTTTATGTGGTAAACAAATGAAACCAATTGCAATATCTTTATAAATCATAAAGACTTTTCACAAAATAGAAAGCAACAATACTTTAAAATTTTGTTTGAACTCTGCCAGAATGCATATTGAGCCCCAAGCCTGCATTCTGTTAATACAATGTCCCAGAGGTTTGCAGTCCTTAAAACTTCACCCTGCATATTTTAAATTTATTCTAAAGCACATCTATGATGACAGTGAAATTTTCAGCAATCTGTTCTTGTTACCATATTTAGTTTTGTTTAGATATATTACTAGAAAAGAGCATTATGACATGCTTATGGCGACTATGGTTTTTATTGATTACCAGATTAATATAACCCAATTTATGATGCTCATGATTGCATAATACCTAGTCCTTTGTTTTTATTGTTTTTACCTTTTTTTAATAGATTTTAAAACAAAAAAGGTATTGCAGCATGCTTCTCATTTTGTTAATGTCCTTGAAACGTATTTAATCCAAATATAAGATATGTTGATTGTAAGGATTATATAAATATTCCTGGTGTGCCTGAATTTTGATCACGTGTGTATGTGTTTATTCTCTACAATTGGGTACTGCCCCGTGGCAGAGTTAAATTACAAAATTCATTTACAATAATAATCTTACAGTTAAATTAAAAATAGTAATACAACATATTATACATGTATACATGTTTGTTTTTTTTTTGTTTTTTTTTAAATACCTACTTATTATTCAGTATAGCAATACTATGTCAATTACCAGCATGTTTATGGGCTTCTTTGTCAGAGGGCAGCCCTGAAAGGCTGCTACAGGCAATTCATTCCATTTTTCAATGGTCCTATTAACAAAAGAAAATTTTCCTATGTTAGTTCTATACCTTCTACTCTTAATTTTATACAAATGATCATTTCATCTAAAGTATGCCAAGTTTTCTAATCTCTTTCTAACGTCCACCCATGCATTTAAACCTGTATAAGCTGTAAATAGTGCAACTAACCTATGTCTTTTACACCTAACTTTTAGCAGCTCCCATTTATTCTCTTTGCCTTTCATAGGCCAAAAATAACTGATTCCTCAGGAACTATACACAAGCATTATAATCATCCAGCCAATTCAGCGTTGCACATTTAAATTAAATAAATCACTAATCAGTTGCATTGTCTGCTGCCTGAACTTGCATGTGGTCAGACTGTATTGTTGTGTTCAAGCAGGTCAATTTGCTCAAATTACATTATTCTTAAAATAAGAACTGAAGCTTTCCTGGCAACGTATTAATTCAAAATCTTCTCGGGCTTCTAGCCAGGTAAAAACTTGGCTTGACACCAACGTTTCGAAGAAGTGCATCTTCCTGTTCACCCTGAAGACTAGGAAGATGCACTTCTTCGAAACGTTGGTGTCAAGCCAAGTTTTTACCTGGCTAGAAGCCTGAGAAGATTTTGAATTACATTATTCTTGTTCTTGATATCTAACCTGCCAAGAGCGTCTAAAATATACTTAAGATTATTTTTGTGTAACTCATCTACAGTCTCTACTTTGTTTCCCTTATATCACAGTTAAAAATCCTAGAGACATGTTGTATTTAATCTACTCACTTTCTACCTGATTAGTGGATTTTTTAGAAGTTAACTCCAGTGAAGTATAATTCAGAAAAAGAAGTAGGGAAAATATAAATTCAATATTTTTATCCCAAACATGATGCTTTTTAAAGACTTGTTATATCAATTGAAAAGGATGCTATTTTAAACAACCTTAATGTTAAGCATCGCTTACAGTTTTCGAAATAGGTAAATGATTTAAAACATAAAGGTTAATATCTCAGAAATAAAGCTGCAAAGAAACTTGCATAGTATAACTGTGTATTTTACCGAGCTTTACATTTTCCTTCAGTAGGATATCTCCTATTGTGTACCTTTTATATAATACAAAATGATTACAGGTTAAAAAAGTTTACATTCATAGAAATCTTAAGGCACACATTTTGTTTGGGTTTTAACACTTGTAATAAATATATCACAATATAATACAAATTGTGTGTGCTGTTTTCACAAAAATATTTTTTCAGTGTAAAGGATTGTTTTAGTTGGGATTTATTTGAAAATATTTGCTGGGTATGCTTAGAGGATGCTTAACTTAAGTATGAGATTTGATTTCTGCAACTTTTAGTTATTTCTGTTAACCCACACATGGAGACACACACACAAATAGACCTTCTCCAAAAATGATTTTTTATTCAGGGGCCCCAAAACATGCAAATCTGCTAAAATCTTGAATCAAATTTTTGTATAAATGTAATTCTTCTGGCTTTGGTCCATTTGGAACAGAGCAGAGGAAGTAAAACAGAATTTGTTGAAATGTTGAATGCCAGTATTCTGGTTTTAATCAAAAGTAATTTTCCTAACAATTTTAAATCAAGAAATAATCCCAGAACCAACAAATAAAATGCAATGTGCTTTAGATATTTCACTTAGAATGTGTGTTCCTCATAGCCCTACTTTAATATTTAATAATAATTATACCTACTTACCAAAGTTGCAACAGAAAATTAGCTAGATACACAAATAGAGCAAAAGTGTTCAAACGTTTTCATGAATGTAAAGTTTATTTCTTTCATAGTTTCCATTTGGAATTCCTTCTAATGGAGTTAGATTGCTGAAAGAATGCATTAATGCCGGAACCTTGAAGGCACGCCTCCATTGTGGCTGTTAAGTGTTAATTTAAACATTAAAAAGTAATAGCACTGAGAATTGTGCAGCTCTACGAAGAGCATGTGGAATCCATTTTTATTTCTTTGGACAAAATCTGATTTAAAAGGTACATCCCATTAGTTAACAGTTGTGCTATCAAAGTACCAGGTTGATAAACAGTGGTAAGGTTTATCAGAGAGTTTCCCACGCCTTCTTACCTCCTCTTTCCCCATGCTCCCCTCAAGATGCCTATTGCAACCTTAATGAGAGTTGCAACAGGCCTGCAAATGGAAACCCCTGCAGTTGCTCAAATCAAAGAGTCACCTGCAGGTAATGAGGAAATAAAATTGTAATGTAATCAATTGGTATTGATTTAATTGTTTTTTCACACAAGCCATGTGTAGAATAGGATTTGGATAGGTGGAGTCAGACTGAAAAATGCAATGCCATAGCCGGGATTTGAACCACAGATCTCCATATTGACCATAATAGTTGGCTATACTATGAATCCTGGGACTTAAAGTATTTACAACATTGTAAGTTTGGCATCTCAAAATAATTTGAGATCCCCTAGTAGTTTATTGGGAAACATGAGAGTCAGTTGAGAAATTCAACTCTATTCCAGCATGTTGCCATGGCAGCTCAGTGGTAGAGCAACTGGCTAGAGACTGGGAGATCTGTGGTTCAAATCCCAACTATGGCATTGAATTTTTCAGTTTGACTCTACCTATCTAACTCTTGTAATATAATGTTGAAAATACAATTGGAAGTTTGGGAAAAATGCTGGGGGTGTACAAACCTGCAACCCCCTTGCCTTTAATAGGAGATTGCTTAGTGTCCTGTACTTGTGGCATGCAGTGCATTTTTTTGAACTGCAAATAATAACATAGAAACAATACATACAACTAAAATGAAAGTGTGTTACAGGAAAATGTGTTCATGAACAAGGTTCACTTGAGTCACACCTGGTACTAGAGTTACTAAAGCAGGCTATTCAGCAGCAAAATGATGATGAGTGCTACTTTAATTCTAAACGACTTTCCCTCGAGTGAACTGAACACTACTGCAATAAACCAATGTGCATACTTTCATTTTATTGGTAATTTTTATGTAATAAGAACTCATACATTGCTATTTTTGTAAGCATTTTTTTTTCTTTCTTTTATAAATACTGTCTAATGACAATGTAATACCTATATAATAAATGACAGTATTTCATTAAAGTTAAAAAAAAATTCAGCTCACAATAACATTTTGTAATTCACATTTTGAACTAACTCCTAAGTTTTCTCCAAACTTTGTGTTGTACTTTGCTATTGCGGCTGGCATCAAAATGGTTACTGTGTTCAAAGAATAATAATATTTTATTTGAAGTGAGAACTAGTCCTTTAAAAATATCATATAAATATAATTTGGTAATTCTTTTTGTTTGCAGGCAAACTATGAAAGAAATCCAGTTGAAGAGATGAAAGCAGCAGAAGCTGCTGGTACCTTCGTTTACATTCCCTCAGGAGATGATAGAACAGTTGATGACAGTGAGAGTTTTCAAACTGAAAACCAACTGCCTTTAGGTAAGCTTTTAACAGAAGAGTTATCAGGTCAGAAAGCTTGTTGTATCTGGTTACTAAGCTAATAAAATTTGTGATGTTTTAAAGTAAAGTATCATTTGAGTTGATTGTAACACATTTACACCACTTAAATTTGAATTACTTAGAACATGTTACGGAAATACTGTTGAACCCACAGTCTATTTTTCTTAGATAGCTGATGTCGCGATTTTCATATGTGGTAGCAGATGGGTTCGCCTCTGGTGCATTTAGAAACATCTAGACAAGGATGTCTCAGGGTGAGATTTTGAAATTCATCAAATGTTTTCTGTTCTTCCAGATGTGTATATTTTTCAGTTTTTCAATCCCCAACTGTTTCTTGTGACTTTAAAGAAACTCAGCATCCTCTGCATGTCGTGATGTTCTCTCCAAAAATGCCAATGTCATGCCACAGCTGATTTATCTTCCTTTTTTAATTATATTTCCTAAGATGTTCCTTGTATCCCATCAGTATTTAATAATTAACAACTTAACACACAGATTAGTTAACATACCAATGGACATGGAGGAGTGTAATAGTGATTTGAAAAGCATAATTGAAACAGCAGAAGATTTGACAAACATCTAGTTCATAACAAAAATAATCAAAGCCAAAACAAATATATACATCAAGGACACTAGCAGCCTCACCACAAACAAGGAATATATTTAGGAATTTCATATACTAACTACCCTTTAGAATTCATCAAGTTTGAAGAAAAAGTTCAGAAAACAAAATATAATCTTAGTGCTCACAAATAATTTTTGAATTAAATTCTAAAGTCAAAAATGAAATTCCAACAAAACAGGGCAGGAATATACTGGTTAAATGCTTGGGCTCTGAAAAATTTTACATAAGAAAATAAAATGAAATTTGGCAACTAGGAACAAGAAATTAATATAAAATGAAAACAGGAAGATCAATCAGCAGTGGCATGATATTTTTTGGAGAGAACGTCGTGACGTAGAGAAGATGCTAAATTTATTAAAAGACGCAAGAAACAGTTGGGAATTGGAAACGTGAAAGAATATCCAATCTGGAAAAACAGAAACCCTTTGATGAATTTTGAGACATTCTTATCCAGAAGTTCCTAAATCCACCACCAGAGGAGAGCCATTAATTACAACACCTGAGAATCACAGCACAGGCAGCCAAAGAAAAGTTGATAAACAGCAGTACTTGTGAAACATATCCTAAATAGTGTAAATGTGTTACAGTTGACTCAAAAGAATACTTACTGTGTGCTCAATAATTCTGATAGCCAAGCAGATTGAAATGTAAAGGATTGTTTGGGTGGAGGTTTTCTGGTACCATCTGCAAGTGATGGGAACGGCGAAGCTTTTCAGATCAGTCACAGACCGCATCGGGAAACTACTCAAATACCACAACATTGACACCATCTTCAAACCCAGCAAGCAAAATATGTAATACACTCTATTCAGCCAAGGATTCTAGAGATCCACTATCTTCAGCAGGAGTGGTTAGAATACTGTGTTCTTGCAGCAAACATATATTGGAACCACACAATGAAGCATAAAAAACTACCATTAAAGAGCACAAAAGAAATTGTTGTTTGGGTCAGACAGAAAAATAAATGTGGAACATGCCATACTTGAAGAAGTGGAACATATTATCCGCTATGACAACACAGATAGTTTGGCATCAGCATCACATTACCATTCATGTTTATATCACAAAGCCATTGACATACAGAAACATAACATAAATCACAAAGAAGAAGGCCTAAAAATAAACAAAATAGGGTAAGCAGCACTAACTAAACTCAAAGTCAAGAATTCCACTCAAGCCAGTCAGATGTCAGTAAGAGCACAGCACTCTGCTGACACAAGTCCAGCTTACTGCCAACTGAAGCCAATCACAGCAGACCACCTCTCCAGTCGATAATATAAATACTGCAATCCACAGTGCAATCAGTACCGCCACAGTTAGAAATTCCACCAGAGTACTTAGACCTCGCTACTGTCACACTGAAGATGTTTGCCACAGTTGTAGACGAAACATCTGGAAAGAAGAAGGAGACCATTAGACCACAACCCACAAGCCCAGATTATTTATCTAGTAAAGTTAAGTAAATTACAAAGAAGCCTCAAAATATATATTTCTGGTGAAATCTTTATATCAAATTTGAGCCTGATAAAGTACCTTCTCTACTAACTGGGTAGTAGTAGAGAAAGTAAAAAGTAAAGAAAGAGCATAAGTTTGATGTTAATTTACCCCTGTAAAAGCTATAATGTTCTAAATGTAAAATGTGTAATCATTCCAACTCTTCTAATTTCTTTTTTTTAGCAGAAAACTCGGCTCCAGCAGAATTCAGTGGTAATGACATGTCTGGTCCAGTCAAGTCACCAAGAACACAGGCAGAAGCTTTGGAAGAGGAACTGGAGCTAGATCTGGAAAACATTCATTTGGATGATAACATTGACATTCAGGTAGGAATTGAATTTCTGTGTCGTCTTAGCTTTTGTTGAAATGCGGCAAGGTTTAATGAGGATTTTTGCTTGAGAAATTATACTATATCCACTGTAGGAATTACACTTTTCTTATACTCTATGCAACACATGCAGAGAATATCTGACTTACCACTGATGGTAAAGAGAGGGTGCTGTGTTGTTCATATCTTACTCAAGATTTGAAATATCTTGAAATATACTCAAGATTTTTAAGATTTGAAATACCAGAATACAGTAAAATGTTGTTTATACGTTTCACATTTGTACTTTTTTTTTACACTTACATGTTTTTGTGTAGATCCCAGTTACTTTTATTTATTTGTTAAGCTAATGCATACTTAGGTATAACAGGCATTCAGCACAAGCCACCCTTATAATTACACCTCATACATCAGAATTTCTATAGTTACCACACAATCTTATTTCATTTATACATTTTTCACTGATGCTATCAAGTATAGTCTTTAGAAGAATGAAGCAACATTTAGAGCCAGTTTCATAGTTTAAGTGAAAGCCAAAGCTTTTAATGAATGGCTGAATGCTGCTAAAGCTAGTCTGATGCTGTGGTTTACTCTGTGCAAGTTTCACAATTGGTAATCACATTCATTTTCACTGATTGAGAGGAACAATTCCTGAGAACTTGGGTATCACTTGCGTATGAATTGCTATCGTTTATGATGGTACTACTCCTGAAATTAGGTTTTGTTGTTCTCTATCAACATATACTTAAAATAATGGAAAAAAATCACCAAAACATGGGAAAAAGTTGAGCAAGAAGAATAGATTAAAATGGTGTCAGACAATTTTGATAGTTCTGCATGCTATAGATTTTGAGATACTGAAAAAATGTCAAGCATTGTTTCTGGTGAGTACACTTTGTTACTGAAGTATAAAGCATTATGTATACAATGTTATGAGTATGATAAAGTATTCTATAAAAGTTTGAGGTATAGATTTCAAATAAAGTTTTGCTAATTTCTTGTACCATCATTACCGACTATTTACTTAATAAAAATCTTGCTTAGAATATACAGTCATTCCATATGTGAGTGGTTTAGACATTCTCCATCGTCTCATTTTAGTCACTAAAAATTATGCAACTAAAAACTTTGAAACAGACTGTGCTACTTTCTACCTGGCAACTGGTTGCCTTTGATACTCGGAAATCAGCAGACACTGTATTGCATTGTTTATTCTTGTAACGAATACTCAATGCTTTTTCATGCCATGCCAAATGAGCATATTACTTCAGCTAGTGAATACAAAGAAAATGTTAATGACAGATTGCTGTTTATTCCCATTTAGAAAACGTTCCAATGTGATGCAGTCTTTATAATAGCATAATATTTTATGTGGCATAGGCTTTCGAAACTAGTCCCTCATAATAAAAATGTAAGTGACTTAGTGTTAAAAAACCAACTCAACAAATTAATACCAGATATAATTTGACTGTCACTGTTACTAAATTCCTCCAAACATCAATCAAGCGTAATATTTGTTCACTTCATGTTACTCTTCCAACCACCAGGCAATAAATCAGCGTTCACTAAATGTTTCCATGGATTTTAATGATGTCATGTATGCATAGACAGACAAATTCTTCCTGAGGTGTCATCTTCTTTCAGAGGAGTGTTTGGTGTAGTTGTTGCAATCCCAAGATTGAAAATGAAAGCAGTGGCTCCCGAAACTACTCTCTCATAAATTAGTGTAATTGATGTGTGTTAACAGAAATAAAAGACTCGACAAATATGCATACAAGTACAAGGTTCATAGAGAGTGTGTTTAGGAAATTGCCTCTCATCAAGATCCTTGTAATGTTCTGACATAGTGAGAAATATTTTGTTTTAAATATTATTTATATTTGTTCTACAGGTTCTGCTTTTGCATACAATAAGTGCATATTTATGTGTGTCATAGCCATGTTTATGAACTTCTCACTTTTATTTCTCCATATAGGTAACACACACCTGTTTAATGTTAGCAATAATGTTACATAGAGCTGGCATCCAACGAAAACACCATTCTGATATTGATAGTTCATTTAGCGTTATGCAAGGGAATCCAGAGTTTGTTGTATTTATTATATAGTGCATTATAGTATTTAATACAAATTTGTATAATTTTGTTTCTTCTCCACCCACCCCTTTTTCCTTGCCTAATGCATGCTTTCACTCATGGATTTTCACACTTATACATTTTTACATTTTTTTTTTCCCTCCTAAGCCCCCTGAAAAACATAAAGCAAAGTTTAATTGCAACTTCATGCATAAGAGCAGCTTTAGTTTCAGTTTCAATAAGTTTTGCTTGTACATTAACATGAATGCACAAACTTAAAGCACTACATACTTAGATTAATTCATAGTCATTCTCACTGGCAGTTAAGCCAGTAATTCCCAATTTAGAATTTGAGGTTGCTGAATTGTCTAGGCATATTTTTTAAGTACAGTGCTCCTCATAACTCAGGTCTCATCTAGGTAATACATCTTTCTGTTTTCCCTCCTGTAATGGCAAATGCTTTTCAGATACTACAGCTTTCCAATGCAATTTAAACTCCATTCACATGACATTGACATGAAGTCCTATCTCTAATAGCAAAGATTGGAAATTCATTTACGTAATGCTCATTAAATCAGGATCATTTGAGACAGCACTTAACACTTTATTTATTGTTAGTGGTTCATTGAAAAATGTATGCTGTATAAGTAATTGCATTCTGACTAAATGGTTTACTTTAAACCTGCCTTAGACATTTTCTGTTTCTTGCAGAGATTTTAACACCGCCACTCTCTTTGAATACAATTCATACTTGCGTAACACTGACTTCTGAAGTATCAGCACACTCCACAGTTTCATCAAGTCATCACTGGAATGCATCCATTAGCGTATTAAAAACTTTGAAAGTTTTAAAATAATTGGTCTCTCATCTCTTTTCAATTGATGTTGCAGATTGAACTGGGAATTTTTTTTATGGTTTTTTTGTTTTTTTTTATGAAGGTAGCTTGGAAATAAAAAGACCCATGTCTTGGCTTTCATCCCCTTTTTTTTTTTGTGTGAAAGTAGCTTGAAAATAAAAAGATCCATGTCTTGGCTTTCATCTGCATAGGCCAAATTTGACAAGCAGTATATTATTTACAGGTTAGAATGATTCACCAATAATATTTAATTCCTAGCATACATTGGTGTTTAAAAAAATATTAAATGAGAGAAGCTATAAAAATTAGAAATTTTTATCTCAAGATTTTTTCTTCAAGTCATCCATCCCGAAAAAAAATTAAACTTCTGGTTATAATCAGAGTCAATCTAAGGGATTTGATAATAGAACCATATAGCTTCTTAAATATGTTTTCCAATAATAAAAGTAAGCGATGTAGTGTTGTAAAATCAATCCACTAATTAATTTCAATTGATTAGAAGACATCCCTGTCACAAAGTCCACATATTAGTAATAATTCTGGTTATAAGTTAACTTTAGTGTGGTCCTATGTGCAGTACTTGAGCCTCAGTCCATGCAAGGTTCGTTATTCCTGTATCTAGCAGTTAATCATTGAGCAGAAGACAGACAAGTCAATTGTTGCAGCTTAAAACTTTTTAATTTTTTTTCCAACAAATATTACAAGACAGAAAGCTGAGAAACAGATATTTTAATTTTTGATGTGTTTTCTGTATAAAAAATATTGCAGCTCCATCTGCAACTTTAATGACATTTTGTTAGTTTCAGTAAACTTATAAGTTTTTTAAAATAAGAACTAAAGCTTTCCTGACGACGTGTTAATTCAAAATCTTCTCGGGCTTCTAGCCAGGTAAAAACTTGGCTTGACACCAACGTTTCGAAGAAGTGCATCTTCCTCGTCTTCAGGGTGAACTGAATCAGAAGATTTTGAATTATAAGTTTTTTGTTTCCAAATGCAGTAGATATATTGTAATGAAATCATTAAACATATCCATAGTGCAAACACATCTTTTAAAAGTAATAACACAAAGAAAAGATCAGATATATTTTCTATTGTTAGTGTGTTGCCGTCAGGTGCCAGTGCTGCAGCCATGAGCCTGGTTTACGTCAAGTTTGTTTCTGATTTAAGGGAGAATATAGTGTTGAACACTTTAAATTTAATGATGGATCATTGCTATTAATGACGAATGTGTTTTTCAGGATGTCAATCTGGATGAAGAACTGCTGCTAGATGACTAAATCAACAACAGGAAGAATATTTTGTTGCTAATTCTTTACACTTTTGGCTCATAATAAAGGCAAGAGTGGAATAGTTACATGCATTTTTATTTTAAACTGTGTTCTTCATATGCACTAAAATGCACATCTTTGCAATAGCTTTGAAGAAGGAAAAAGTGAATGATGAAAATGGGAATGAATTTCTTTCTGTAAGCTGCAGAATGAATAGCAAATAATTTGTAAAGTATTATTCAGTGTAAAATACATTATGTTACAGTTTTTATTTTATATAACTGTTAGACTTGGAAACTGAGACTTCTTCTTCCCTGTTTATCCTCCTCATATGTAGAACTTAAGACCTTCAGGACTTACAAGCCAGCACCTGGGGTTGGGCACCTGTTGAGGAGCAGAGGCTTTGGATCAGAGAGAAGCCAGGATGGGTGATCAGGTTGGTGCCTGGGATAAAAGTGAGGAGGTGGATGAAATGAAATGATGGTGAAATGGATGGCAGGAAAGATGATGGTAAAGCAATTGGTAGAATGAATGAATGATGAGGGAAACTGGAGCACCTGGAGAAAACCCAGGTTGCCTAGGTGACAGGTGAGTGGTCTACCCATTTGGTCTTGGCACTGCCATCTTTGAGACTAATTGAGTTAAATGCAGTGCATTCAGGATAACTATTCCCTTGAGAAGTGCAGATGTACATAGCCCAGCAGGCAATAGAGAATCACTCCATGCACAGTAATGAGGTCAAGACAATGGTTTATTGATGATAGTGCATTCCACTTTATTTTATTGGCTTACAAGTTTACAGACGTGCTTATCATTTGTCAATTAGAACAAGCAGCTTCTTAGAATGTTTTATAAGTAAACTTTAAGTTTCCCTAGAAAAGAGGGCCATAATTTTAGAAATGGGAATGAATGTGTATTAAAATGTATTAAAATTTAGAGAGCAACTGTCTATACATATACTAAAACTGAAACCAGAATCTTTCTGGTAATTTTCAATTTTTGACAAATATTAATCTTTAAGTATATAATGGACCATCTTAAAACCAAAAATTGCATTTAAGTTTCTAACCTATAGTTGAACTGCTTGTTTAAAAGAATCATGTTTTTTTACAAGCTGTGCTATTTACACAGTTTTAATAGGATGAATAAGAGGTTTACTCATGTATATGTTACTGCATATTGGTTAAATTTTGATAGTATGCATATTAATTGGCTATTATGCATAATGATCAGTTTTTCTGGTTAGTTTAATAAATAATTCGTGTATTAAGGAGTTAATCACATTAACATGGTTATGAATAATATCCACCACCTCATGGGTAGAGTCATAATTCTCACAATTATACAACTCTGAACCTATTTTTACTTTCTCTATATGTACTATGCACATAGTGTATAGAGAATGTATTGAACTCCACCAAAAAATTTGATACAGAGATTTCACCGGAAATATATGTTTTAGGTTCCCCTGTATCCAAAAAAAGTATTTTCAGAAAAAGGTCCTTGTGTCTGTGAACACGATAACTCAAAAACGAAAAGTAGGTAAAATACCAAACTTGTTATGTAAGTTTAGTATCTTCCAGGGATGTGACACGAAGATTTTGAGAAAAATCCCCCACTCCAAACTACCCTTTACATGGAACTTTTTTGAAAATTTTAATTTTCTAAAAAATGGCTCTAACGATTTTGATTAAAATATTGTATATTAAAGATATTTACCTGACAAATGAAATGTATATTTTGAATTTTCTGGGAAAAGCCTCTGAGACTACTTTATTCTGAGTGAATTTTACGGAATTTTGCAAAAGTGCTAAACCATAAGAGAGAGACAAAAACTTACCAGACAAAAAATGTAGAGCACATTAAAACACACAATTTATGTTATATATATTTTTTCATGGAGTTGATTGTTTTTGAGATATTCCTTGTTTTTGGTTTAAGCTATAAAAACTTATATTTTTCTCATACAGGACTTTGTGAACTCGTGTCCATACAAACAAAGGAACTTCAGTCACATAGCAACCAGCTTTTGACTATCACTTTAATCTATGGTACTCCCTTATTTCACTTCTAATTACAAGGAAGCAAGAAATAAGACAATTTCTGCTAATTTTTTCTCGATTAGCAGGAAGTAAATAGAAGCAAAATATTTTTAGCAATAATTTATTGCAGAGATATAGAGAAAGTCATGTGAATGGAACACATCAGATTTTTATGCAGTTTAAACCTGTCTGTCATACATAGCATCTGAGTGCCTGCCAGCTTTGCCAACCATATAGTAAGTTATCATGATCTATGAAGAATATGATACTAATACAATACTAGCTAATCCATAATAAGTTTAAAAAAACATTTTTACAAATGCATTTATCATCACTTCATATATTAAGTTTAGTTTTAGTACATTTTAGCAAGTAGATAGAATGCCCTCAGGATAAACAAACAAGAGATTGCAAATCTGCATTTCAAAAATTAGAGTGAGTGCTTACATTTATTATTATTTAGAGATTTCCCAGTCTATTTTGAAAACTAGTGCAAGATTTTTTATTTTTATTGGTACTACAGTTTCCTGTTATTTCAGTTATGGCACAAGAACCTTTACTTTACCTATATTAATAAATATTACATTAATTTTGGGAAAATACAATAATTTTAATATCTTCATTTTCTTCTTCAATGGATCGCCCTCCTCTCCCGAGGACTTAAAAATGAATGTCTTGGGTCAATAGCCTGAACAGGCAAATTTGCATATGAAATTATCCAAGCCACCATTTGCCTGGCAACCAAGGAAAACCACAAAAAGACATTTGGTCAGGTTGAACAGCCCTGGGAGGTTAAACCCAGAACCTCCCAAATCCAAGCAGTAGAATTACTAAACTGCATGTCGCACTTAATTTTAATGTCTAAATGCAATAATTTTGTTTTTCAAGATAGGTAGTACTAAAGCCTGCTTATGCAACAATAGCATCCCAGTGTTCTTGTGTGAATATCTTGCATTGGTTTGATGTGCATATATGTTATTTTAATACAATGGAGGCTTGTTAAATGAAAATAGAATGTTTTTGAGAAGAAGAAAAGGGGATGATGGGTAAGGAGGATTACCATATTTTAATTCAGAAAGTACCAGGATCAAAATTCAAAACTAATGAAAAAAAAAAAACTGAGAATTATCAATGAAGCTTTATGGCATTATTAAGTTGGATGGCAATGAAAATATAATAGACCTTATGTATATTGTACACATAATACAGCATTTTGAAGTCTTGAAAAAGAACATTCTGAATTCAAATTTTCTATTAGATGGCAGTACAACTAATAATAAAGTAGGAGATCCCCTTTGAGATACCAGTGAACATATAATTAACAATAGAAACGAGCATCTTTGAAACATGTTCTTAGTGAAAACTTAAAAAATGAAATTGAAGTGAAGTTCTACCAAAGTAGAAGAAGCCAAACTCCACAAATAACTGTATCCAGTAGTTGTATGCAGCTGATGATGTAGAACAGATCCTTCAGTTCTGCTGTGTAACAATTTTGATGAAGCCTTGTGTAAAATGACATAGTACATTACTAATGCTTTAAGTGTTTTGAGTTTTATTTTTAAGAAATGCAAGAATCACCCGATTGCAGACAACTTGCATGCTTTCCAAATTTTTAGTGTGGATTGCCTACAATACAAAATAACTATAACTGTATGATCCAAATCATATATACCATTTGCAGTACAGATTCATGTCATGTCATTACGTATATCATTGCAATTGGACAATTAATCTTGATTTCTATTTGTAATGACTTAAGTCCAAAGATAATATAGCTCCTGTAACAACCTGCACCTGGCACACTTGTGCCTCTTTACATATGCCTGTGCACGTTAATGTTCATGTGCACAAGATCTCATGAGTCATTACAATTAGATGAGAACAGAGACTAATTGGAGTTTGTTGACCTGTAAGTCAGCCTAAAAGACTTATTGTACTGCCCCATTGAAATTTCCAAGCTCATTGTCTGCTAAAATCTATTCCTTAATTACATTTCAGTATTTTGGTTCCAATGTTACGGTACAAAGTATCTCTGGTCATGGACAGGGAAAGTCTCTTCCTTTCCAGGAATGGACAGTCAAACAGAATATGTGAGGCAGTTTCCTCTTTCTGTGTGCACATTCGACGTATGGAAGTGTCCATGTTCAGTAAACAGAGCAACTACTCTTGTGATTCCTGCTCTGCCCAGTTTGAGCAGCAAAGAAGAAAGAGAGTTGTTTGAATCTGGAACAAGTTCTTCACCTAAATTGGTGTCTTTCCTCAGCCTATGTTTTAACTGATGTTCTAGAACTGACACCAACAATGGGTTCAGGGCCAATAAAAGAAGTCTCTGATCCCATTTTGGCTAATCTGTCTGTTATTTCCGTTTTTAATTTTCATTTATTTATTGTTAACTAGTATTTAATTTCATACAAAAACCTTAACTATTGCGGTTATATCAGCTTAGACTAGAAATAAAAACTAGAGCTCAAAATTTGTTTTAGTTTAGATTAGATTAATATATATATGTTCATTATGTTAAGATCTTAAAAATATGTTCATCATATGATCTTTTTTCTGGGCTGCCTTAAACAGTGGCCAGGTAGGACACACATTGGAATATCCTGTAAAGACTTAGACAGTAACAATTGGAACAATGGATAAATCTGTATACCATAACTTCAGCCTCCTGTTTTGCTTTATTTCTTACAGTGTCTTAGTCACGCTTGTCCATTCCTCCTTTTATGTAAGAATTCCAAAACATACACTTAAATCTCATGAGTGAATCTCAGATTTTTTTATCCTAGCTTTAGTTCCAAATAGTGGCAAAATCTGCTGTCACTACAAATGTGCTCCCTGTGACATTAAACATTTTTCCTGCTTTTCTGTTACCAATTTTTTCAACATAAAGAATATATTTATGCTTGAAAGTAGTACCATAAGATGATTTTCTCTAGTTCCCCTCCATTTCTCAACTACCTACTAATTCAAATCTCTATGAAATAATGTTGCTCTCCATGGTGTAATGGTTACCATGCTAACTTCCTGTACCTAAGGTTGCGGGTTCAAACCTGGCAGAGGACGATTGATTTTTTTGGGTGTAAAACTCCTTAGCATGGCTTCCTTCAGAAAGGAAGATTTACGGCACGTAAAAGAACCTCAAGCCTGATAGAAAAATTAAGCAGTCTTTCACGCCCAATTTAGAATGGGATGCTGAGAACCACAGCAGTTAAAGAGCATCCATAAATAACATGCCATTTACATTTTCTATGAAATAATGATAGATTGGTGAGAAGAGTTGAGAAATGCAGCAGTGCATTGTGACATAAGAATTAAGTTATTGGAAACTACAGAAAGGATTTGCACTGAAATCTAATATCAACCACAATTTTTAATACATCCATACAAAAAAGGCATGCAATAGATTTGCGTGAATGTAATGCATCATTGCATTTTCAGGAATGTGAATGTTAAACATCCCATTTTAGAACAAGGTCTATAGAGACCGTGAATAAAATAGGGGTGATGGTGCTCAAATAAGGCCATAGTGCTTTTAACTGAAGTGTTACCTGACATTTGTCTTTTTAGGATATGGGATATCTCTGAAAAATTAGAAAGTTTATCACAAGTAATGTAAAATGTTTGATTTAAATGATAATTCTTGAACAGTGTAAGAGAAAGATCAGACCTGTACTATTTCATAAATATGTGACTTTAAATACTGTTACAAAAATTTCACCAGAAAATATTAATTTCTATAAAAGAAAAAATAACCTGGTGGCACTGACTATGCAAAAGATTGGCCTGGTGATAAATTTGATAAAATAGTGATAAAAATTCAAGAAAAATTGTAAAAAATATTTCACAGTTATAATTCAGCAGACATATTAATCTTGTGTGTATGGTTTCATAAATATAAAATTAAAATTTTGAGAAAAATCTCAGTATCTATCCTGACCAATGGAAACAGAGAAAATGGAATATTAAATTATAATTTCAACATTGGCAAGATAGTGTTATCAGACCCTTAAAAGAATGAACTAAGTATTTAACAGCTCGACCCATTAATAACAGATATCTTGGAAACAGCTTGTGTCACTAAAAAGGTAAGTTAGAATAAATTGTTTTGAAGAGATCTACACTTTTTAAGGGATAAGTTTTTGTCTCTCACTTAATATAGACAAGCTTTATACAAAATTCCTTTTTAATGAAGCAGATTTAATAGGCTATTCCCAAAAAATGCAAGAGATGCATTTTATTCATCAGGTAAACATTTGTAATATACAGTATTTTAATTTGTTAGCCATAATTTAGAAAATAAAACATTTAAAATTGATAGTTTTGGGTAAGGGGATTTTCTTGGGAACCTTTGTATTGCATCTTTGGTAAAGAGTGAACATAAATAAAAAGTTTGGCATTCATCCTACTTTTCGTTTTTGAGTTATGCAGCTCAAAGACACACCCAAGATTTTTTTTTTTTTTTTATTTTTTGCTTCACATGTATTTTCAGTGAAATCTCACTATCGTAGCAGAGGAAGTAAAAATGAGAGGTTCAGGGTTTCTCAAATCATATCTTTCCAGTGTAATAGACATCGAAGTTTCGGTGGAATATAGTAGATTTATTATAGTTATGTAATGAAAGCAAGTTTCTGTAAGAATTCTGAACTAAACAGTGCTAGGTCGAGCCAAGGCCTTCCATCTTGACGCTGAATTTCACACATTACAGACATCATGGGTGGGGTGCGGTAGTGATGTACGGGACGTGGTAGCGCCCCGAGTCCTTCCCATCCGGTTAATGCGGTCCACTCAACCTGGAGTTGTTACTTTCCCCTCAAGTAGCGCCTCAATTAGCCCCCCCCCCCCCATAGGAACCTCTCGATACTGAGTGCGTCGCGGTCCAAGTCTTCCAGCGGGAGAAAATCCTCACGCCGATGCTGGGAATCGAACCTGGCCCTCTTGCAAGGAACCGCATTACCACCGTGCTCTGAAAGCATTCAGAACACGAAATGCACACATAGTACTTCTAAATGTAACAGTATTTTTAATAAATAAAGCTCGGTCTTGGGTTCCGAAGCGGACATAGTTACGAACACACAGAATAGCCAACAGTATAAAGAGAGTGTAGTGGGGAGAGGTTTGTAGCGTAAACATGTACACGTTGAGGTATAACCGGTTCCAAAAGTAGTTCATTATATGTATTGATATTACCTAAATGCAACGGTCTAGCTCATCGAGTAATCTCCTTCTGGTACCTACTCAAAATACGTACGTTTGAATTATCCACAAGTCTGTTCATTGTCGAAAGCCTATCTTTTCGTATTTATTACATTTTTAAATCTGTGCTCTCCTTCAGTGTTCACTGGTTTATCTTCTAGCAGGAACTGAACGAGGCCAGACAGTGAGCAATGCTAGGTAGTGTAACACGTTTCGAAACGGGCTGCAGAGACCACGCCTACTCCATTACGGCATAATTAAACTGTGTGCACGGAACCTCAATCCGGCAATTTCGTGACCACGGACCGAGCACTACTAATAAAGGTGCAGGCAGTATTGTTTACGCTTCCTCCATTGTATATTATTATTATTAAACTGCCGTTTGTGAAAATTGCAACACCAAGAAGGAAACTCATGAATGCAATGACCCCGGACCGACCTCTACAAATAAAGGTGCAAGCAGTATTGTTTACGCTTCCTCCGTTGTATATTATTATTATTAAACTGCCGTTTGTGAAAATTGCAACACCAAGAAGGAAACTCATGAATGCAATGAATTTAATACCACAGATGAGGTACATGACAAGTAACAAATAATAAACTTTTCAAAAGTATACATGACCTTTAAGCCCTCATGTTCAGTGAGGCCTCCATGCGCTGCAATTAGATCTGCTACATGCCCTAGCATTGAATCAAAAAGGTTCTGAATACGTTCCTGAGGGATTTCCCTCCACGTAGTTTGTATTCGAGCCCACAAATCCGTGAAACTGGTTACTGAAGGACCTTGACGCACCAGGTGCCGACCAACCATATCCCAGACGTGTTCGATGGGCGACATGTCAGGCGAACGTGCAGGCCAGGGAAGCAATGGTATCCATCGCTCTTCGAAGAAGGCTTCTGCAGTCCTCACGATATGTGGCCGGGCATTGTCCTGCTGAAATGTGAATTGTGGAGATGCCTGAGGCAGGGGTAGTACCTCGGGCTCTACAACCACCTGTAGGTACCTGTTGCTGTTCAAAGTGCCCTCAATTCGTAGGAAGCGAGATCAGTTGTTGTAACCAATGGCGCCTCAAACTATCACACCTGGTGTTTGTCCGCTATGGCGCTCAACAATGCAGCCCTCCAGGTTGCGCTCACCATGTTACCGCCGTACAGATATGCGGTCATCACTGTAGGACACGTTGAAGTGGGATTCGTCCGAAAAGACTACATTTTGCCATTCAGCGCCCCAGTGACGGTGTTTACGTGCCCTTTGCAGCCAGAGGAGCTTGTGGTTTCTGGGCAATAGGAGCCGACAAAATGGCATGTTTACAACCAGTCCAACCTGCAGCACATGGCGACGAACCGTTGATGCAGACAAGTTCACAATTGTTACAGTGCCCCAGCGTCGAGCCAACACTGGATTAAGCTATACGATCCGTTATGGTTATGGCGGTCATCCCGTACTGGGGTCATCTTCCGTGGTTCAATGCCCGCTCTTCGCTCCGTACGACCTACATCTATTCACTGCTTCCACACACGCAACACTGTCGTAGCAGCATGCCCTGTACGAGCCGAGATGTCACGGTATGACAAACTCACTTCCCAGAGACGGATCATTCTGCCCCGTTCGAACTCACATGCCGATATGGCTCCCTTTAACGTCGACGAGGCATACTGGCACTCACTTTATTGTTTACACATTGTTTGACAGCTCTGCACTGACTACACTTGGTGCAACACTGGCCTTGTTGGACCGACACGACAGGGCTCTGTTCGGCCTACGTGTACCCCATTTCTATGCAAACCTTAATCACTTATTGCTTCTACACTTCCACCAGGTTGGAGTTATTCGGGAAATTCTTTCTTTGTGTTGCAATTTTCACAAACGACAATGATTTATTATTATTATTATTATTATTATTATTATTAGTGGTGATGACGGTGGTAGAAGAAAGCTTAGAGAATGTACAACAATGATGAGTTGTGGTAAGCCAAAACATTTTTCCTAATTTCAGATTGAAGTTCAGATAGTAACATGCGAAAGTCAAGCCGCGCTCCAACAGTGTGCATTGTCAGCATCCCGTGCAAGTATGCTACGAGGGGTGTAGGAGAAAATATAGATAAACGTATTATTTTTGCTAGATTATTTTTTATTTTTCAACATAATCTCCTTCGATACACTTTTCCCAGCGTTTCTCCAACTGTTTTAGCCTTCCAAAAAATTGTGATTTTGGAAGGTGCTCAAAATAGATATCTGTTTGGAAGATAACCTCTTTGTTAGACGTGAATCCTTTTCCGCCGAGCCACTTTTTCAAATTAGGAAGTAATAATAATAATAATAATAATAATAATAATATAAAGGTCAATGGGAGCCAAATCGGGTGAATACGGTGGAAGTTGTAATTCGAAGTGAATGTTATAGTAATTTTAACCTTATTTCTACAATTTTCACTATCGGAAACTTCGCAGGTGTGCACCCTTTCATTGTCTTGAGGAAGAAAATCTTTTTGTTTGCCAGATGAGGGAGCTTTTTCCTCGGTTTCTCCGTTCAACCGGTGCAATGACGATGCATAATACTGCCCATTTATAGTTCTTCCTTTCTGCAAGTAATATAGATGATTCCAAAAAAACCGTACCACCACCTTGTCTGCAGAATTCAACACCTTTGCCTTCTTCGGAACCGATTCACCTTTAAAACCCGCTGCTTCGAGTGTACTTTTGTCTCTGGAGTGTAGTAGTGTATCCATAGTTCATTCACAGTTATATATGGACCCAGAAATTCGACAGGATTGAGACTGAAAAAGTACCAAACCAGCTTCCGAATCTATCACACGATCGCGTTTATTCTCCATTGAGAGCAAACGCAGCACCCAACTTGCCGAGAACTTTGTCAGACCTAATTTTTTGTGCAAAATTGAGAACATTGTACCTCGTGATACGCCGGTGGCCTCTACTATTTTGCGAACTTTGGTTCGTCGATCACTCAAAACCATATCCTGGAATTTGTCAACAATTTCGGAGGAAGTATTTCTACTGGACGTTTGAAACGATGTTCATCAGTTGTGGACTTACGGTCACGTTTAAATTCATTTATCCAATTGTAAATTGTTGCAAACTAGTAGAATAAATCTCAAGCGATTCCGTGCTATGATTTTATGACTTTAAAGTCGGTTTAGGGGAGAGAGAGGATGTCTTAAAGACCGCATCGTGCATTGGGGACCTTTGCCCTTCGCAATCCATTATTTATCGATGGTATGCAGAGTTTAAAAGGGGGAAGGTATTCCCTCGGAGATGACAACAGGCTGTAGCAACAATGGATGAAAAAGTGATGAAAGTAGAGCGCATGTTCCGGGACGATCATCGTAGCACATTAGGTCAGATTCAAGAAACCCTAATTTTATTCGATCGACAACAGTGAAAATAATCTGAAAGAAAAACTTGGCGCCAGGAATCTCTGCAGTCGCTGGATCAGAAATGAGCAGAAAGAGCACCGTATGCAATGATACCAGAAAATTATTCGAAAAATTAAATGGAGGAAGATCCAAAAATGTATTTAGTATTGTAACAGATGGAAGCTGGGTTTATCAGTATGATCTAAAAACTAAGCCCAAACAAAAGTGAAGCGAACGAGAAGGATTGCAAGATGATTGTTCCTCCTCAGCAAGTGGACACTTTGTGACGCTTCCGGTCGAGGAACTGTTGCTGTGAGAAGGTACACCATAAAATGTCTGCCACAGTGAACTGAAAAAAAAAAAAAAAAAAAAAAAAAGCATCCCAATACTGGCCTGCGTGGAATTTTGTTGCTCCATGACAATGCCGCTGCTCACACCGCATAAGAAACAACCGTCTGCCTCAGTAGTATGAGGGTAGCGTGTTTGTCTCACATTCAAGAGGTCGCAGGTTCGAAAGTTGAATAAGGTTGTATTCGGGGTTTTCCCTCGTCCTTAGATGACAAATGTCGAGTAGCTTTATTTTCCATGGGCCCCGAGATCATTTGAGCATCATTCATCTTCTGATATGACCAATCAGGTTAAAGGAGTCAGGAGTGAAATATTTATCCCATCCTCCCTACAGTCCAGATATGGTCCCATGCGACTTTGATCTATTTCCCAAAATGAAAGAAAAAATTCGAGGCCACCGATTTGGATCACCTGAAGCCGCAGTAGCTGCTAGAGGAATGTAATTGCACTACCTCCAAAGAAGAATGGTGTTCAGCATTGAAAAATGATTTGCATAGAATGCAATGGAGAATATTTTGATAATATGCAAGATCAGATCTAAATTGTTAACATTTTATTGCGTCCATTCTTAACATTTTTGGAGTTAACCTCGAATAATAATAACAATAATAATATTAGTACAGGTATTTCTCTCGGTAGGGTTCAATAATGAAAAGATAAGATCCTCTCTTAGACAATTTATACTATACATTTTAATGGCCTCATGTACTTAATGCAGGTGACGCTTAAATGATTATAGAGCATTCTGTGACTAAGCATAATTTTATATTTGCACCATTTGCTTCCAAACTTCTGACGTGGTGACGTAAATATGGAAGGAAAGAAAGAAAAACAGTTTTCTTGTACGGAAGTATTCTGGAGTATAGGCGGTTATCAGAATTGCCTCGCCCCCTCCTTTTCTTTTATCCAAAATATAGTTTTTGTTAAAAGCACGCAGTTCGTTACTTATCTCGGCATTGTGATTTTAAGCCCGATCCTGTTTTAACTGCGATAGAGCACAACATACTTTTTAGCGCTGCTAATTTCTCATTAGAAATCTGCATTCTGTAGATCGTGCTCAACTAGAGATGTCATCTCGTCATTTTCTTATCTTGGGTAAGTTTACGATTTTAAATTTAAATATGGTGATTCTTGTTTCCGAAAAGATACTTTGAATTTGGAACGTCATAATATATCGTTTTATATGAAGACCTTCTCCAAGCTGTTTAAATTTAATGTTGGTAGATGTGTAGTGACTTAGAGAGGCTTTCAAATAGTATTAGAATAGTTCTACGTTGTTAGATCTGAAAGATAGTCCAAAACGTAAAGTGCGCTTTCGTATTTCTAAGCGAGCGACGAGAGAACCAGCGTCAACCATAATGCATAGTTACAGATTAATACAATAGTATTGTACTGTGGTGGTAGCGTGTCTACCTTATATTCAAAAGGTCCCAAGTTTGAATATCGGTTAGGGTGAGTCACCCGGATAATGGTTTTCATGGGGCTTCTCTTACCCTGAGATGATTGTCGGTTAACTTTAATCTCTATGTACCCCGTTCTCATTTAGTATTATTTCACCCGTTTTCATTCATTCTCCCAGGATAGAGGACGTTTACCCGCTAGGGTTAAACAAGCGCTGAAGAACGCATGCTGTCGATCTTTGCTGGATGCATTAGTGTATACAGGCCAACCAAAGTCCTCCCTCGCATAGTACGAATTTAGGAGTATCAATTGAAATGTGTTAATAAAAAGAAGTCAAGTATTTTTCAATAGTTTATTAAGCATGACATGACTGAATTACGTCAGGACTGTGTACCAGGTTACGTTGATGACTATTTCGGATTGTTTGCAAGTGCGCTCTTCGTTTACGAGTAAAAGATACGAAAATTGATAGATAATTTAATTTTATGCCAGTAAATAGTTATGGTCATACATTGTTTCTCTCTTTGTATTAATTAGTTATTAAGCAGTAAATTGAGCTTTAAATATATCCATTTGTTGCGATACTGAGCTGCCATCTCTTGAGCAGTACATTGTGTTTTTCACTTTCTAAAAGCAATATAATGGATATATTAAATCTTATCTACCAGGTGGTCCAACTGCCCCTATTTGACGAATGCAGATATCCCTTGATGCGTTAAAAGAATTGTAGAACTTGACTAGACTATTTCAAATTAAAACCTGCCAGTTAGGAGATAGCCGGAGCGAGCTTCGTTTGATCCCTTTCAATGAGCTCGACCTAATCACTGTCTCCGCTGTTAAGCAAGAAGGGAAAAGGGTCAAGTACCTATTGTAGGTAGCATCAGAACATGTGGGTATAAAGGGATTCGTGGCCCGAGTCTAGTTCGGTTCGGCTGCTAAGACGCTAACACAATAATATGATTTAAAACACGTGACCTATGCAACAAAACGAAGAAAATCTGATGTGTTCCATTCACATGACATGCTCTACATCCCTGCAACAAATTATTGTTAAAAAGCATATGTTTCTATTTACTTCATGCTAATCGAGAACAAATTAGCAGAATAGGCTCTAATACAAGCTTCCTTGTAAGTAGAAGCGAAATAAGGGAGTACCATAGAATAAAGTAATAGTCAAAAGCTGGTTGCTATGTAACTGAAGTTGCTTTGTTTGTATGGACAGGGGTTGACAAATTTCTGTATGAGAAAAGTATGTTTTTTAAAGCTGAAACCAAAAACAAGGAATATCTAAAAAACGATCAACTCCACGAAAACAAATTATATAACATAAATTGTGTGTTTTAATGTGCTTTACATTTTTTTGTATGTTAAGTTTTTGTCCATCTCTTAAGGTTTAGCAGCTATGCAAAATTCGTAAAATTCATCCAGAATAAAGAAGTCTTCAGGGGTAATTCCCAAAAAATTCAATATATACATGTTATTTGTCAGGTAAATATCTTTAATATATTTTAATCAAAATCGTTAGAGCCATTTTTAAGAAAATCAATATTTTCGAAAAAAGTTCCATGTGAAGGTTAATTGGGGGTGGGGGGACTTTCTTGAAAATCTTCGTGTCGCATCCTTGGAAGATACCAAACTTGGTATTTAACGGTCTTTTCGTTTTTGAGCTATGCTGTCCACACACACACACACACATACACATACATACAGACAGACATACACACGCTCACACACACGGACCTTTTTCCAGAAATGCTAAGGTAGAAAGAAAATAAAGCGATACAGTGGGCTATACCGTCAGTCAAATGCTTTAAAATATGGTTGCTATGGTATAAAAATGCGATCCTTTGCGTGGTTCAGGTGTTGACAAGTTTCCATATGAAAAAAGTATTAAATATTTTAAAACTGAAATCATCAACAAGGAATATCTTAAAAGCGGTCAACTCCAGGAAAAAATGCATATAACATGAATTGTGTTTTTAACGAGCTCTACATTTTTTGTATGGCAAGTTTTTTTGTCTATCTCTTGCGGTTTACCAGTTATGCATAATTCAATAAAAATAATCCAGAATAAACAGATCTTTAGAGGCTATTCCCAGAAAATTGAAGATATACATTTTATTTGTCATGTAAATATCTTACATATATAGATTTTAATCAAAATTGTTAGAGCCATTTTTGAGAAAATCAAAAATTTTCTATTTTTTTTCCATATAAAGGGTAGTTTGGGGTGAGGGGATTTTGTTTAAAATCTTCGTGCGGCAACCTTGGAAGATACCAAACTTAAATACCAAGTTTGGTATTTAACGGTCTTTTAGTTTTTGAGTTTTGCTGTGCACATACACACACACACACACACTACACACGGACCTTTTTCCAAAAATGCCTTTTTTTTTTGGATCCAGGAGAACCCAAAACTCATATTTCTGGTGAATTCTTGTTATGGATATTTGGGTGGAATACAATTCCTTCTCTATCCACTATGTACATTGTACATGCAGGCTAGAGAAAGTAAAAATAGTATTTACGAAGGTGGTATTGCATCACAGTTAGGTAGGAAGGAAGAACCTTATATAGCGCCGGTAAGTTTAGGAGCTTCCTCCATAACATTTTACAATCCACTTAGTGCTTTTTGATTCAATGCTGCTCTACATTTTGGATTGCACTTTAGGTATACACTTCAAATCATGTAAAATTGGTAAGCACAGAGTATTTATGAAACAATATTTTCTAAACCATTTAATATTTTTCTGATTACATGAAAAATTCTTCCATAGATGGCCTCCGTGGACGAGTGGTCAGCGAGTGGACTTCTCTCCCAGAGATCCCGGGTTCGATTCCTGGCTGGGGCGGGGAATATTTCTTTAACTAGAATTATTCACTGTCCCCCACAGTCTGTATGTGAGTGTGTGTGTGTGTGTGTGTGTGTGTGTGTTTGAGGAAAATAAAACGATTTGAGCCCAACGTAAAGAACCTACAGCCAACGAGTTGTTTCTAATGTAAAGCCCTCGATATGACCTTAGATGTTAAAGAGGGTCATATAAATGAAACAAAAGAAAATCGTCCATGAATTGTTTTAAAAGGAAAATGCAAAGGATATTAGCCAATAAATCTTCATGTAATGTTCAAAATTTGAAAGATACTATTAATTGTTTCAGCCATTTTGTTGATTCCGATTCTTGACCACACGGTGCAAGAAATATGTAAACAAGGTGACTACACAGTTATGTTTGAGGACTGTTCTGCCTTCAACCACTTCAACTTCTTTGGTGGCCCGGTTTGCGCCTCTAATGGAAAAATCTATCCCAATTCTCTGTACGTCCGTTGTCTCAACCATCATGATCCATCGTTAGGTAAGATATTAAGTTGCAAATAAAGAAAATACATTAGTAAAATGCTTTTAGTAAATATGAAGTTTCACATATTTAAATAATTACACTTGCCTGCGACAGGAACAAAGATTATTATACACCTGTTTTAAGGAAGGTTTTATTTCTCAGCCTTTCCATTCAGCATTCTGAATGTTTTGAGTATTAGGTACATAAGTAATTTTTTTTTCAGGAACCTTTGGAAAAGCACAGCTCTCAGTTGTGGATATATCAATTTACATAGTTCTTCGGTCATAGTCTTATAATTCCAATATACGGAATTTTCATTTCAAAAGAGTGAACGTATCAGCTTTTTAACAGGAATTTATATAGGCACATTTAGAGCTAATAATGATGATAATGAGATAAAGACGATAACTGAGCGAGATGGGTCCGCGGTAACGTGTGAGGCTTGGATTCGTGAGTTCGCGGATTTGATTCATGGTGACTGCCTACTCTGACCATGTAGTTTTTCATGTTTTTCCTGAGGATTAGGTTGGCGTATTTTACAAATGTTCTTTCTCCTATTCCCTATATTTCATTTCCCTTTCATGTTTCAGTTGTGCTTTATGTTCTTCAATGTTGGTGGTGCCGGACATATGTCGCAACTGCATGCATTCTTTAAATATATCTTCCTGTGAAAGCCAGAGAGAGCTGTCTGGAATTGCTCCCTAATGGTGTGCGATGTTAGGGACTTCGGCGCGTATTTGGTCTGTCTTCCTGCGACCACCTACAGATCTTTCGCTTCATCCGTGCTTTCGAGGGAATGTAGCCACAGTAGACCCATTAAGGTGTCGCAGTGCGCGAGGTGTCCCTCTCTGTTACAATATCCTAATCCTAATGATGATAATGATAATAATATCACTATAGTTAATAGTAAATGTGACAATAAATAATAATAATAATAATAATAATAATAACAACAAGGAAATATAGGACGACAGTTACTCACTCTAACATCTAGTAGGAAATGTTTGTTTGTTTGGTATTAAGCAGACTTATCAAGTTTGGTGTTTAACAGACCTTTCGTTTTTGAGTTATGTTGTTCACATACACTCACATGCACACATGTAGGTACATGAACACGGATCTATTTCCTAATTTTTTTCTTTCTTTTTATTCAGGGGACCGTAAAACGTGTATTTTCAGGGAAATCTTGGTATCGAATTTTAGGTAGAATGCAGCATCTTCTCTATGTACTATGTAGGAAGTATAGAAAGTAAAACCATATCTATCAATGTTTATCTCAATTAACGTGAATTGCATATCTAAAAGAATAAGTTTCTTAAGGAATAATTTATTTTAGAATGGGTAGAGAAAATAGCGCATTAGATTTTTGTAAAACAGTACATGTCTGTAGACAGCAAAATTCAGCAACTGAAAATCAGTTAAATAGTACTAGGTATTTAAATTCTGCATATTCCAAGGGTACAACACAATGATTTTAAAGAAAATACGTCCACTTCAAACTAGCCATTAATTGGATTTTTTAAACAAAATTCCTTGTTGTTATCTAAAAAGGGTAATGAATTTATTTAAAATATAAAATATTTAAGACATTTCCATGAAAAATGAATTTTCTGGGAACAGTCTGTGAAGTTCACTTCATTCGAAGGGAATTTAGTAAAAGTAATAACAATATTCTGTTTGTTAACAATACTGTCAATTGCCAGGATCATATCAACGCCGCTGATGTGCCAGAATTTCCTCCCGCAGGAGTTCTTTTACATTACAGTAAATCGACTGGCTCGGGGCTGTTACTTTTAAGTACTCTTAAAAATTATCAGTCTGGCCGGGCTTGAGCCCATGTCCTTGGGATCAGAAACCTGGCGCCTAACCAACATGGCTACCTAGACCGACGAATTTTATATAATCTCATATTATAATAATCTCATATCAATAATTATTGATATACCTACGGTAAGTGATAGACGAAAAAGTACCACATAACAAATAGCGACCTCTTTAAATTTGCAATTTATTCCAAATAACATTTTGTTAGAGGAAGAGGTGGGAATATGGAACCCCACTTTGTTTTTAAGATATATATCTTAAACTATTAATTCGATTCATACCACTTACCGAATTTTGTATCCCCTATATATTGACATCTAACCCTTAATTCATTTATTTCTGTACCAAGCAAGAAAACTAGTCTTTATTTTATTTTATGAAGATGTAACAAACTCACCGTCAAAGTTATGGTGCGGGTAATATGGAACCCCAGGATGTTCACCAGGAAATTAGGAATTAAAACCCAATTATAACTTAAATGTTTGTTAATTTGCAAAATAGTAATACAATTATGAGCTTCACAAACATATTGAAGTTATTACACCATCGAGGATCAGTAGAATCGGGGACGTCTCCGCTGGGGCAGTCTTCTCAATAAAATTTTCTAGCCAAGCAGTGAAAAGGTGATTCTGTACCCATCCTGAAGAGAGGGATGAGCTCTCCCAATAGATCCAGGGGGATACCCTCTCATCAGTGTTTTTGTCACATTTTTTCTGGGGAAAATCGATGGCACATATAAGCCTCTAGCACTCATCGAACAGATCATTGTGACAAGAGATTCTCGCTCAGCAGCTGTCAGAGCGCATACCTGTCATTTTCCTTTCAGTCCAAAAACTTGAGCAATTTGACTTTGCACTATACTGAATCCTGTTTCATCCACGCTCCATACTCTGTCATAGGGATACCTGTACTTTATTGTATTGCGCCTCCAGTAAGTCATAAAATGCTGCATCATTTTCGTGGGTAAAACTCATAACTAGTGTATACAAAGTTCCAGTTGGTTTCCGAATAGTCAGCCAGATTTTCATGGTGACGTCGCATGAAATGGTCAAATCAGGCTCTACCAATTGTTTCCCCTCCAAATGGTTTTTCACGCCATTGGATTGCCATTTTACGAACGTCCATACGAGTAAATCCATACAATTTAGTCTTCATTAGAAGGACATAATCTACTAGTTCGTTTTCGATGTACTCTGGAAGTATTGGCTTCCTTCCTAGCTTCTTTACTGCCACATTATCAGGAGAAAGCACAGCATTAAGGGCCAGTGGTCTTAATGTTGTTTTTGGGACACGAAAATTCTTTGCTGCTCTCACGGCCCATTGTCTTATCCCGTACAGCCAAAACAGCTTGTATCATGTACTCTTTATCCCATAACTTTCTTTTTCTACGAGATTTCGTCTCAAGTGAAGTTCGCGGCATCTAAAAATACAACAAAAGCTCCTTTCGGGGAGCACTGTAAGGTTCCATATTGTCCACATCGCTATGTTGGAATCAACAATATATATCGCCTCAATAAATACCACTATAATGTTTGAAAATATATAATGAGGTTTCTAAAAGCATATATAATAATCCTTAATATTTACAAGATCGTGAAAAACACAGAGCGTAAAATATACCCAATACTTTACATGCCTTACAAAGTTTTAAAATGAATCGAAAAATACTCAGCCATGTCACTAGAAATCCATAACTCAACTGCCGCCAACATACACTTCTATCAACTGTTACGCAACCAAACAATGTGTTTCAGCTGTCACTACTAGATTCTAGTTCGTTGTTGTTCAGATAGTTGGGGGTTCCATATTCTCACCTCTTCCTTTATAACATTAACCATTTCCGAGATACCTGTTATTAATGGTTCGAAAGTAAAAAAGTAATAATAATAATAATAATAATAATATAATAATATTTATTATTTATTATTATAATAATAATATATTATTATTATTATTATTATTATTATTATTATTATTATTATTATTCCCGCCCTTAACTGCATGATTCCTATCGGCGGCATTTCTCTGTGGAACAAATTAAAAAACTCCGTGTACACAACATCCCGAAGTCGGGCCAAGGCTTACCACCCGACCGCTGCATCTCTACCCATTACAGGCGTCATGGATGGAGTGCAGCACTGGAGGTTGGGATGCGGTTAGCGACCATGCAGTCTAGGCAACCTGGAGACTTTGCTTCTCATTCAAGTAGCCGCCAGGGAGCTCACTTGGCTGAGTGCATCCTGGGCCAGGTCTCTCAGCTGGAGAAAATAACACGCCGATACCGGGAATCGAACTCGGGCCCCTCGCTTAGTAAACAGCCGCGCTAAGAAGACGACTCTGGAATAAATTGCCTATTGGATTTGGTGTTGACTCGTGTAGTGTTTGTTGTCATTGAGTTTCTATTTTCTTTAATTTTAGTCATTAGATCACACACACACACACACACACACACACACACACACACATATTCACACTGTAACTCCATATAATTTGGAGTAGAGAAATGTTTATACCCCCAGTCAGGAATCAAACCCGGGTCCCCTTACATAGCAGACAGGAGTTACGGGGCCAGGCTGTTCGAAAATAGTTCAATACTTTGTCATTGAAGTCGCGTCAATTTTCGTCTGCTCTTTGCGATTGCATGGAAACAATATGGACCTTTAAGGCCAATATACCACCCAGCTCCTGAAAACATTTCACTGTCCTTATTTTCATTCTCTTTATAACGAAATGGGTAATGTAGCTATTTTCTTTAAGATTTATATCGATTAAAATGGAGTAGACAGAAAAAAAAAAACATCTGATGTATTCCATTCACAGGAACTTCTGTACATTTTTTAACCCATTTTATTATTATTACAAACTTATTCTTCTATTTAATTCATGCTAAACGAGATAAAATTAACAGAAATGGTCTTATTACTGCTTCCTTGTAAGCAGAAGAAAAATGAGCGAATGCAGGCTAAAATGCTTTTAAAAGCTGGTTGATATGTGAATGAAATTCGTTTCTTTGTACGGCCAGGAGCAGACAAATTCCCGTATGAGAACATTATAAGCATTTTAAAGATGAAGCCAATAACAAGGAATTATCTCAGAAACTGTCAGCTTCACAAAAAAATGTATATGACATAAACTGTGTTTTAATGAGATCTACATTTTTGGGTTGTGAGTTTTTCTCTATCTCTTACAGTTTACCAGTTATACAAAATCTAACAAAATTTATTCAAACTAAAGAGGTATTCAAAGGTATTCCCAGAAAATTCAAGATATACATTTTACCTGTGTTTTAATCAAAACCGTTCGAGCCATTTTTGAGAAAACAAAATTATGAAAATAGTTTAGGGTGGGCGATTTTCTTGAAAACCTTCATGTCGCATCCTTGGGAAACACTAAACTTAAATATCAAGTTTGGTATTTAACGGGATTTTTGTTTTCTGAGCTATGCTGTCCACAGTCACACACACGCGTACGCGGATGTTTTTCTAAAAATGGTGTTCTTATTTATTTATTGGGTCTCAAAACATGTGCTTCCGGTGAAATCTCGGTAAAGAATTTTTGGTTGGAATACAATGCCTTCTCTATACATTATGTATATAGTACGTGTAGAGAAAGTAATAAGTCGCCATAAGAAACATTGTATACACACTAATAAACGAAAGAGGTAGAAGTCATGTGAATGTAACACTTTAGGATTTTTTCATAGTTTTAAATTTTGTAGTGATGTAAAAAGATTCGAAGATGTAGAAGCATATCACATACAGTATTTCCAGGAAAAGCTAAGTTTTTATTTCAATGCGCGGCCCGGTTATCATTTCCATCACGGTGATATGCACACATCAAAGAACGTGAGGTTCACAAAACAATTGCAATAGGTAATACGAGATTGTGAACATTCTGTTTATACGTGACTAAACTACAGAAAACCTTTACTTTAATGAGAACCAGAGTCTTTCAGCAGTCATGATGTCATTTTTTACCAAATAATAAACGTTCCAGAGCAAAGACCTGGAAAGTTTAAGCGACACAAAGTTGGGAACGATCTTGAATGGTATAAACACATTCAGCTCAGAGAGGTTTCTCTAATCTCGACATTCTCATGATTTTCTGGACTTGAGGAGTATTAAATGCCAACTGAAACTACCATAGAGTTGAATCTTTTTCCTTAATTATGCGTTTCAGCAATAATTAGTGAATGCATGCGCCAACATTTGTGCATTAATTGTTCATATCAATGCTATATTATTTTACTTCATTTTTTTCCAATGAACGTAATAAAATTAATTATTGAAAATTATTATTTTGTAAGCGAGAATTACTGCTGAAATGAAAAATAAATCTGATGTGTTCCATCCACATGAGTTTTTCAACCTATTCTTTTGCAAACTATTATTAGAAAAGCTTATTTTTCTCTCTTCTTCATGCTAATCCAAATAAATATTAGCACAAATAGGCTTATTACTTAGTTTCTTATAACTAGAAGGAAAATAAGGGAAATACATTAGGCTAAAATGATAATCAAATCTTTTAAACTATGTCGCTATGTGAATGTCAATGATGTTTGCTTGTTTGCAAGATTCACGGGTGATTTCCTATTTCAGAAAACTATTAGTATTTTAAAATTGAAACCAATAAGAAGGTATATTTTGGAAATGGTTAGGTCCGCAACAGTAACGAATGTGACATAGATTGAGTATTCTGACGAGGTCTACATTTTTTGTGTAGCAAGCTTTTCTTAGTTATGCGAAACAGAACTTCAGAAGCTATTCCTAGGACATTCAAGATATACATTTGATTTGCCATACACATATCTTTAATATACGGTATTTATATCAAAATCGTTAGAGCTATATTTGAGAAAATCAAAATTTTAGAAAATATTTCTATGTAAAGGATGACGAGATTTTCTTGAATATCTTTGTTGCATCATTGGGAGATAACAAACTTAAATACTAACTTTGGTATTTAATAGACTTCTGGTTTTTCAGTTATGTTACCCACAGACACACACATATACACCGGCTCTTTTTCTAAAAATACGAACGAATTACAAATTAATTACTGATTATTAAAATACTATGAATTGATAAAAAACAAATTAAATTCGAATAAACATCTAATGCATTAATAAATAAAAATTGGATAAATAAGAATTTTATTTATTACTTCTTTTAGATTTTTTTATTTAGGGTCTTACAACTTCCTGGTTATATTGCGACTACATTAAATACATAGATTTACAATACAGAGAAAACCAACCCATTTTTACTTTCTCTAACACTAATGTGCAATGTTGTTTCGCGAGTATCTACCCAGGGCCACAAGATCCCACCCTCAGACCAGGGAGAAATCAATCTCCATGGGTTTTTCCATTAGTCAATACTTAGATTACTAAAAAGCCCCCCGGTATGGAAGCGTACTGGAACGGAAGTGGATAAGTTACTTACGCGCGTCAACCCCGAAGGCAAGACTACCAAAAAACCTCGGTAGGGCCGACAAATATCTAGCAAACCGTCAGCTAGCTATCCAGGCTAGTACCGGAGGGTAGTGAGGTGTCTCACAACCCCGTCCAGACGAACCCAATTCCCACGGGTATCGGGCCAGTGCCACGCCGAGTTCAACCCAATCCGAATAGCTCTCTGCTGGTAGGGGCTCAGATGTTCGGCCCGACTACTTCTAGTAACCTTAGAAGTACTATTGGTGCTCGGGATCCGCAACGCGTGCACTGGAGCAGCTGAAGAGATCGGAACCTCCCCCATACGGGAAACACTTGTATAATATACAAGGAAGAGAGAGAATACACTGTATTCCACCCAAATGCATATAAGTATATCTTTAAGATATTTTCATGACAAATGAAATGTATGTCTTGAATTTTCTGGGACTTGGCTCTGAAAACCTCTTCGTTCTGGATTACTTTTACATAACTGGTAAACCGTAAAAGACAGACAAAAACTATGTCATAAACATTTTTCCCAGATATAGGACTCATGTGTTTGGTTTCGATTTTAAAGGTACTTTAACGTTTCTTAAACGGAATGTCATCTTTCGTTTCCTTTCTCTTTTGTTTTACTTCTAGCAATGCAAGGACAACCGAATTTCAATTGTTTCACATAGTGACGAGCTTCTAAATTATTTAATCTAGTTTATTCCCTTATTTCCCTTCTACATACAAGGAAGCAAATAATAAGCCAACTTCTGATAATGTTTATCTCGAATAGCATAATGTAAATAAAGGAGTAATCTGTTATAACAGTATTTTGTAAAGAAAGTCGTGTGAATGGAATACATCAGATTTTTATCTTAACATTTTAAAATATCGGATAGGTAGAGTCAGACTGAAAAATTCAATACCGTAGCCGGGATTTGAACCACGGACCTCCCGATCTCTAGCCGGTTGCTCTGCCACTGAGCTACCATGACAATATGCCGGCTTAGAGATCGGAAGATCCGTGGTTCAAATCCCGGCTATGGCATTGAATTTTTCAGTCTGTCTCTACCTATCCAACTCCTGTCCTACACACGGCTTGTGTGATAAGCAATTAAAGCCAAAACCATATGACCATAATAGTTGGCTATACTATGAATCCTGGGTCTTAAAATACTTATAGCATTGTAAGTTGACATTAGGGTTGTCATTTCAAAATAATTTTGAGATCACCTTGTGGTTTGCCGGGAAACATACGAGTCAGTTGACAAATTCAATGCTATGCCGACATGTTGCCATGTAGCTCAGTGGCAGAACAACCGGCTAGAGATCGGGAGATCCGTAGTTCAAATCCCGGCTATGGCATTGAATTTTTCAGTCTGGTTCAACCTATTCAACTCCTGTCGTACACGCGGCTTGTGTGAAAAATAATGAAAACCAATATTTTAAAATATAGTATTTGATGGTTTGTAACATTAGACATAATTGCTATACATAAGTTTTAATTTTAAGCTTATATAAATTGGGGATTACAGAAATATACTATTTTTCATTTAGTTCTCTGGTAGGTAACCCGAATTATATTGTGGACAATCCATGAAATAATGAGTTATTGGTCTCTCTTGCTCTTTCCTTAATGAAAAATTATTAAAAAAAAAACACATACCAAATCGTATCTCAGTTTGTTTATTTTACATTTTCTTTAGACATTAATGTAAACTACAGAGGAAACTGCACGACGATGGGCCAGGCATGTCCTTACTCGCCATTTTATGATCCTGTATGTGGCACCAACGGCAAGACTTACTCTAATCTGGAGGCACTTGTTTGCCAAGTGACTCTGAATTATTCAGGTAAGAACTGCACTCTGATTTTGAATTTTATTAATTTTGAATTCGGCCTAATATATAATGAATCATTTTAATATACATATGTACATATGCTGTGGGACAACTTTACAAATTTGTCAATGACACTGTGAATTGCCAGGATATCAGCGCTGCCGGTGTGCCGGAATTTCGTTCCGCAGGAGTCTTTTATATGATTAAATTTACTGACATAGTTCCTGTCACTTTTAAGCACACTTAAAAACCGTCGGTCTGGTTCGAGTTTGAGCCCGCGACCTTAAGACCAGAAGGTCAGCGCCAAACCAACTGAGGTACCCAGACCGACAAGCAAGACAATATACCCTCCATTCAGTGGGTACCTTCAAATTGAAAACAATAGAGAGTCTCCTCTACTGGTGTAGTTATATCTGATTTTAGTAACCACAAACTCATAACTAGTTTCATTAAATTTATTAATTTTAGTCTAAAAGTGCAAGGTTTTAGGTCATGGCATCCTGAAATGTAGGGCCAAGGGAAATAAATAAAACAATGTGATATCTGTGTAGAATTATAAAAGATAAATGGGTGGTTTTAGTGACACTCGTTGGCGCCGCAAATCCTACTAAAATGAGTTAAATGTTCTTTAAGTCACATTTTGTGTCAACCAGACATCGTTATACTTAAACACGCCATTCACGCCACCTCTCTTTTAGTGATGTTGAATTTCTTAAGGAGACGCATTTGTGAAAATTGACCAAAAATTGCGAAAAATTAAAAAACATATTTTGCTTTAATAACAAAATGTAATGAATTATTAACTTTACGAAAATATACAGTTTTTCTCACTAAGGGAACTTTAACTACCAGCTAAGTGAAGCTATAAATGGGTAGGAGTGCTTATTAACTCGCAATTTTAAACCTTATTTTCTAGCAATTTTTTCCAACACTTTTCCATATTCAAAATGTTCCACACGATGCAATTTTTAACCAGTTTGTTTCAGAATTGTTATAGTATCTCTCTAAAGTACATTATAATGGTTATATTAATTTTTATAAATAATGCTCCAAGTTTTGAAAAGCAAAGGATTTTGGTGACTACGATAAATATAAAACATGACAGATTTATTTGTAAATTCATTTACTTAAAACTGAAATTTTATGTGAATATTTTAAAAGTGCATCACATGGCTGATTTTTACTATAATAATGAATTTATACAGTACAATTATTATTTAAATAACCATCAAGGTAGAATTTTGATACATGGTAGAAATATCACTTTTATTGTGCACAATAACAGGTATAAATATCAATAAAATATCTTACATACTGTGAATTTTCCAAGAATCACAGATGAATCATCTTAAAGCGTCCTTTTCGTCCCGAAATCCTTCAGTCAGCTTTTAGGTATCAAGAAGAGTGACATAGTATCGATAATCAGATTTACCTTAAACGATATTGCGTATCCACAATCACGAAGTTCATTCAAACAACAGAATAAAAGCAATACAGATGATAGGTACTACAAATATTTGAAAATGGAAGACTTCACTACAATGCATGGTCTCGTTGTACAATAACATAGTGCTTGTCTGTTAAACATTAAGATCCTTTTGTAACTGTTTGTGAGGGGTGTATAGAGTAAAAAAGAACAGAGGCTTATTCTGCCAAAACAATAAATGTTAACCAAAATAATACATTTTGATCACAATAATAAATGTTAACCAAAATGTTATTTTAAGAATATTTAAAACTTTGGTTTGTTAAATAATACTTCTAGTATTATTTTTCGGTAGATTCAGCCCACCCTTTTGTTCCTCGCCACGCGATTGTGTATGTCTTTACGGTGTTTCGAAACAACATCGAATCAAGATTTAGATGTTGTTGTCCAGGTCCTATATGACATGAAAATATAGTTTTCTACGCAAACAGACACACATGAACAAAACGCCTCATAACCAGCATGGATTAGGCAGTTGTCCAGAAACAAAGCCGCACGCCGGACTCCATTATCAGAATTAACACAGGTAGCATGGGAAGCTCTGCGTCGCTTGCTTTCGCAGTGTATTCGTAAACATACCGATAGGTTGTACAGGGCTACTTCATATTAAGCTGTTTGTCTTACGAAACCCCGCTAAAGAACCTGTACCTTTAGTTGTTTGTTTATTCTTCCAATATATTTTATCAAGACAACGAATAAAAGAAGATTAATGAGAAGATAAACTGGGATACATACACCGCTAATACTATGTTTTACAGGCACTTTAATGGACATGCACATGGGAATTACTTTTCGAAGTTCCACATTTTTATACAGATTCTTTTGAAAATTTCACTGTGATTGCATTGCTGTTTAACTAATATGTTTACAAAGTTATAAGCAGATTAGATAAATGTTATACGGCTATACATTAGTTTATAAAATGTATTATGTAAATATGTCACATAGTTAAAATATTCCACGCGTCTCATAATTTAAAAAAAAAAATTGTTACAATTTTCGCAATTGGAGCTTTGAATCACAAGCAAAAATAGTATGACCCGGAGGTCCCGAGTTCGATTCCCGGTTGGGACGGGGAATTTTACTCTAACCAGAATTATTCCCTATCCCCCACAGACTGGAAGTATGTATGTGAGGGTGAATGTGTGTGTGTGTATATATGTGTGTGTGTGTGTGTGTGTGTGTGTGTGTGTTTGAGGAAAATAAAATGATTTAAACCTACAGACAGCGAGTTGTTACAAGTGCAAAGTCCATAGTATGACCTTGAATGTTAAAGGGGGTTATATAAAGGAAACATTAATAAATAGTATGAAATATATTTTAAATAAATGTAATGAGCGAATTGTGAAATTGTTTATAAATCTGTAAGAAAATTTAATCTTTAAAATAAGTCACATTTTTAAAGAAAAATGTATTATTGGTATTAGAATGCATTTTGTCCTGCAGAAAGTTACTATGGATACTTATGCACTTTTGGGAAATTTTAATAGAATTTAAACAAAAACCGAGACTCGTGAAAGTGTGAAAATATAGTTTTGGAGAAAACTGTTTTATAAAACACTATGCTGGGAAATAGGTATATTGTACGATCTTTAAATGGCTGTAGAGCCCGAAGAAAAGAGAGTACATGAAAATGCTGACTCTCTATGGATGCCCAAATGTCCCAACATCATTTACTGTAAAACATATTTTCGATTTTTAAACAATGGTGGTAAAAAATTCACTCCGAGTCCCTTATCGTGAGTGATCTTGGGGATGGAGGCAAGAAACTCGTAAAAGACAACAGCGACAAGAATATATCAAGATACTACCAAAGGACTATAGATGAAGTTTTAAAAAAAAATCCCTTTTGCAGTAAACAAGATGTATAATTTGCTGTCCTTAACTCGAAACATTAAATGAAACATTTGTACATTTAACAGCAAGTTCTTGTTGATTACCGTACATTGTTGAAGGTTTACTATTAGGATAATTACAAAATGATTAGGATAACAACTACAGAACGCAAATGGTAGGGCGAAATAAACAAGTTTCGCATTTTACAGGCTCGAAATTGTCTGACTCATAACTTTGTGTAGGTACATTCGTGCTGCTGAAAAGGTTAGCATTTGCGGCGTTAAAGGCTGCGATAAGATTGCAGGTATTCAGTGACACAAAAAGCAACATTGTTACGTTTTCTCCAAGTAAACTCACATTACATGTATGTATGTTTATTTCTTGCTAAGTGCAACGAGAGTACTGCACAGTGCTAATATATCTAACCACATTTTCTACTTACATTACGCTGTATCTTCTACTTCCTCGCTGTCATTTTCACTCACATGTATCACAAACGAAGCATTGTCGTATGAATCATCCCGTAGTTGAAATGTTCGCTCTTGATACATGGTGTGTCGAACACATCTTTCCCACACTCGAATCTTATTCGGTACACATTCTCTCAACACTTTGTAAACACTGTCGCTTATAGAAGGAGTCACATTCCGCTTTCTTACGGTACGCTTAAGGCGCGCCCATATCAGCTCAATCGGCTCCACATATTTATGAATAAGAATACACAGTAAACACCATTTGCACCTTCAAGAAAACTACATTGAATGAGATGAATGAGAGAGAGAGAGAGAGAGAGGGAGAGAGAGAGAGAGAGAGAGAGAGAGAGAGAGAGAGAGAGAGAGAGAGAGAGAGAACAGTGAAGACGTTGCCACGTTGTGTTTTACTCCATGTGCAGTTAACGTCTCTCTGTCATTTGTGATGTTTACGCATTCATTGACTGAAGCGACGATAATTGGTGCAATGTAAAACGTCGCAGAGCGTTGTCTGAGAGGTTTCTGTTACCAAGATAAAGCGCACGTTAACCTTACAGAGCACGATAATAAATGTCCGTTGCTCTTTAACCTAAAGATTAGGACAGATTGCTGACAACGCACGAAGAGAAACAGTTTGTTTTCATGGCAGGTGCTTTACAAAAACATCCTCTGGTTATGTGGACATCATAGCAAGTGTTTCGTTCACTGAAGATGGTTTAGTTGTCATGCTATATAAAAATATTTGTGTTCCATTCACATGACTTTCTCTAGCTGTTACACAAACAATTTTCCTCACAAAAGATTAATCTTTTATCTACGACATACTAATCAAGGTAAACATTAGCAGAAATTGCCTTATTGCTTGTTTCCTTGTAAGTAGAAGAGCCATAACGGAATGCACTAGGCTAAATCGACAGTCAAATCTTTTAAAAGCTGGTCCAATGTGAAACAACCGAAGCTTGGCTCACTTTGCATGGTCTGCAGTAAAACAAGGGAGATGAAACGAAACGTCACTTCCCGCTTGAGAAAACTTAAAGTAGTTTAAAATTGAAACCAATAACAAGGAATATCTCAGAAACGGTCAGTTCTACATAAAAAATGTATATCCAAATTATGTGTTTTAACGATAACTACAATTTTGTGCATTTAAGTTCTTGTCTCTCTCTTTCGGTTTATACGTTATACAAAATTCTGCAAAACTCATTCAGAACAAAGAGGTCTTCAGAGACTATTCCCAGAAATTTGAACATTTACATTTTGTTTTTGATGTAAATATCTTTAATATACGGCATTTTAATCAAAATCGAGAGCCATTTTTGAGAAAAAAAATTAAAAAAAGTTTCGAAGTAAAGGGTTGTTTGTGGTGGGGGAGTTTTTTGAAAATCTTCGTTTTGCATACCTGGAAGGTACTAAACTTAAATACCAGTTTGGTTATTAACGGTCTTTTCGTTTTTGAGCTATGCTGTGCACAGACACACACTCGGAACTTTTTCTTAAATGCTTTCTTTCGAACTCAATGGAGCTCAGAACATATATTTCCGGTGAAATCTCGACATCGAATTTATGGGTGGAATACAATACCTTCTCTATCCATTATGTACATTGAACATACGGGCTAGAAAATCTAATATACCTTAAAGAGTTTCGAAGCTGCTGCAAGAAATTTAGGATTAATTCAAGCATCAGTTATAAGACTCTTTTATTCATTCGTACGTGTGTGTGTGTGTTTGTGTCAGAGAGAGAGAGAGAGAGAGAGAGAGAGAGAGAAAATGTGTGTGTATGTGTATGTGTGTCAGAGAGGGAGAGAGAGAAAGAGAGAGAGAGTGTGTGTAATGTTATTAAATTATGTGTCAGCTGTCTCAGGACTGCCATTGGCTACATCCTGAACATAAGTTTCATAGCCACCATAACTTTAAGGTGTTAATAAATATGTAGCACCTAATGAACTAAAGCTGCGCTTTTCAAGTGCATAAATGACCTCAGATTTTTATGTCCTTTACGCTTAAAATATTGTATGGTACTCAATGGGGGTAGAAGTTACCCCTATCACTGTGTATCATTAGGGAGTAGGTTCAGGGGTATAGCTGGAACTCGCGCCTGCGAGAGAGAAGCAAGTGGTATAAGGATTTAAGGTGCAGGAGGGTGTACATTTGGGGAGAGATCAGGACCTATAAAAGTACCTAGGATACGATGAGACACAGTGTTTTTACTATTCATTAGATGACTTTTAAGGTTGGGTGCAAAAGGGATGAAAACCCAAGGGTTTTTTACACACAAAACTCACCTATACATTGTGATGTTCTTGAAGTCAACACATACAAATAAATAATCTTCCCTTCCTGTCGACATCAGTATAGAGTGCATCCGATAATGTCAGCAGTTCAAATGTGAGGACTTTCTGTCACCTAGTTAATGGATATTTTATAGTTAAACCCACGCTTATGCCAGCATTTCTTTATGAGGACACGACTATGTCAGCATTTGCATTTTCCCACCGATATGGATTGCTGTAACTCGTGCAACATCGCCTCTTGCTAAATGAAAACATAGTTTATTAAAAATTACCATCTGGTACCATATAATGCATGCTTAACGTTTTCCAAAGGAAATCAAGTAGACACTATTACTATTACATATTATCATGAAATTTCTAATTTTCTGGTATTATTAACATCTTGAATTACCTACACCTGCACTCTCTCCCCCATGTCTTTTTATTCATGTATGTATGTGTGTATGTGTATTTTTTTACTTTCTTTACTATTTACTTACATTTAGTAGAGGAAGTATTATATTCCACCCAAAAATTATATTCCGAGATTTCACCATAAGTGAAATGTACAATGGATTAAATTTATTATTATTATTGTTATTATATATTGTTACAAAGGTGTATAATAACAATAATTCAAAGCTGTAGCTGGCATAAAACTTTTGCTGATACAAATTTAATTGTACCAGAAATTTAACTTCAGTATGGTATGTACATCCTTTGTCAGGAAAGTTCCAGGACAGTTTTTTTATTTCTGAGTTTGAAATACTAAAAAGGAACACATGTTTTTATTTATGTTACCTGGTATGTGTGTGTCCTTGAAATGAGCTTGGCCATGTTTCCGTGCAAACTCACTAGGTGGTAGATGGTGCTTACCAACAGACTGTTTGAGCTCTTGGGTATTAGTTACGGCGAAAATGGAAGACCCAATACTACTTTATCTGTTACCGAGTATTTGGCCAGACATTCTGTTATTGCCATCCCACATCCGCCACATTTGCCCTACTTCTCACCTTGTGATTATTTGTTGTTTCCTCGAATGAAAAGAAGACTAAGAGGAAAGCGCCATCAAGATATCGCAGACATCCAACGGGCTGTGATTAAGCATCTTACAAGCATCACAGTTGAAAAATGTTCTACTTGCTTCCAAGACCTCCAGAAACGTTGGAAATTTTGTATAGATATCCAGAATCATCAATTGGCAAATGCAATTTGCTATTTTTCATTATCTCTGTCCTACAAATTTTCTGACAAAGGAAGCAATTTTTATTTAATAACAAATCAATTTATAGACCAGCATGTAACTAACTCTCCACGATCCTTAAGGTTTATATAATATCACAATTCCACAATTATTCTAGCACGCCACCACCTTCCTTCGCCTAAGATTGGGAACTGCTGTTATGAGAATGCGACATTACCAATAATATTCATTTGAATGCTGTTTCCGCATTAATATGCAGCTAAGCACTTAAGTTAATTTAAAACCGTTCCTTGTAAAAAGTATATCGTGAGAAAGAAATTTTTATACAACTTCTTGAAATAACGGATATATCTGTGCGAATTTGTCACTGGTTGTATCTCATCAGATTTTTCATTTCGATATTAGCTTGGTTTGGGCTTCACGTTTGTCAGGGGTAGGAGAATGGATGTGTGACGTAATGCTAGTTAATTTAGAAGAAATATTCAAATAACATAGAGTAAGTTATAAAATGTTATGTTCACTCTGAAGACACCATGTATTGCTACCACTACTTAGCATTTTAACGCTTTTTTTGTCAGATGACTGTAAATAATAATAATAATAATAATAATAATAATAATGCTTCCAATTGCAGCTCAGGTAGGAGTGTCACATCCGGGATCGTGTTCTACCCCAAAAGAGCGAACTTGTTCGGCTCAATGGAAGTGGGAAGAATGGGGTCGTAATCCTGTCTGTGGAAACAATGGGCTAACTTACGTCAACATAGAACAAGTGCGTTGCCTTAAAATTCATCAACCAGGTGAGTGAATTGCGTTATTTCTTTGCAATATATGAGCAGATTTAAAGTATTTGTGAGAGTGCGTTTTTATCAGTTTATAGTTTTATCATCGTCACCACCATCAGCATATACAATTCGAGTTAGACAATCTTGTATGTACCGAAACCAAGTAATCACAGCTGATTCTTTCCATCAGCTTCTAGGACGTCCAATGTTTCTTCTCCCTTGGGATTTATATTCTTAAGTTTTGTTTAGGAACACGAACATCCTCCATTCGTATCACATGCTCATGGCACTTATTTCTACGCTGGACAATCCTCTCTATAATTCCCATAACACCTATTTACCTTTGGTTTTCCTGGTTCCTCTTTGTGATCCTGCATTGGATAACTTAATAGCCTTAACAATCCCACCTTTGCTACTTCAATTCGTTTTACTTTCTCTACACGTACTGTGTACTAGTGTATAGAGAAGGTATTGTATTTCACCCAAAAATTCGATACCGAGATTTCAATGGAAATACATGTTTTGGTCCCCCTGAATCCAAAAAAGAATGTTTGGAAAAAGGTCCGTGTGTGCGTGTGTGTGTCTGTGGGCAGCATAGCTCAAAAGCGAAAAGAAAATCCCCCTACTCTTTACATGGAACTTTTTTCGAAATTTGTTATTTTCTCAAAAATAGCTCCAACGATTTTGATTAAAATATCGCATATTAAAGACAAATAAAATGCATATCTTGTGTTTTCTGAGAATAGTCTCTGAAGACTACTTTATTCTGAATGAATTTTACGGAATTTTGCATAATTGCTAAACAGTAAGAAATGGACCAAAACTTAACACACAAAAAATGTAGAGCACATTAAAACACACAATCTATGTCATATTCATTTTTTATGGAGTTGATCGTTTTTGAGATATCCCTTGTTTTTGGTTTCAGCTTTGAAAAACTTTTCTCGTACAGGAATTTGTCAACTCGTGTCCATACAAACAAAGGAACTTTAGTCACATAGCAACCAGCTTTTAACTATCACTTTAACCTATGGTACTCCCTTATTTCGTCTCTACTTAAAAGGAAGCAAGTAATAATAATATTTCTACTAGTCTTTTCTCGATTAGCATGAAGTAAATTGAAGCCATAAGCTTTTTAACAACAATTTGTTGCAAAGATGCAGAGAAACTCATGTGAATGGAACACATAGGATTTAACCCATTCTAGGTGTTAAAGTGCACGTTAAAGTAACACAGGTAAAGCTAAAACATTATAACATTTCAGGATTTTCCCCTTCCTAATTTTTTACTTTCTCTACACGTAACTATGTGCATAGTGTATAGAGAAGATATTGCATTGCATCCAAAAATTCGACACCGATATTTCATGGAAATACATGTTTTGAGACCCCTGAATCCAAAAAGGCATTTTTATAAAAAGGTCTATGTGCGTGTTTGTGTTTGCGTGTGTATCTGGACAGCATAGTTCAAAAACGAAAAAAATCGTTAAACACCAAAATACCCCATGCTAACTAGTCTTTACAGAGGAAATGTTTCGAAAGTTTTCATTTTCTCAAAAATAGCTCTAACAATTTTATTTAAAGTATCGTATATTAAAAACATTTACATGGCAAATAAAATGTATATCTTGAATTTTATGGGAATGGCCTCTGAAGACCTCATTATTCTGTATGAATTTTGCACAACTGGTAAATCGTAAGAGATAGACAAAAAGTTATCTACTTCACAGAAAATTTAGATCTCGTTAAAACACGTAATTTATATCATAGGGTTTTTTTTTTTTTTTTTTTAGTGTCGCTTTAACAACAAGGTCAAATCGCGACTACAATAAATTTTACAATTCTTTACATAAATGTGTTTAATTTAGAAAGTTCAGTACATTCTTCGAGAAGGCTGGATCACTAAGAGTGGTTAACATAGTTGCTGGAATACTGCTTCTAGTTCTTGCATCATCGTAGAAACGGCAGCTGGTGAGAATGTGAGTGACTGTAAGTGGAGAGTGACAATACTTGCACTTGGGGGGGGGGGGGGAAGATCGCCGGACATAAGATAAGAATGAGTGAGAGCAGTGTGTCCGAGACGTAGGCGAGATATAAGTCTTGATGACGACGCTTGTAATGTGTGAGAGGATAAACAGAGTGGAAAGAGGACAGGCATCGCGTAGTTTGTCTCTAGTTGAGTTGAACCACTGTTGCTTCCATTGCCGGAGAATGGTGCCACGCATAAAACGGTGGAAGTCTTGATGAGGAATCCTGAGGTCCAATAAGTTGGGAGGGTGTCGTGTTGCTTCCTTAGCTGCAGCATCGGCGTTCTCATTCCCGGGTATGCCAGCGTGAGAAGGTATCCACACAAATAGGACCTGCTTACCCGAGGCAGATAATCTATGATAGAGTAACTGAATGTGAAGCACCAGGTTATTGGTTGGAGTTCGCTGTTGAAGACTGAAAAGAGCACTCATCGAATCTGTGAAGATGGTGAAGGAGAGAGCAGTGACTTCAAGGACGTACTCCAAAGCGAGACGAATAGCTAACAGTTCACAAGAGAAGATAGATAGAAATTGAGGTAAGCCGTAGAGCAAGGTCTTATCTGGTAAAATCACAGCACAACCGCAACGATTTTCACATTTGGAGCCATCTGTATAAATTTGTTGTGATGCGGAGTGTGAGATACAAAGGGCTCTGAATAAACGGAGATAGACTGAAGTATCGGTACTGTCTTTGTTGTAACGCGCCATGGAAATATCTATGGTAGGTAGTTGTAGCTTCCAAGGAATGTCGTCAAGGGTGAAGGAGCAGGAGACCATTGGCGGAATATCCAATTGGAACTCTTGCAGAAAAAGTAGAATTCTCTGGGAGAAGGGTACAAAACGACGTTGACTATGAGCACATACGCTTTGGGACTTGGCAGGAAAAACATGGTTGAAAACTGTTGATGGACTCCTGGAGGCAGTTCGTGTAGCGTACATGAGACTTAAGGCCTTCCTCCTCGTATTCAGCGGAGGTTCATTTGCTTCGATTTGGAGACTGCTTACGGGACTGGTGGGAAAAGCACCCAAGCAGATCCTCAGCGCTGAAGATTGAATACTATCGAGCATTTTCAGGCTTGTTGGATTGGCTGAATGATATATAATGCAGCCGTAATCCAACTTAGGACGTATAATTGTTCTATATGTTCGAAGTAGTGCTGTGAAGTCAGCTCCCCAAGTTTTGGCTGCCATTGTTTTCATGACATTTAAACGTCGAAAACATTCTGCTCTCAAAAGCTTTAAGTGTGTGATCCAGTTTAGGCGGTGATCAAAATGCAGCCCTAAAATACGGACAGTGGATACTGTAGGAATTGTCTGGTTCCCTAGAAAAAGGAGAGGCGGCGATGATTGCCCACGAGAACGACTAAACAGAATGCATCGGCTCTTAGTGGCAGAGAATTTGAATCCGGTACTATTGCTCCATTGTTGTAATTTGTAGAGTGTATTTTGCACTAGTTCCTGGGTAGTCTGTACATTCTTTCCACTGCAAAATATAGTTAGGTCATCCGCAAAGAGACTAGCTCTTACAGGTGGCTGGAGGCAGGAGTTCACATCATTGATGGCTACTAAGAAGAGTGTCACACTACGAACAGATCCTTGTGGTATTCCGTTGTCAATGTTGACGCTTTGGGAGAGAACACCGTTAACACGAACGCTGATTTTCCGGTTTTGGAGAAAATTGAAAATGAATGCAATCATGTTTCCTGTGACGTCATGTTTCATTAATATCTGAATGATGTGATCGCACCAGACAGTATCGTGAGCCTTTTCGATATCCAAGCTGACAAGAATGGCATGTTGTCTGCTCAAGAAGGCTCGGCAGCAGGAATGCATCAGTTGTGGAACGGTATTTTCTGAAACCATGTTGGATGTCTGCAAAAAATGTTTTGCATTCTAAATACCAACGTAAACGGCGATTGATACTCATCTCCAGCAGTTTACATAGGGTACAGGTAAGTGAAAATGGACGGTAATTGTAGGGAAGAGAATGGTCTTTATTGGGTTTAGGAATAGGTACCACGATGGAGCTACGCCATTGATTAGGAAAAAGCTGATTTACCCATAGGTAGTTATAAATATATAATATGTAGGAAAGACCAGTTGTTGGCAGATGCTGTAGGAATGCATATGGGATACTGTCTGGTCCTGGACTTTTGCTGCTGCAACACTTTAATTCATACAGTAGTTCTTTCATCGTGAGTTCTTCGTTGAACATTTGATTGCTGTTTGTAAATATTGTCTGCAGATCTAATGTTAGAGACTTATTTTTAGTGTGGAGAAATTCAGGATCATAATGGGAGTCACTGGCAGCATCAGAAAATGTGCTTGCCAAGGTATTAGCTATTACCAGAGAGTCGGTAATAGGCGCACTTGAAGCAGGTGTTCGAAGATGAGATATCACCTGAGAGGAGCGGTTGCCACAGAGTGTGTGTAGTTTGTGCCACAATTGGGATAGAGGAGCATTAGCGTTTAGAGTATATAGAAACTGAAGCCAAGAACGCTGTTTGCTTTCTTTCACCTCCCGACGAGCCGCAGCTCGGAGACGCTTGAAGGCGCACTTGTTTTCGAGTGTAGGTTGAGGTTTGTATTTGTAATATGAATGGTTTTTAATCCGGATAGCTTCGGCGCACTGAGCATTCCACCATGGTACATGGCGTTTACCTGAAACATTTTCCGTTAAAGGAATGCTGAGACGTCTTTGCTGAAGTATGGTTGTAGAGAACATATTAATAAGGTCATCTACGTCCATTTGTGGGAAAATATCCGGTTGCGAAGATCTGCAATGGCATTCTGCGCAAGAACCTTGAACAGGGGCCAGTTAGCTTTGTGGAGTTGCCAAATAGGATGTCGAGCATATTTGGGTGCATTGAAGGTAGACTTCAGGATAATAGGATAATGGTCACTACCATAGAGAGTATGCTCAATGGACCAATGGAACAGAGGAATAATGTTCGAGGAGCACATGGTGACGTCCATACTGCTTGTAGAGTTATGGGCTACGTCATAACGGGTAGGTAATGGGGAACTGAGTACCACTTAGGGAAATTTATTCAGAATTGAATCAATTACTTTCCCACGCCGATCAGTTCGCTGGCTTCCCCACAGAATGTTATGACTATTAAGGTCTCCCAGTAAAATGAAATGTGTGGGTAATTGTTGAATAAGATATGTGAGCATTTGTAGGTCAATGTTGTCACTGTTTGGTAGATAGAGATTGCAAATGCATATCTCAATAGTGAGAAAAATAGAGACAGCTACAGCTTCCAGACAGGTTTGAAGGACAATTTCTTTCTGTGGAATGTTCTCAAGTACGTATGTTGCAACACCACCACTAGCATGGTGGGCGCTGAGACGATTTTTATGGTATCCAGTATACCGGCGTATTGGTGCTATGTAGTCATTATGAAAATTAGTTTCCTGTAAGCAAATAATGGCGGGACTATGAGTAGAGAGAAGTAGTTGCAAGTATTGTAGTTGAGATCTATAACTATTGATGTTCCATTGTAGTAACAACGTATCAGAATTCGTGGCTGAGAGTATGAGCTCTAACTCCAGAAACATCTGTGGAGACGGTGCCAAGCCGTGTGGTTCTGTTTTTTATTTTATTGTTTGTTAACATAGGAGATATATCTTTCTAAGCAATTGTGCTAACGCATGATGATCTGTAGTGTATGATGTGGCCAAGCGGGTGACATCAGAGGACCCCACTGAATTTTCAAAGAAACTGACAAGTTGTGTAAAATTCAAAAGGTATTCATCCGGGTTAGCCTCCATGTGCTTTTGAAGTGGTAGCAGCAGTTCACGTAGTGGTTGTGTTGCCGTTGATGATTTTGGTTTTTAGGCATTGGTTTAGTACTGGTCTTTAAGATGTTGTCATCATCAGATGACTCATCCTGTGATTTGGATAACCGTTCAGAATTATCTTGCTCAAGTTTTGAATCATTTGGGTGTTCTGGATCACTCACTATTGGTTGAAGAAATAGGACGTTTCATGCGGTGTGGTAGACTGTCAACAGGAGTGGTACTTTACCTAAGTGTACAGTAGTAGTATCGTGAGAAGCAGTGACAAGCATGGTATTGTTTACTGTATGAAAGAAGAATTTTCTCCCATTTCAGTGTTTAAGGACTTTACTTGGTCGTCATTTACATGATGAGAGTCTTTTTTTTTTAGGTATATGGACCAGAAGTTACCGTTGTGGTAGGCAAGGAGGGAAATTCCCCTGAATTGGAGGTAGATGGCGTTGTGGTGGTCTGTTTCACTTCTGATGCTTTGCATTGGCTAGCCAAGTGGCCTTCTTGTTTACAAATGAAACAAGTAGGTATGTCAGTTGACACATAGACCCAGTAGTTTGTGTCATCGTGATAGATTTGAAAACTGTCGGGAAGTTGATCGATATCCTCAGGCTTAACGTAGAACTGTCGGCGAAAGCTTAAAATATGAGAGAAACCTGGAGCGCTCATTCCGGCCCTGACGTGTGAAATTGCAGAGGTCGGATATATACCTTGGGATGCCAGATAATTTTCTAGGGTACTACTGGGGATGACTGGACAGACGTTTGACAGTATGACTCTCTTGTGTTTAGTCAATAGGGGTCGCAGATCTAGTACAACATCATTGATAGTAATCCGGGGATGGTTTGCTGCTATTTCTTCCGCTATTCGTTTGTTAGAGAGGTACATGCATACACGGTTATTTGAGATTCGTGAGACGAACCGTATATTAGTTGGTTCGGTAAGTTTTGCTATGGCGTAAACATACTCTTTGATAGGAATACCATCATGAGCTGCAATAACGATTGCCTGATCCTTACTAGGTCCACTTTGTGCGATAGCTGAATAACTTAATACATTAGATTTAGTATTCATTGTTGTTACCTGAGGTTAGGAGTTGAACTTGAGGTTTTCAATTTGCCCGAGTCAGCTTGGACTAGGCACAAAACACACTTCACACACGTTAGACGTACTCCCTATACACAAACAAACTTTCTCGTGTTACAGAAAGAACGGTTTTATGTAATAAACACACTAGTTTTGTGTAAAAAAACAGAACAAACTTTCATAACCTATCCATTGGATGAGTCATGGCCTACCTTATGTGTTTGTTTTGTTTTAGCTGACGTTTCTAAGATATTCTTTTTTTATTGGTTTCAGCTTTAAAATACTTTCACTTTTCTCATACGGGATTTTCTCAACTCTTGGCCATACAAACAAAGGAATTTCAACCACATGGCAACCAGCTTTTTAAATATTTTTCTATCGCTTTAGCCTATGATATTCCCTTATTTCCTTTCTACTTGCAGGAAGGAAGTAATGTGACTATTTCTGCTAATGTTTATCTCGATTAGCATGGAGTAAATAGAAAAATAAGCCTTTTAACAATAATTTGTTACAGAGATGTACTATTCTTTAGTACAGCAGAACATTAGATGGTATTGTTTGTCATAATTGTTTGCAGATCTGATGGTTATTCATGACGGAGGCTGCACTTTGCTTGAAGCCAAGAGACATGCCGCTCAAACCAGAAGTGCAGCTTGTAATTTGGCTGGAGACAGGTTTGAATGGAATCCTGTATGTGGAGAAGATAATTCAACTTACCAAAACCCATTTATTGTTTTGTGCAAACATCCAGGTAAGAACAACTAATATCCACTTTTAAGCTAAAACCTGGAAATTTTGTTATTTTGAAAGTCTGAAAATTTCAAAAGCATTTTATAATGGGATCACTCACTGAAGTATAAACCATCACACTCCATGTATTAATTAGACGCAGTATCTTCATTAACATGCGGCACATCGTCTCATCTGAACTCAGAGCTTGTGAATTGCTTCTTCTTTTGTTATTTATCCTCCTCGTTTACTGACCTAGATAGCTCAGGCATTCGGCAGATCGTAGAATCGGTTTTCTACGGCCGACCTCTTTGACCCAAGGTTTTACGTTGTTTTTTTTTTTCTCCGGACCTTTAGGCGAATGCTGGAGAGGTTACTTCATTCCCCCGAACTTTCTGTCCCTTCATTTCATCCCAACCGGTATCTTTCAGGGTTGTCGGTGTCGATGAGGACTGCGGCAGAGGCGCCATTTCCTGGAGGTGAGTCCTTTCTGGAAATACAGCTTTAGGCGGCGGGATGATGGACTCCGGTGGTTGTCTGCGGACTCAGGTGATCTATCCGGAACTGAGCAACGGGCTCCTGGGGCTCCCCGTGTTAAGATGAAGAACTACTTGTGAACTGTTAGGGACCCTCCACGACGGCTCTCTTCCCGTCCGGATTTCGGCCGCCCTCTGAAATTGCACACATCTCATCCTTCCTGCAGGGGTATGACCTACAATAAGTCCACGGCTGCAGTGTGGATGCTCCTGCATAACAATGCACTCACAAACACACATACACACTCCTCCTATGGCAGACAATCCCTCAGGACTTACAAGCCACCATCTAGGAGTCAGGTGCCTGTTGAGCAGCAGACGGACTCTGAATCAGAACAGAATAGCCAGGATGGGTAATCAGCCCGATGTCTGGTATGAGAGCGAGGCAGTAGACGGAATGCAATGTACGCGAAATGGACGATAGGAAAGGTGATAATGGTACAATTGGTGGAATGATGGCGGGGAAACAGTAGTACCCGGAGAAAACCCGCCCAGACACCTCTTCGACTTGTGAATTACAACAGTCTAAAATCATCTTTCGATGTAGCAGTAGTGTCAGCCTTGAATTCTGTGGCATACTAACGTACACAGTATTACGAAATGAAAAGGACTCTTTGCATAATGATTTATAATTAGGAAAAATAAGCGTAGCGGTTAATGCGAGGTCTTTTTTTTTTTCCAACCTCCGATAGGCTATAAATAAAAGACAGGCTCATAGAAAACAATTATTTTATTACTAAAAGTTTTGTACACTTGTGGTTACTTTTCAACATAATCACCGAAAAGATTGAGACATTTATTGTACCTGTGCACAAGCTTTGCAATACCCGCTTCTAAAAATGTTGCCGCCAATGATTTCAAATGAGCATTGACGTTGTTTTGAACACCTTCGTACTTTACGACGTATGCGGAGAGCTATTCAAAGCAAATGAAGAGGAATGCTGACTTCAGGAATTATGTTGATCCATGACAATGCTCGTCCACACACTGCTGGCACAACCCATCGGCTCTTTGAACAATTTCAATGGGACATTTTCGATCATCCGCCGTACAGCCCTGGCCTGGCACCCAGCGACTTTCACCTTTTCCCTGAACTGAAGACGTGGCTAGGAGGATAACACTTTCAGAACAACGTCAATGCTTGTAAGTCGCTTGTAAGTCTTAGGGGGGTGTCAGTTCTAATACGGTGAGGGTAAGCCGACTACGAAACGATTCATATTAGGATAACTTTGTTGTCTGCAATATTGCATTCTGCGAAATTTTAGTTTATACTGAGACGCGTGGAATATTTTGAAAGTATGAAAATGTAGTTTTGAGAATAACGCTGTTTTAAAAAATATTACGTATACTACGTAACAGGTTTGTTGTACAATCTTTAAATAGTAGGGGAGGCAGATAAATGTTGATTCTCTAAATATGCCCAAAGCTTCCAAACGACTATTTGCTATAAAAACCCGATTGTAGCTATATTTTCTATCCACTTCATGTCTATTGAGATAAACCATTGAAGAAGTAGTTCCATCGCACATTTCGTTGTGGGCACAAGGGGACTACAACAATCTTTAAAAAGCGGTTTACTTTGTGTTGCGATGGAAAGAAGAGAAAGGGAAGAAAAACAAAACTCGCAAACTTTCGAACATGTCTATTAGGTGACACTAAAGTAAACTTGTAACGTTTCGAAAAGGGCTACTGCTACGATAAAAACTTATTTAGTGAGCTCAATAGTTTTTGTATTACTTTCTTTACACGCATTATGTACGTAATGTATATAGAAGATATTGCATTTCACCCAAAGATTCGATTCCGAGATTTCACCGGAAATAGACGTTTTAGGGTCCCCTGTATAAAAAAAGGATTTTCAGAAAAAGCTCCGTGTGTATGTGTGTGTGTGTGTCCGTGTGTCTGTGAACACGATAACTCAAAAACGAAAAGTCGGTAAAATGCCAAATTTGATATTTAAGTTTAGTATCTTCCAGGGATACGACACGAAGATTTTAAGAAAAATCTTTCCACCCCAAACTACCCCTTTCATGGAAAATAAATCGAAAATTTTGATTTTCTCAAGAATGGCGCTAACGATTTTGAATAAAATACAGTATATTAAAGATATTTACAAAGCTAATAAAATGTATATCTTGAATTTTCTGGGAATAGCCTCTTTTTTTTTTTTTTTTGGTAGTGTTTAACGCCCACTTTTATTACAATGGCACCGCAGGCGATGACACTGATGATGGAGCTCCGGTGGAATGTGATGGCGGGGGAAACCGGAGAACCCGGAGAAAACCCGCCCCTGCGCCGCTTTGTCCACCACAAACCTCACATGCGGTCGCTTGGGATCGAAGTGAGAGGCGAATGGTCTGACCATTCGGCAACGGTGCGACCCGAGTGGCCTTTGAAAACCTCTTTATTCTGAATGAATTTTGCTGAATTTTGTGTAACTGGTAAGCCGTAAGAAATAGACAAAAACGTATTACACAAAAAATGTAGATCTCGTTAAAACACACAATTTATGTCATATGTTTTTTTGTGGAATTGACCATTTCTGATATATTCCTTATTATTTGTTTCAGATTTAAAATATTTAAACTTTTCTCACACGGAAAGCTGTAACTCCTTTCCCTGCATGGAAAGGAGTTTCAACCACATGCCAACCAGCTTTTAAAAGATTTGACTACACTTTACCCTAGAGTATTTCCTTATTTTCCTTCTACTTACAAGGAAGCAAGTAATTGAACACAATTTCTGCTAATGTTTATTTCGTTTATCACAAAGCAGATAGAAGATTAATTTTTTCTAACAATAATTTGTTATAGATGCGTTGAGAAAGTCATGTAAATGGAACACATCAGATTTTTTTTTTATTTTAATCTTTATTTTATGTTTTTCATGTTTACTCTGACACGTGTTGTCATATATTCATGCTGATTGTAGATAGATGTATAATTGTATGACTTAACATATATAAGGTTTTACCCAGACACAATCCTGTTCGTATTGATTATTAAACCGATATTAAATAACCGATAAGACAAGCACACGCACATACCACACTCTGGGTATACCGAAAACCTTGTTTAAAGAAAAATTCCCAGAGTCCATGCGGGAATCAAACCCAGGATCCCCTACACAACAACCAGGTGCTCTACCGACTGAACAGTCATAGATTAAACGTGATATTTCAAGCATAGTCGTTATAGCGGTTTTTGAGAAATTAAAACACAAATAAAAGATTTCCATATAACGCTTAGTATACGGTGGGAAGATATTTTATAAAATCTTAGTGTCGCATCCTTATAAGGTGCAGAGCATAAACAACATGTTAAAAATACTAAATACAATAACCTTTTTTATTTTTGAATGACAAAACACACACTGTGTGCACTTTCCCTCTAAAATATCTTTTTGACTTCAGGAGTTCCAAAAAGTGCATTTCCAATGAAATATCAAATTTTGGTTGGCATGTACAATTACTTCCTCTTGCCTATTGTACGAAGCGAGGTGGGAAATCCTGGGTTCTATTCTAGATCACTATCCGGTCGCTTTGACTTGGATTTTTGTTGTTTTCCTTGTTTAGCTAGGCGAATGCCATGCGTGTACCCAGAAACTTGATTCGAAGTCCCTACACAGATGTCGTGTGCCTTTTCCTTGTAGATGTGTTAGCGTTATCTCAAGAAATGTTTCAATATTGGCTTGATATGACTTTATATGAATAAATAAAATATGTAGGACGTTTCGGAGGGGATTGGACCCTAACCCTCTCCCGTCTAAATACAACTCTGGGAGATGCTCAGGTGCTTTCTGTTCTAATATGTATTCACTTGTCCTCGTTTCCTATAATGTTGTGTTTCAGATAGGCTTAGGGACTGTGGTATAGATCGGTGTCGGACAGATTGGGCTGCTACTTGCTCGTTCCAAAGTTGTTCTCGGTCCTACCCTCTTTGAGCCACCTCTAGTAGGTCGATTCTCCCCGATTCCGCCAGAGGGAAGCCTTTTCCAAGCATCTCGCCAGTGACCGTGTCTCTTGAGTCTGGATGCGGTTCTCTGTCGGCTGGCCAGCCTGTCTCTTCCTTCATCTCACCAGTTCCCCGTTGCGAGTGGTAAGCACAAAGATCCATTATGGGTAGAGCTGTGAAGCGTCCCCTCCATTCCTCGATCATTATCTATATTACATATTGGCAGAGAAAGTAAAAAGAAGGCTATTTCAGGTGTAAGTTTCATGTACTCTCATTGCTTTCTCTACCACTAGTTTGTGTGTTGTTTCAGATATGGAGGTGGAGTTTCAGGGAACATGTGAGTCTCCAGTACACATTAGCTGTAAAAAAGCCGCAGCTATTGACCACGGAGGGCAACTAGAGGACATTCATGAGGTTTGCGGTTCTAATGGACTCACCTATAAATCCCAGTACCATCTTCATTGCGAAACCCTCAAAGATAAATGTAAGTACTGACCTGCAGGCAACATGGTATTTTCCTTCTTCTCTAGTGCCCCATTAGACTTTTAATGCAGTTGTAGAAATAGTGCGGTGCCTCGAGCATGTGGCACGTGTTTGGTGGCCCGAAGCGGGAAGAAGCTAAGTCCTCCCGACAAATTTTTACAATTTTCTTGTATGTATGTAATGTTATGTTATGTTATTGTATGGTTTTTATGTACGTATACATGCATGCATGTGTGTATCTTGTGTGTGTGTGTATATACAAGGGTCGGCTGATAAGTTCCGGGCCTCCCACAGATACCGCGCCACTAGGCCAGTTAGACGGTAGCATTGTACAATTTAACTCTAGACTAGTTTGTATCCATAGTTACAGGTCAATAGCTTATTTATATTTCGAATGACAACATTTGAAACAAGACAGCTTTAGAGTTTTCACGAAAGTGGAGGATTTGGTAAAACGAGCAGTGATTAAATACTTCCATTTGAAAAGCTTAACGCCTAAAGAAATCAAGGAGGAAATGAACAGTACATTGAAAGACACAGCCCCTTCATATTCAATGATTAAAAGGTGGGTTGCAGAATTTAAAATGGGACGTACATACGAGCACTAATTACGAGCCTCGCTCTGGACGCCCTGTAGAAGTGACAACTCCAGAGATCATAGAAACAATTCATCGTTTAGTACTGGAAGACTGCATATTAAAGTTGTTTGAGATAGCAGAGGCTGTAAACATATCAAAAGAACTGCTTCTGTTAAGAATGTGGAGCTCTACCGTAAAAATCCCAGTGAATTTTTGAGACGGCTTATTACTATGGATGAAACTTGGATACATCACTACATTCCAGAACCAGCTGAACCAACTCCAAAAAATCTGATGTGTACCATTCACATGACTTTCTCTGCATCTCTGCAACAAATTATTCTTAAAAAGCTTATACTACTATTTACTTCATACTAATCAGAAAAAATTAGCACAAATAGTCTTATTACTTGCTTCCTTGTAAGCAGAAGCGAAATAAGGGAGTACCATAGGTTAAAGTGATAGTCAAAACCTGGTTGCTATGACACTGAAGTTCCTTTGTTTGTATGGATAGCAGTTGACAAATTCTTGAATGAGAAAAGTATAAATTTTTCATAGCAGAAAGCAAAAACAAGGAATGTCTCAAAAACGATGAACTCCATGAAAAAATGCATATAACATAATTTGTGTGTTTTAACATGCTCTACATTTTTTGTGCGGTAAGTTTTTATCCATCTCTTACGGTTTAGTAGTTATTCAAAATTTCGTAAAATTCATCCAGAATAAAGTACTCTTCGGAGGCTATTCCTAGAAAATTCAAGATATACATTTTATTTGACAGATAAATAGCTTTAATATACGATATTTTAATCAAAATCGTTAGAGCCATTCAAACCGTGATTCGTGGATTTTTGCCATTGCAACCGCTGAGGTATGAGGTGTCTTGGAGAAATAGGATTTTCTCTTTCTGCAAATGTGGCAATTTTTCAGCAAGTTCTGCCTTCAGCCTATCAAGTAATGATGCGTAGTATGCTCCTTTAATGGCTTTTCCTTTTTGAAGATAATCGATTAAAATAACTCCATGACTATCCAAAAAAACAGTCGCCATCACTTTCCCAGCCGAAAAAACAGGTTTTGCTTTTTTTTTTTTTTTTTTTTTTTTGAGCCGGTTCTCCCTTTGCAGTCCACTGTTTGGACTGTATTTTTGTTTCGGGCGAATAATGGTGTATCCAAGTTTCATCTACAGTAATTAATCGGCGCCAAAACTTGGATTTATTACGCCAACAGAGCATTAGAAATGTTCATTCGAACACGTTTCTGGTCAAACGTGAGCAAACGCGGCACCCAACGCGCGGACAGCTTTCCCATGTCTAAATGTTGAATTAATATGTGACAAACACGTTCTTTTGACATGTTCATAGCCTCTGCTATCTCTTTCACTTTAATTCGGTGGTCATCTAGCACCATTTGGCGAATTTAGCGATGGTTTCGTGGGTAGTTGCAGTTTTTGGATGTCCCGAAGTTCATCGTCTCCCAAGCTTTTATGGCCACGTTTAAATTCAGCTGCCCAAAATTTCACTGTGGTAAATGATGGTGCAGAGTCCCCATACACAGAATCCAACTCAACTTTGATTTGCGTAGGCGTATTGCCTTTCAAAAACAAATATTTAATGACAGCTCGACACTCGATTGTGTCCATTTTCATAAAAACACTCACATCACCTCACTCAAACGTCCGTTACATAAAACTGAGCCTCCAAAATGGCTGAAACTTTGGTGAGTAACTGCCAACAGATAAACAACGGAATTCACTAGCCTTTATTTACGAGTGCTGCCATCTTCACGTTGAGGTCGGAAACTTTTCAGACCATCCTCCACCCTCATAAAGTGAACTTCACAAGCTATTTTTAGAAATATAGTTTCATTGTCTTGGAAATGGTTAATTATACAATATTTTAAACAAAGTTTTCGCTACCAAATGTTCATGTAAAGGTGGGCAAAATGTTTTTTAAGATATTCGCTTGGTATGTAGATGTGAACTTAAATACCAAGATTGCTATATGTCCGACTTTTCGTTTTGAGTTATGCTGTTCACATTCACTCATCCATTCACTCGCTCACACTCTCTCTCTCTCTCTCTCTCTCTCTCTCTCTCTCTGTCTCTCTCTCTCCATCTCTATCTCTCTCTCTCTCTCACACACACACACACACACACACACACACACACACACACACATTGATTCACAGGCGTAAGCCCAACTTTCTGCTATAAATTCGAGTTTTTTATTCAGGAGACCTTGAACCATACTTTTAAGGTGAACTTTTGCTACCAACATTTTTTGCATGGAATGCAATAAGGCAGAAACTCTCTTTTTCAATATTAAGCTTAAATTCCTCATATACATTAACAATATTTTGTAAATATGAGTAGTTTTTTCTCTTCCGCATTATTTAAAGGCAATCTTAAAACGAATTCTATAAATATCCGCCAGCATCAACCTTAATCTCAAACATATATACAATATACCATTTCATTGCGCCAAAACGTATGAATAAAGCTACCAAAAATGCTATAATATATAATGTGGAGTAAATTAATAATAATAATAATAATAATAATAATAATAATAATAATAATAATAACAATACGATTTTAAAATTAGGTACCTAAGGATTGTTCATTATAATTCCGAGACTTTACATTCTTATGTTCAGGTAAATTTGCACTGAAATAAATATCAATATTTACATTTCACCACACATTGTATGATATTTAATGAAACATCATAAACTAAGAGACTCTTAAAGCTCACGTCGCTATAATATTATAGATATCAGAAAAGAAAGGAAATGCAAGGAAGGGAAAGGAAAATTCTATATTGCCAAAGATCGAGATTTGTGCACGCAGAAACATATATACATCTCCAATTTAACAATACAAAATATTAAAGGAAATATGTTATAAAATGTAAACATTGTAATAAGATAGTTTAAAGAAGAAAGTAATAGGAATAAATATAAAATAAGAACTGAAGCTTTCCTGGCGACGTGTTAATTCAAAATCTTCTCGGGCTTCTAGCCAGGTAAAAACTTGGCTTGACACCAACGTTTCGAAGAAATACATCTTCCTTCACCCTGAAGACGAGGAAGATGCACTTCTTCGAAACGTTGGTGTCAAGCCAAGTTTTTACCTGGCTAGAAGCCCGAGAAGATTTTGAAGGAATAAATATTTTAAAATTATATGACGGCAAAGAAAAGGTACATATTTTAAAATTCTCTCAAAAGAAACTACAGATACAATATGCAAACCAATAATAAAAAGAGAATTTTCAACACCCAATTTTTATATGTTGCAGATTTGTGGGCTCTGCACAGTGGGCGTTGTGAGGTGCAGGATGATCCTTGTTTATTTCGTAGCTGGCCTCACGTGGATGGAGCAGGTCAACCAGTGTGTGGATCTGATGGCAAAACATACGTGTCTCCTGCTGCCATCTGGTGTAGACATCTGAACCACGACCCATGTAAGTATCTAGGCCAGGTACATTTGTCAAACTCAACTTATACGATTCAGCCCGATATGTAACAAAGGGCTGCATTTCAAAACAAAACGATCCATTATATTTTTATGTAAATAAACATAAATCTGATGTGTGCCATTTACAAACGTTCCTAAAACAATCTTTCAAAAGCCGGACACTATGTGAAACAATTGAAATTCTGTTCTCTTTGCTTCCTAGAAGTAAACAAAACAGATACGAAAATAAAGAATCTTCCCGTTTATGAAAAGTTAAACTACCTTAAAACTAACACCAATAACTCAGAATATCCCGTTAATTCTACAAGAACATGTATGTGACATAAATTGTGTGTTTTAACAAGAATATTTTTTGTGTAGTAAGTTTCTGTGTATCTTTACGCTTTTCCAGTTATACAAAAGATATACAGAATGAAGAGGCCTTCAGAGACGATGCCCAGAAAATTCAAGATACACATTTCGTTTGTCATGAAAATATCTTAAACATATGGCATTTTAATAAAACTCGTTAGAACCATTTTTGAGAAAATCAAAAAAAATTGGAAAATGTTGCATGTAAAGCGTAGTTGGGGATTGGGCAATTTTCTTGAAAATCTTCGTGTCGAATCGTTGGAAGATACTAAGCATAAATACCAAATTCGGTATTTAACCGACTTTCCTTTTTTGAGCTATGCTACCTACAGACAGACTCACACACACGGACATATTTCTAAAAATCTGATGTGTTACACTCACATGTCTTTCTCTAGCTATTCTACAAACCTCTTATAAAGGATTATTCTTTTTTCTAAACCATGCTAATCCATCTACATTAGCAGAATGTACTCATTACTTAGTTCCTCTTAAGTAGAAGGGAAATAAAGGAATGCACTAGCTTAAAGCAATGTTTTAAACGCTGTCGTTATGCGATTGCCATTGCAATTTACTTCTTTGCTTGACCAGGAGTAGAGCAAAAGAAAAACGGACGCTTCCTGTACATTAAGATTGAAACCAATAACAAGGAATATCTTGGAAACGGTCAAATCTACAACAAAAATGCAATGACATAAATTGTGTGTTTTAACAAGATCCACATTTCTTGTGAGACAGCTTTTGTCTCTCTCTTACGGTTTACTAATTATTCAACATTCAGAAAAATGTATCCAGAACGAACAGGTCTTCAGAAGGTAGTCCCAGAATATTCAAGATGTACATTTTATTTTCATGTAGATATCTATAATATACGGTATTTTAATCAGAATCGTTAGAGCTATTTTTTAGAAAACAAATGTTCCAAAAATGTTTCATGTTAAGGGTAGTTTGGAGTGGGGGATTTTTTTTAAAAATTCGCCGTATTTCACCCTTGAAAGATAATAAACTTAAATACAAAGTTTGGAACTTAATGGTTTTTATTTTTTTAGCTATGCTGTCCACACACACACACACACACACACACACACACACACACACACACGGACCTTATTCTAAAAATGCTTTATTGTACTCAGGGGGTTATATTTACGATGAAATCTCGGTATGGAATTTTTGGGTGCAATACATTACCTTCTTTAAATACCAGTATGTATATAATACGTGTAGAGAAAGTAAAAAAAATATTCAGGGGGTCTCAAAACATGTATCTCATGTGAAATATCAGTATCGAACGTTATACCTGAAAATTGGCATATTTTCCGGAAAACAAAGAGTTTCAATATCATGTACATGAAAATGTAAAGATCCTATTTTCAGAATGGAAGAAAAATGTTCCGCTCTTAGTCTTGATCTGTGAGGATTTTTTTTATTGCTTCATTTATATAGCCCCCTATAACATCTAAGGTCATATCGGGGGCTTTTGCACTTGAAGCAACTCGTTGTTTGTAGGTTCTTTTTCTACGTTTGGTTTAAATCAGTTATTTTCTTCAAACACACACACACACACACAACACTCTCACATACATACCTCCAGACTCTGTGGGGATAGGAAATAATTCTGGCTAAAGAAGAATTCCCCGCCCTAGCTGGGAATTGAACACGGGACCTCCGAGTGAGAAGTCAGCTCGCTAACCACTCGATCACGGAGGCAGTCTTGTGAGGATTTTGTTTGCCTTCATAAGGGAAAACAAGTGTTCACGGAGGTAGGTGAGATCAAGCACACTATTATTACACAACAAACTGATGCATTGCAAAGCATTGTGTTGCCAAATAAAAGAATTGAGGGATTCCTGTTTCATCGTATTTGTCTTTCAGAACAGAATTGCACTGAATTGTAATCAGTTCCATTTGGATGCTAATAATTTTCCTTATGAATATCAAAGGAGAATGGAGTATCAAACGGAAAGAAATCATTCTCACACGATTTGAAATCTTTCTAGTTTCGATATCATCAATTAATTCCTAAAATCATCATTGTGGAGCTCCTTGAAACTCGGAGGTAGAAAAATAATTAAGTCGTCATTGTTCATCCACCCTTCCCAAAGTCTGAGGTTTACTGTAAAATCCTTAGTATTGCCATACAGTGAAACTAAACGCTGACTTTCCTATTGCAACTTTAAATTTAAGCTATTTAAGTATCGTGTTATGTTCACCATAATTGCCAAATCCTGAACCCAATACATTATCGTAGAGGGTAGAGAGTAGAACTTATTAACAGCGGGGGAAACCTCGGCAACTGCGACCAGGTCCTACCACCCCCGGGGGAAAGGATAGAGAGGAGGGGAAGCCATAGGCAACACAAAAAACTACGGAGCTAAGCGCAGAGACGCGCGGAAGTCCCTAACAATGTCACTAGATTGCAGCCCTGGAGCGCCATGGAGGCCGGAAGAACGACACTTAGCCTCAACCAGTGCAACCAGTGTTTCGCTCGGAGCAAGCAACCGTGCCATCTGTCTGCAAAGCCTCAAGCCACATCTGCGCCGACCTCAAAGATGAAGAAGGAAAGTGAAATTAAGGAATGAAAGGGAAAGGAACAGTGGTAGATATACAGCACCTCACGTTCGCCTAAGCAGTCCCATGAAAACCATGGAAAAACCCAGGGCCAGAGTGCGCGGTCAACGGAGAGAGAACACGGATCTACCGAATGCCAGAGCTGCCTGCTATTAATTATCGCCACAATGTTTGTCAGCTAATTTACACTTCATTTCCAACATTTCATTTTCTTCCCGAAGAAGCCAAAAGCGCTTTAAAACCCAATGACTGAAAGTCAACGAGATTCTGCATAGTATATAGAATCTCAAATTCACTTCCACTAAGCAACGATGAAAGTTAATGTTGATTCAACCCTCGAAAGCGAATAAATTTTAAAACTTTCTTCACAAAATCAAAATGTGATTCATATTTTCTCTACACCTACTATGTACAGTGTATAGAGAAGGTATTGTAATGCACCCAAAAATTCGATATAGAGATTTCACCGAAAATACAGGTTTTGGATTCCCCTGAATGAAAAAAAAATTAGAAAAAGGCATTTTAGTTTGGTTTCCAAGGAAGCGACACGAAGATTTTCAAGAAAATCCTCCCACCCTAAACTACCCTTTACGTGGAAAAATTTTCGAACATTTTGATGTTCTCAAAAATGGCTCTAACGATTTTGATTAAAATACCTTATGTTTAAGATATTTTTACAACAACAAAAAATGTTTATTTTGAATTTTCTGGGAATAGCCTCAGAAGAACTCTTCATTCTGGATGACTTTTTGTACAATTGCCAAACCGTAAGAGATATATAAGAACTTACTACACAAAAATATAGATCTCATTAAAACATACAATTTATGTCATATACCTACATATTTATTATTATTATTATTATTATTATTATTATTATTATTAGAGTTAACCATTTTCGAGATATTCCGAAACTTTTCTCTAACGGCAAGACATCCTTCTTCTGGTTTCTCGTTTGTTTATTCCTGGTAAGCAAAGAGATTGGAATTTTAATTGTTTCATACAGCGACCAGCTTTTAAAGGACAAGACTAGCGCTTTAGCCTGTGCATTTCTTATTTTCCTTCTACTTACAAGGAAGCTAGTAATAAAACTAATTCTGCTTGTGTTTATCTTAATTAACAAGATGCAGATAACAGATTAATTTTTTGAATAAAAGGTTTGTTTACCGAAGAACTAGATGACATCATCTGAATGAAACACAGATTTTTTTCCCCTTCTACTTAGAAGGAACCAAGTAAGTAATAAGGACAATATCTGCTAATGTTTATCTCGATTATCATGATCTAGATAGAAGAACAATCTTTCTAACAAAATTTGTTCCGGAGATATAGAGAAAGTCCTGTGAATGGAACACATCAGATTTTTACAAAACTTCGTGATGAATGATGCAGTGAAAGTTTCTAGTAGGAGAGTGCTGTTTCTGTTTGGACACCAACACAGCAACAAATCCGTTCTGATTCCCTGTTATAGAAACAACATTATGTCATTAACCACATATCACCCTCCGTGGTGTAATGGTCACCATGCTAACTTCATATACCCAAGCTCGCAGGTTCAAACCCGGAGGAGGACGGTGGATTTTTTAGGTTTAAAAATCCTTAGCATGGCTTCCTTCGGAATGTCAGTGAAACCGTTGGTCCCGTGTCGTAGATTTACGGCACGTAAAAGAACCTCAAGCCTGATAAAAGAAGCCTCTGAGCAAAATTAAGTGGTTTTCACGCCCAATATAGAAAGGGACGCTGAAAAAGCGTCCATAAATAAAACTCCATTCACATTTATATACACGCACATGCTTTGATACTGGAAGATTGTTGTTTTTTGTGTTTTTTTCCTACATACTTCATAGAAGATATCCTCAGCTGTGTTTTACTAACTATCCACTAACTCCTCAGTTATATTCAAGTAATCACAGTTCCGAATAAACACAGCTTGTCGTGCCACACCACTAACATCTCTACTTTTATCAACTGCAGTGGAAAATGCTATGAAGCTTTCAACTTTTGACAACTGTTTAGTTAAATTAGTTGCAATATCAACAATTCCCTCCGAAGCAGTATTTCGCGACAAGGAAATGTTATGGAAAGTTTGAACCTAATCACGAAGTTTCAGCAGATTTTACAAGACACTCTTTTATAAATTCACTTTTGCTAAAACATTTAAATTTATTTTAGCTACAAGTTCTACAGTTAAATAGCTTGCTTTAACGACGGTAGCTGTCGACCAGTCTATTGCACCGAGCATGCGCGACATTTATAACAATAGCAACCAACTTCTGGGTGGGAAAACGTGCACAGGTTGGCTCAGTCGATAGAGCTCCTGCCCGCTGTGCGAGGGGTCCTGGGTTCGATTCCCGGATTGGGATAGGAATTTTTCTTTAGACAAGAATGTTCCCAGTGTCTAGATGTATGATTGAGATAGTGAATGGTGTGTGATCTAACGAAGAACAATAGAAACCTAACAATAATACAGATATTCCAAAGGTAAATACCGCCGATATAAACGTGGAGCTAAATGGAACAATAAAAACAAAAGAGTTGTGCATTAAATAACAGGTGAAAAGCAATTAACTGCAGGTATTTTTGGAAAGTCTCGACCTTGCTTGTGTGCAAATGAACGTGGTTCGAGGGGGAAAACATTCATCTAATATTTTGGAAAGTTGAATCCTGTATTTTCTAGTTTTCCATTCATTCTATATGAGCATATATCAATTAAAACCACTTCATAACCACATGCGACTGCCGAGCTGCATGTTTGTCAAGGTTATGAATCATAGTTAAGAGCAATGTGAAAGAGGTTTAAGTGAAGGGCTTTCTTCACGGGTTCTCGGCTGTGGTCTTCTGATCATCAGCTAAATTTGCATGTGAAACTGGCTACTCCCAGTCCCCGTTTCTGCACTTCCTCGCAAAACGAAAATGAAAAATATATTGTGTGTTCCATTCACATGGCTTTCTCTATCTGTTCCAAAAACATTTTCCCTTGCAAATGGTTAATATTTTATTCACGTCATACTAATCGAAATAAACAGCAGAATTGACCCTATTTCTTGCTTTTCTTGTAAGTAGAAGGGAAATAAGGAAATACATTAGGCTAAAATGAGAGTAAAAATTTTAAAAAGCTATCGCTCTGTGAAACAATTGAAATTCGGCTCTTTTTTTGTATTCCCAGAAGTAAAACAAACGTGATGAAACGAAAGTTTACTTCCTGTTTGAGAAAAGTTAAAGTGCTTAGTTTAAAATTGAAACCAATAACAAGGAATATCTCGGAATCGGTTAACTCTACAAAAAAAAAAAAAAAAAAAAAAAAAAATATGACATAAATTGTGTACTTTAATGAGATCTACAGTTTTTGTGCAGTAGTTTCTTGTTTATCTCTCACGGTTTACGAGTTATAAAAAAGTCATCCAGAGTAAAGAGGTCTTCAGAGATTATTCCTCGAAAATTCAAGGAATTCAACCTATACATTTCGTTTGTCATGAAAATATCTTAAATCGTTAGAGCCATTTTTAAGAACATTTTCGAAAAATATTCCATGGTAAGGGTAGTAGGCAGATTATCTTGAAAATCTTCATGTTGCATACTTTGAAGATACTGAACTTAAATATTTAACAGACTTTTCGTTTTTGAGCTTTGCTGCCTACAGACACACACACAGACGCACACGCACACATGCTTGTTTTGGTTTCAGGGGATCTCAAACCCCGGTGAAATCTGGGTGTCCAATTTATGGGTGGAATACAATATCTTCACTATTTACTATATACATCGTACATACGTGCTAGAGAAAGTACAAATCTTGCGTATATGATACATTAACGCTCGTTAATGAAGAGTAAACGGAATATTGCTGTTCTTTTCGGTCATTACCCCGAAACGGCTAACATTGGGGAGCAGCTATACTATGACGTATGTTTTAAAAGCACCAATATAATCTGTCCGAGCACAATGCGTCGCTGTGCTGTTGTCATGCGCTGTAGTGTTACTCTTTCTTCTTCTGTTCATCATGTATGACCTTTGCCAAGACCGAGAGCAATTTTACTCCGCTGCATCCTCGGTTATGCGTGTGCGTGAGTGAGGATATGCAAGCGCTCCTCCTTGGACATGAACCGATTGCTTAATTCATTTAGTTTGTTACCTTATTAAGTTACGTCTTATATTTACATTTTAAAATCCTTTTAGGTTTTACAAATGGAGGATGATATTTTATCCAAAATGTATTCGTTCCGAAAAATTAACCACTTTGGACAGAATGACTTAAAATGAAAACCTGTAGCACTTTCAACATCGCTTTGTTATTGTTGTAGTTTTTATTTTCTTTGTTTTCCCCCTTTAGTAGTGGGGAAACAAACCACATCCATCCCTCAATCAGTTTGTTAGCATTTGCAGACAACTCTTCATGAGATTGTTTTACCTTCCGTTAGTGGCTTAATCTTCTTTAATAAAAAATCTGAAGTGTTCCATTCACATGGTTTTCTCTACCTGTCCCACCAACAAACTTATCACAAAAGACTTCCTTTTTCTAATTCATGCTAATCGAGATAAGCTTTAGCAGAGTGGTGTTATTACTTCGTTCCTTATTAGTGGAAGAGAATGGAATAAACTATGTTAAAAGATTGTCAAATATTTTAAAAGTTGTCGCTATTGCGATTGCTATTGAAATTTGCTTCTTTCCATGGTCAGGTGTAAAAAAAAAAAAAAAAAAAAAAAACAAACCACGGACGACTTCCTGTTTGAGAAACGTTTTAAAATAGACAATAAACAAATCATATCTCGAAATCGGTTAGCTCTAAATAAAAGTTTAAAGGACATAAATTGTGTGTTTTAACGAGATCTACATTTTTGGTGTAGTATTTTTTTTTTCTCAAGCTCACACACATTCTCTCTCACATACATACTTCCAGACTCTGTTGGGGATAGGGAATAATTCTGGCTAAAGGAAAATTCCCCGCCCCAGTCGGGAATCGAACCCGGGACCTCTGGGTGAGAAGTCAGCTCGCTGACCGCTCGACCACGGAGGCAGTCGTAGTAATTTGTGTCTATTTCTTATTGTTATGTAAAAGTCATATAGAAGGAATAGGTCTTCCATTTCCTGGTTTACAATCATCCATAATGAGCACATCATATATTGGATCCCATCTTCTGACACCAGGAACAAAAAACAAATAAATAAAATAATAATAATAATAATAAAAAAAGGATTTTTGTCAACTTCCTAGCCTACTGCTAAGACTATTTCTGTTAATAGTTATTGTGAGCATGAACTAGGCAGAAGAATAAACTTCCGTATGAATAATTTGTTACAAAATATATAGAGAACATCACGAGATTAGATTTTTCTTTCCCTTCATCAAAGAAAGAGAACAACATTTCAACACCACCCCATAACGACTATTAAACCTAATATATTTTCCTGTTCGCATTGTATCTACAAAGAAATGTGCAATACAGTGTAGCAAATGTTTAATCTCGATAAACGCGAAGAATATAACACAATAAGGCTTTTAAAGAATATTTTATTGAAGAAACTCGCTTGATATTTTTTGCTATTTATTGATATGACTTGTTTTAATGGCAATTTTTGAATCTTTCAAAAGTTGATAAGTGTTTAATTTGAAGTAGAGCCACAAAATTATCTGGATACAACTTTTTGATATCTGAGATATTTAATTTGTGAAAAGAATAGCAACAGCAAAAATTGATATGTGACACCTATCATATTTTTCGCATGTCAACTTATGGCTCCCCACCACAGATAAGTCATTCAATTTATTAGTGGCAATGTCTTGCATTTGGCGGTATCAGCGGTAAATAATGCAAGCTAATAAGTAATAACAGAGACAAAGAAGAGCAAGTGGTTTGTGTTATCTATTAGTTTGAATAATAATAATAATAATAATAATAATAATAATAATAATAATAATTAAAATAATAATAATAATATAACAAAATTATTCTTGAAATTAATTTATATAGTTATCTATTGTTCCCTAAAATATTTAACAAATATGAGCAAAGATGTTTTACTATTATCTTTTTATTGTTTTATTTATCTGGTATTTGACGTGTGCAGATATCCCTTCGTGAGTCAAAAGAGTTGCAGAACTCAACCTGAATATTTCAAATCAAAACCCCCTAATGGAGAGCTGGCGAGAGCCATCTTCGTTTTATCGCTCTCAAGAGTGCGACCCGCTCATTGTCTCCGCTGATGAGCAAGAGGAGCACACGTCAAATACGGGGCAGTTGGGCCACATGGTAAAGCCCCCTTAAATGTGTATGGTGATATCGGGGGCTTTTATTTGAGAAACTACTGCTGATATTTTTCTTGCTGAACTGTATGGTTTCTGAACGTTGCTTTTTTTCTCTTCAGTTTTACGCTATTAAACACAACACACACACACACATACATACACACACACACACACACACACACACACATTCACTCCTACGTTCATGCTCTTAGACTCTGTAGGAGCTTTAGAATAACTTTTATCAACATTGAGATGTGAAGTATGACGCAGGAATGTTATCTTTCCATATATCGTTATTGGAACCTTATGGTTGGTAGGTAGATGGATACATGTTGTAGTGTATGGGAAGGAGTTCATGGAAAAAGTGGGTCTGGCAGACCACAATGGACCAGTAATAATGTGCTGTGAATGCTGTGAGGGTGCTGCAGGAACAACCTTGTTCCTTGTTGACTTGTATTATACTAGCAACGGAAGTCGGCATTGCTCCCAAAACGATACTCCACAGCTTAAGAAGAAGTTAAAGATCAGGAAAATCTGCGCTCGATAGGTTCCACACAGTCTTACAAAGGAAAACATATGGCAAAGAGCGAGAACGCACTTAGACTATCGACTATGCATTAAGAATTGAAGGTGGGTGTTCCCTCAACTTAAGTCGATTCTGGGTTTGATGCTACCTCCAATCGAAATTGAAGAGACATAAAATGAGTGACGGTTTCCCATGGCCAAATTGTCATGAACAGGACCCACTTAGTCATGTCCATTGTGGCTTGCAATTTTCATGGCGTCCTTGTCAATCATTCAGTTCCTGCCGGAAATTGTGTGAATGGTGCGTAGATATTACAATTAATTTCTGAAATACTATTTACGACTGCCTGTCCATGGTATACTTCCAACTGAAAATTTTCTGAAAACCACCATATTTTATTTGCATATAACAAGCTTAGAAATATTATTGTTACTACTGAGGAAAAAAAATTAAAAGCCAAATATTATGAAAATATGTTAAAGTCGGCAACAGGGAATCTAAGATGTTCTGTCAAAAGATAGTAGAACTTTAAAAAAAATCTCATGTGTTCCATTCACATGACTTTTTCTAAATCGATATCGAATTATTGTTATACATCATATTCTTCTATCTACATTATATAATCGAGATAAACATTAGTAGAAATTGTCTTAATTACTTGCTTCCTTGTAAGTAGAAGGTAAATAAGGGAATACACTAGGCTAAAACGATAGTAAAACCTTTTAAAAGGTGGTTACCATGTGGTTGAAATCGGTCTCTGTGTAGAGCTAGGAGTTTACAAAGTTCCACATGAGAAAAGTTTAAGTATTTTAAACCTAAAGCAGATAACAAGGAATATTTCAGAAATGGTCAATTCCACGAAAAAGGGGTATATAGCATAAATTGTATGTTTTAACATGATCTACATGTTTGTGTAGTAAGTTTCTGTCTAACTCTTACCAGTTACGTAAAATTAAGAAAAATTCATTCAGAATAAAGAGGTCTTTAGAGGCCATTCCCAGAAAATTCAAGATATACATCATGTCATACTAGAGATACTGTGCAATACATCTGCGCAAAGCTTCGTCTGAATTTCATTGTGGTTTTAATTTCGCGACCGATCAGGTCTTGAAAAAAAAATAGCCCTCGTATTTCGTAAATGTAACACATTTATTAATACTTCCAATCAATCAATATTTAACAACAATACCAATCTACATACATAATTCTTAGGTTTCGCTAGAGCTGAACTTTTAAATTGGAAAGTACAAATTGAGAACATATGTAAAAGAATTGTTCCTATCATAAGAGTATTTGTTGGCTAAAAGTGATGTATTTGTAACATTTGTAAAATTCACAGTATGTAAGATATCCCATTGAAATTTATACTTGTTATGCATATTAATATTGATACTTTTATCCTGTTTCAAACTCTAGCTTACATACTTACTTGCATAATACTTTTTGTTGACAAAAATCATTGTTCTAATAAATATGAGCCACGTGATGCTTTTTTTTTTAATATTCACATAAAATTAAGTTTTAAAGCACATGAGTTTACAAATAGATTATATTTTTATATAACCTTAACTATTGTAAAATAATTATTACTTTTTGTACTCTTCAAAGCTCTTGATTTTTCAAAATGTAGTAATTTATTTCTCAGAATTGGAGAATTATTTCGAAAAAATACCTGATCATTTTTGTAATGTACTTTTGAGAGGCAGTACAACAATTTTGAATCATCAGTGTCATTCTACTCCAAACAATAGGTTTCATACAGTGCGTACTGGTTAAAATTTAAAATGGCCCTATTTCCAATTTCAAACATCAAGACCAAGTTATTTTCAACCAGACTCAGCATTGGACATACAGGCTTGACTCATTAGCTCATTACCATCTTCTGCTTATGAACCATCACCTGTGTGTCAACACTGTCAAACTGTGCTCACTGTTCAACAGACCATCATAAACTGTCCAGAATTTCAAAAACAAAAGGCTGCAGTGCTCTTGCTCAAACAGTATGAAATACTTAACAATGTAAATTCATGTCATCATTTCTGTAAAATCAATCACAATGTACAAATATATGTAGAAATAATATTATGTGTGTTGATACAATATGACTTTAAAGTTCCAGCGATTTAAATGAAATGGAATGTTATTTACATTTTTTTATAATATAAGGTTTAAACTTGCAGGTGTCTATTAATAAGAATGCACATTCCAATTTATAGCTTCAGGTAATTGGTGCTTAGAGCCAAGTGGAAAAAACGCTATATATTTTCTTACATTTTGGAATTCTTACAAACATTATTATTATTATTATTATTATTATTATTATTATTATTATTATTATTATTATTATTATTATTATTATTATTTACTTTTTTTAATTTTTCAGAATTTTTTTCTAAATTTCACCATAAAGGACTGATGCCACTTTCTTGCTTAAGATACTGTATATTATCTAATTCATTCTCGTATAGTTTATATGCTATTTATTTGGAGTCATCATATAAAAACAGATTTGAAGCAATTACAAGTACTTCAGGAAAGAGTCATTAGAAATTTATTAGTACCAATTTATCCCTCACTTATCAATCCAATTCACCCTTCACTTACCGTTCATTATTTAACTCCTATTATTATTCTTTATGAAATCTAAAATATTACCTTTGGAATTAATAATTTAATTTAACACTATTGTTTGTATATTTAAAGCTACACATAACAAATTCACAGCAACCTTACATAGAATATATCAACTCAACACGCATTAGAAATAAAACATTTATAGAAGTATTTAATCTAAAGGGTCATATCTGTGTTCATATTTTATATATATCTTTCCAAAATCTTTATAGCTGTATATTTAGCCTTTGTCTTATGTTCTATGTTATGCAATATGTATGATTTGTGCTTAATTAATGTGCAGCTCAGTGGTATACAATCCGTCAAAGTGAGTGTTTTCGTTGGAGTGTTTTTATAAATGTACAAAAAAAGAAAGAACAAATTCTCCCAAATTTTAGCTCTATAGTGCTCTATGATGGTGTTTAATCTCACATATCGCTTTCATTGTTAATTTTCTTCTCAGATATGACTGGGAAATTCCGGAGCATCCTCCGGACTCTCCAGATATGAGCCCATTTGATTCTTATTCTTTGGCAAAAAGCAAATTACCCCTAAGAGGAGTTCGCTTTAGAACCACACAGACAACTGATGTCTTCCTGCAGTATGGCGCTAGGTACTTCTGGTAAACTAGTCGGAGGATTTTACTCTTAGCTCTGCAAGCATGAATCTGTTTCAAAATCATGTTTGCTGTTAATTCAAATGTTGCCACTAATTATTATTAAATTACCTATACAATACAGTTCGCCTGGATTTAACATATATTAAAACTCATTGGATTTACAAGCTCATTGACGTCAAAAGAAGAACTAACCATTTTGTCTTTTAATAAATAAAATATTTAATAATATATCTAAATAAAAATACAATTTAAAATAAATACTAATAATAACAATAATAATAGAAAGAGAGAAGCTTATAAAATATTATGACTTTCTTATTTATGTGTAATTGAAGTAGAGAAGTTAAAGGGTAGTTAATACTAAAGATAATTTAAAGTATAAGATAAATGATTTTTCATTAATAGATAATGATGATTGTTATATTAAACAGTGATAGATGTAAATAATTACAATTTTTATAAAAAAAATAGCTAAATCTGTTCTTGTTATAATGCATTAATAAATTTGGCAAATGTTACATTATTATAATATTTATCCAGTGGAAAACATTATATACAGCTATTAGTTCTATTTTACTAAATCTACTTAGCAGCAGACTAATCGACCTTAACCATTTTAAAAGCTCTCTGTTCGCTACACCAATTGATAGCAGAGAAAGATACTTTTTAAACACCTTCAAGGTTAACGGTTAGAGAAAATATAATGAGGCAAACTAAGACATGAAACAATATACAGTATTGATTTGTATTATCTTGTGGCATGGTTTTTGACGGTTTCTATTACACTCAAATGATTGCTTCCACTATCTGAAGATTGTTCATCTGTCATATATGTTTTCATTATAGGAAACCTATAATATCGCTTGTATGTTTTCGTTTATTAAAAATCTGATTTGTTGCACACAATGACTTTCTCTACTCATCCTTTTACAAACTATTCTTACAGAAATATATTGTTCTATCTAACTCTTGTTAACGTTCAGTTCACATTTGCACAATTTATGTATGATACAGCGGTAAAGCGGTCATATTGTTAAAGAAAAAAAAATCTTATGTGTTATATTCACGAAACTTCTGCAACAAACTATTCCTTCAAGTGTTAGAACCAGTTGAAATATGCAATGCAAACGAGATCTGAACACGGTCCTTCCGCTCTCCGTGTGGTCAAATCCCAGCTGTGGTATTGGATTTTTCAGCTGTTCTAACAATAAAACATACATATTGGTAGGATTAATATAATAGCATTACCAATACAATATTAAAATATTCCTACAAACGTTTATTCCTCTGTCATCTTCATGCTAATCGATATAAACATTAGCATATATGGATTTATTACATTTCTTTTGTAGCTTAAGGCCCTTTAACCTAATTGGACGAACACATTTTTTGTAGGTGCAATAAGGAAAAAAGCAATATACTAGGCCAAAAGGTTGTCAAATCTTTTAACAGTTGGTTGCTATGTGATGAATTTGAAATTCGCTTCTATTTGCAGTTCAGGAGTAAAATGCGAAAGGTAGAAAAACAAAAGACGACTTCCCATCTGATAAAAGTAAAAGTATTGGAAAATCGAAACAAAGTACCACAAAATTACATTTTACATAAATAGCGTGCGTTTTAACGAGATCTACGTTTTTGTTGTAGTAAATTTTGTCTATCTCTTACAGTTTATCAGTTATGCAAAAGTCATCCAGAATGAAGAGGACTTCAATGGTTACTTCCAGAAAATTCAAGATTAATGTTATTTGTCATGAAAATGTCTTAAATGTTATGGTATTTTAATTTGAGAAAATTATACTTTTCGAAAAAGTTGTTGTGTTAAGGGTAGCTTGGGGTGCAGAATTTTCTTAAAAATATTCCGTGGGTGACTTTCTTTTTAAATATCAAGTTTGGCATTTAATGAATTTTCGTTTTTTAATTATGTTGTTCAGATCCCTCCCCCCCCCCCCCACACACACACACGTACTCGCGCTCCTTTTTCTAAAAATAAATTTCTGGATTAAGCGGACCTGAAAACATATATTTTCGGTGAAGTCTCAGTATAGAAATTTTGCTGGTATCGAAAACTAGGGCTGGTCAGTATTACTGCGCAACAGGAGTGAGGGAGTGTCATGACGATCTGGACAGGCTTTGAATGGTGACAAACAAGCCATGTGCCACGCCACGCCACGCCACGATAGGCCATAAAAGTTATACAAACACTCGGTCATGATAGATGCATAAGGTTTCGCTATCCAGAGAGGCGGGTTTAAAGCAAAGAATCCTGTATATTTCTTGAACAAGAATTTACATGTATTCCAAATGCATTAACTCTCTTATGAAATATATTTGAATCATACCGTTACGAGAACGTACATTTGACAATTCTTTTCAAATACATTTAGTTAACTGATCCTGTTAAACAAGGAACTAATTTGTTCCACACAACTATCGAGCCAGGTGGCTCAGGGGTTTCGTCTAGGACTGGCATTCAGGAGATCGTGGGTTCGATTCCCGCGACGACCTCTGTGATCTATAGTTTTTACCTATGGGGGGAATTTTCTTCATTCCCGAACTTCCTATCCCTTCATTTCATCTTCATTTTACTCCAACCAGTCTCTTTTAGGGTTGTAAGTGTCGACAGGAACTGCGGTGCTGGCGCCCTTCCGTGGGGATAAGCTTGCTTTGAAAATACAGCTCTCGGTGGCAGGGTGGCTTAGAGTCGTCTGAGGACTGTCAGACCAAGGGAGCGGACTCCTAGCGCTCTCCGCGTCGAGCTGAACTACTTGGACTATATTAGAGGCCCACCGTGGTGGCTCATTCTCCTCGGTGCGGTTTTGGTCGCCCGTCGATAATACATCTCATATAGGCCTATCCTCCTGGGATCTGACGCACAATAAGCCCTTGGTGGCTGCGGTGTGGAACATCCTCCGGAATGTACCAACCAATTAACTGCACAATTCCCTATTCCACTGTGGCAACCAATGAGAAGTGACTAATTCACGTGACCGTTAAGAGATACGGAGCTAAGATATATGGAACAAACTTTAGTTGGCTTTATCTATGTATACGTAGCATTTTATAAACATCCTTTAGTTTCATAACACCCATATTGCTTTTGTAGGAACGAATATCGTTATCTGGTATTTTTCTCCGTCGTATTTCAGTCAGGCGGCGCCGTGGCAGGGTGGTTAGATCACTGGGCTCCCACCTAGGCGGTCCGGGTTCGATCTCAAGCGTCCGCATATGGTATATATAACGTACGAAATGTGTCTGGGCAGGTGTTCTCCAGTTTCCCCCGCCATTCATTTCATTACTCCATTATCATCTATCCTATCATCCATTTCACTCTCATTTCATATCGTCCACTTCTTCACGCTCGTGCCTGGCTACGGGCCGACCACTACTACGTGATTACGTGCCGTTGGCTCCCCGACAGGCTTCTGACCCCTAGGCACCTAAAGTGCTGGGGAAGGTCATAGCCCTACATACAGGGAGGGTAAGCGACTATGTCACCTAACGTCCTTTAGTCGCCTTGTTATAGTGCTGTTGTATTAATAAACTAAGGTGTTATTTATATATGAAAACACCTGACCTTAACGGGCTATATACAAATTTAGAGTGTGATATTAATGAATCACAATTTATTCATAATTACATAACACAGGAATCACACAAAAATCACACAGTAAAATATAAAAATATAGGAAACAAATAAGTCCTTTCTAAATTTAATAGCAATGAAACTAATGGGTAAACATAATGATGATGATATGTTTGTTTGAATTATATATGGTTTTAGCTTTAATTTAAATTTCTGTAATTAGAGATATAGTACAATCATAATTGTGGCATAATATAAGCCCTTCTGTTCACAGGCCTACGTTTTCTGCATGATGGTGAGTGCCTGCCAGCTTATTCCAAGGCTCCTGTTCAAGAAATGGCCATTCAGAGTTTCCAGCCATTACGAGAGACAGTGGATTAAAGACAGCCTGAAACAGCAGGGTTTACAATGCTTGAATATTTTGTTATACAGTCACAAGGAATGCAAATTTAAGAAACGTATGAAGTATGTTCGTCCAAATGATTGTGAAGCTCTCAAAAACGAAAAGTCGGATGTGTATCAAATTGCGGTATACAATTTCGGCAAGGATGCAACACAAAAGATTTTCACGAAATCTCTAACTCAAATTAAACTTTACATGGAAAATATTTGTATTTGTTATTTTCTCAAAAATAAACATAGGGAATAAAATCGCATATGTTAAAATCATCTGTCGAGTGATAAAGAGTGGGTGTAACTTTAATTTTCTGTGAATAATCCGTAAAGTCGTATTCCTTATGAGAAAAAAAGTTCTGTATGCTGTTCTATTATTTGCAAACCATAACAATAGATAAAAACTTACTGCACGAAATCCTATTTATTTATACAGTGTATATGAAATAACTGTCTTTAAATATTAGCAATTTTTAAATATTCGTTATTGGATACTTTCAGCGATTACAGGCTGAACTGCCATACATTTATAAAGCATCTTTGAGAATGCAGGATTCTTCCTTATACCCTAATCGCATGTGGTCAGTTGATCATTGCTTTTGAATCCCGCGTAAAACCAAGCTTAAATTGCTTAATTTGAGATAATTTATAGTCGAAATAGTATCGTTATTAATGCAATGTGATTGGAATAATCCTTTATATAGAATGGCTCAGGACTTCAGCAACAAACTTTATTGTGACTGATGTGTTGTGTAATATTCACATGAACGAATAGACAAGATCCAAAGGTTACTAAAACTGTTAGAGCATACCTCTCTCTAAAACATTGCAAATTAAATTAAAAAGATAATTAGAAATCCTTCAAATGCATTCACACTACCGTTCCATTGACTGTGGAAACGTCTCCAACACTTCTGAGCTGTGACGAACACAGTTGAAGACAGTAAAAATGAGCACAATCATTCTTTCCTGGTGTCATCTGGAGTGGCATGTATAGCCTCTTCACTGCTTCCCAAAAAAGAAGTCCTGCGGCGTTAAATCGGATTGTGCTTGCCATGTAACAAATTCTCCTCTCTCCATCCATCTTGAGGAGTTTTCTGAGAAGTTCTCATACAGCACGGTAAGATAAAGCAACTGGTGTTTGCAACAGTGTGTCAAACGGGTGCTCATCTCATGGAACGCAATGTCACAGAACGCTACTCAATTATATGACTCCTGAACAACGCAACAGCCAACGTCGCTACGAGATGGCTAGGCTTCAGACATTTTAGGTTAAGTTAACTGGTACGTTTTTTACAAGCGAGCGGAGAGGGGAGAAACAGTAGTCTTGCGCTAGTGAGTTTGTGCTGAATACTGCTGTATGCTATAGGTATAGGTGGACACAAAATACAGTTTGTAGTAAACCTAAGATTTTATTAGAGATATAAAAACATAACAAAATAATGCATCTATACTGCGGCAGGTGAAATAATCAGTTCCATGTGTGGTTTACATGTATGGACAACTATTGCAATTGATTACCATATATTTTCTAAATGTATATATAAAACAATTCAGAACAGGCTGAGCACTTTGTGATCGCTTGCTTGGAGTGAATGACCGGCAGAGCTTAGGGAGGGTGAGGTCCCAGTGAAACCCTGTGTGCATGTAGCTATTTTCCAGCCAAAGTGCAAAGAAATCACAGCCGTGACCAAAGCCTAGTGATGGCTTTGAAATTCTGTTTTCTTTGCATGGCCATGAGGGAGAGAGAAAACAAACAAAAGAAGAAAAAATAAACACTTGAACACCGATTTCCTCCTGATAAAAGAATAATGAAGTATACTATTTGAAAATTCGAATCAATAACAAAGGATATCTATTAATACAACAATTTTATTTGACATACATTCTAAGCTTTAATGAGCTCTATACTAATTTTATCTAATAAAATTTAATCAATCAATTGGGAGGATTTACTTCAAAACGTTTGAATGGCATTCTTGGAGAAGGCTGAGCTTAAATACCAAGTTTGGTACTTAATCGACTTTTCGTTTTTGAGTAATGCTGTTCAAAAATACTTAGACACATACATGCTCACTCACACACACACATACACACAGATACCGCATGGACGTTTTTTAAAAAAAACTTATTTTTGTTTGCGGTAACTCAAAATATGTAGTTATCTCCGGTGAAATCTCGACGTCGAATTTTTGGAGTTTCTCTTCTTAGTAAAAGCAGTGGATAAGGTAAAAATGATACTGTTTGTGAGACATCATTCCACAAAGTTCGTTCCAGTGGTCCTGATTCAGTAAATACAATAGTCAAGCGATACGCCGAGTGATTCACCTGTCCCTTATGCAGATGCGCATCTTTGAAATCAACAAGGTAGATATTACTATGATCGCTGGCTATTACACACTCTTCAAAGGAAAACATATCTTAGCAGCAAGAGTTAGGTCCATTCCAAAACTTGCGGTTAGTAACTACTGGTACAATTCTATGTCTATCATTACGTTCTGTAACTCAAATTATGATGAGCGAAGATTAAAGGAACTGCTTCTTAATACAAATAGGTTACACAACGTTACAAAGATATCAGAAGCAGAGAGAGGGGGGAGAGTTTATGAAATTTATACATTTCCCAAAGAAAAAGCGAAGCGAGTGCTTGTAGCTCCGTTGGTTAAATTGACACTCTCGCTCGCTGTGTGTCCAAGTTTCGAGACCACGCATGTGGGTGAACGCTTTTTGCTTGTTCATTTCTTCCATCAAGGTATAAGTAGTGATTTCAGAGAATTCATCTGTCAATTCAAAAATTTTAACAGTAAAACAGGTACATCACAACAGTTCATTTTACAAGTTCTGCAGTTTTCAATTATTGCGTTTCATTTTAAGTATTTACATTAAGTATTTAACATTTTACAATTTTCAAAAGATATAAAATTAATAAAAACAGTTGCAAAATACCACAACAGTTAATATGTTAGTATCAAATAGTTCCTTTTAGGTATACGTTAGTTAAACATGGGAATTTTCTCATCAGGATTTAGCCTTAGAAAGCTCTAAGTTAGTGAATACTTTTGGAAGTCCCTGCCGGTCTAGACATGCCCAACCAGACGAAGATACACTTGTAGGTACGCAGGTGAGCTTATCTTTTATGAACCTCACAGCCCATTAGGTAGCTAAAATCAGTTTGTCACGATGTAGTTAAATGAAGAGTGTTGAGATGCTACTTACTCGGAGAAATGATTACAACCTAAACGCCTGTATGAAAATCGATTTCCAGAGCCACGACCGTTAGATACCAAGTTCAGTATCTTTCAATGGTGCGACAGGAAGATTTTCAAGAAAATCCCCTCCACCCTCAACTTCCTTTTGCATGGAAAATAAATTAGAAAATTTTGATTTTCTCATAAATGGCTCTAACGATTTTTATCAAAATCTCTCACATTTAAGACATTTACATGACAAATAAAATGTATATCCAGTATTTCTGAGAATAGCCTCTGAAAACCTCTTTATTCCAGATGAATTTTATATAACTGGCAAACCGTAAGAGCTAGATAAAATATTACTGTACAGGAAATGTAGATCTTCTTAAAATAAACAATGCATGTCATACATTTTTTTCGTGGAGTTGGCCGTTTTCGAGATATTTCTTGTAATTGGTTTCAATTTTTAAATATTTATACTTTTCTCATACGGGAACTTGTCAACTCCTGGCCATATAAAGAAACGGATTTCAATCCCTAGCAACCACATTTTAAAACATTTGAATGTCGGTTTAGCCTAGTTTCTTTTCCCTCCTACTTATAAGAAACTAAGTAATAAGACCATTTCTGCTCGTGTTTATGTCGAATGGCATGAAGCAGATAGAAGAATAAGCTTATTAATAATAATTTGTTACAGAAATAAAGAGAAAGTCATGTGAATGGATTACATCCGATTTTTTTCCCTTTCCACCTGAAAGGATTGCTGAATAGGTATTTGGTACATAGTCTCTGATTGTCAACCTACCTATATCTTTTGCTGTTTTTATTTTTAAAGGAATCCTGAACATCTGGGCCTTGTTCTGTTGTTCAATCTGATAAATATAAGTTTTAAAACATAATATTAAATGTTTCCTTATTTCCTTTAATAGCCTGTAAAAGTTAGACAAGGTGTAAAAATAAACATAAATTAAGATAGCGGTAGAAAAACGTACACATAAGCAAGTCAAAAAATGTTCAGATTATCCAACTTGTTTTTTATTATGTGAGGAAAAACCGGCGGGGGGGGGGGTTAAACGCCTCGGCAGAATTCGAACCTAAATCGAGCATCTTGGCATTCATGTTCGCTGTACCGCACACTAAATCCGGTACTGTTTAGATATGGCTGTTCCAACTCGACAGGTCTGAGCAACAGTCACAGAGCAGAGTTGGAGGTAGCCAATACGATCACAGCACGGTCATACCACATTACTTGTGTGCTGCCACTTCATTTCCAACACTTGATTCAGCCGTGACAATAGCTTGCCCTCAATGTTGTGCTGTATTGCATGTTGCAGGTAGTCAGTTGCGTGAGTTTGGTGCGCACCCACGCTGGAACAGCCATGATGGGCATACTTGGGCTGTCCCAGATGTACCCGACCTGACGTATAGATAGCGGTTGTTGTTTCAAACAACAATGGTAAAAGACATGTTTTGCGTTTTGATTTGTTTTGTATGTGTATGAAAGGACTGATTCATTCTGTTTAATCATATTTACTGCCCATTCTGATTCAAAGTCTTAAGCTTTTTTATTATTTTATTAAATAAATCTCGGGAATCACTTGGTTATTTACTCTTGTCTATATATTTACTAACCATAATTTCATATTGCTACGGTTTGTTTTACAGATATGCACAGTAAACAAAACAGTCTCAAAAATCTGATGTGTTCCATTCGTATGACTTTTTCTAGCTGTTCCACAAAAAAAAATTGTGTTGCAAAAGATGATTCTTTTATTTACATCATGCAAATCAAGATAAAAGTTACTAGACTTTGTCTTAATACTTGCTTCTTTGTGAGTAGAAGAAAAATAAAAGAATACACAGACTAAAGCGTTAGTCAAATCTTATAAAAGCCGATGACTACGGTATTTAAGCTTTAGTATATTCCAAGGATGGGACACAAATATTTTCAAGAAAATTCCCACACCTCCAACTACTCTTTACATAGAGCATTTTTCGAAAATTTTGATTTACTCAAAAATGGCTTTAACGATTTTGATTAAAATACCGTATATTTTATTTTATACAAATAAAATGTATATTTTGAATTATCTGAAGAACTCTTTATTCTGGTTGGGGTTTGCAGAATTTTGCATAGCGGTTAAACCGTAAGAGATAGACAAAAACTTACTACATAAAATGTAGATCTCGTTAAAACACAGAATTTATGTCATATTCGATTTTTATGTAGAGCTAACGGTTTCTAAGATATTCCTTGTTCTTGATTTCAATTTTAAACTAATTACCTTTTCTCCAGCGGGATCATAAAAGCGAACCGAACATTAATTGTTTCACATAACGACCAGTTTTTAAAAGATTTGACCATCACTTAATCCTAGTGTATTCCCTTATTTCCCTTCTACTATACAAGAAAGCAAGTAATAGATCATTTCTGTTAATATTCATCTTATTCGCATGACGTAGATAAATGAATAATCTCTTATAAGAAACATTTGTTTGTGGAACAGATAGAGAACTTTATGTGAATGGCACACATCAGATTTTTATGCACTATGTTTTTGTTTATCGTCTACGGTTTACCAGTTAAACAAAATTTATATAAAAGTAATCTAGAATAAAGGAATCTTCAGAGGCTCTTCCCAGAAAATTCAAGTTATGCATTCGTTTGTCATAAAAATAACTTAAACCTGAGACATTTTAATAAAAACCGTAAAAGATACATAAAACCTTGCTACACAGAGAATGTAGATCCCGTTAAAGCCCACAATTTGTCATGTACATTTTTATAGTGTTAACCATTTTCGAAATTCCCCTTGTTATTGATTAAAAATGTTCAAATATATACACATCTTCTTTCGTGGAAATTACCATTCAGGTTTTCTTATTTTCTTTTTTTTAAGTTCTTGCGAATAGAAAGGGATTTCAAACCATCACCTATCTGTTGGCATCGAAAAGATTTGACTATTGTTTATACCTATAACGAAATGTGCATTTAAAATGTATCTCTATTAAAAAGAAACAGAAGAACAAGCAGCCGTATAAATAGTTTGTAGGAGAGAAAGCAGAGAAACAATGTACATGGCGTGTTATTTATGGACGCTCTTTAACTGCTGTGGTTCTCAGCGTCCCATTCTAAACTGGGCGTGAAAGACCGCTTAATTTTGCTCAGAGGTCTCTCTATCAGGCTTGAGGTTCTTTTACGTACCGTAAATCTACGACACGGGACCAGCGGACCAACGGCTTTACTTCCCTTCCGAAGGAAGACACGCTAAGGATTTTTACACCCGAAAAAATCCATCGTCCTCCGCCGGGTTTGAACCCGTAACCTTGGGTATATGAAGTCAGCATGGTAACCATTACACCACGGAGGGCGACGAAAGCAGAGAAAGTCATATGTATGCCATATATGAGATTGTTATTACATATGTTCGTGTTTTTTTATTTTACACGTTTTAATCAGCTTAAAATGGTATGTAATAAACACGTTCGCTTTGCGTTTACTAGGTCCCAATATGGCGTCTAGCGGAGAGTTTGGCTTCAAGCACATCAAAGCAGCCGCCCTCGAGTTTCCTTTCTGTATACTCTCTATTCTGTGGTATTATGCAGGGATGTGATTTTGTACATGAATGTTATTTTCTGATGGATTCTGACAGGAATGTCATTAAAGGTGAATGTGAATACAAAGCAAGTCTATCAGAACATTGTAAACATATTTCTGAATTGTGATTATTCATTAATGCCGAGATTCATCAAAAACAACAATTCTCCAACAATGGGGAAATCCAAAAAATTCTTATTACAACCTATATTCTGAAGACGAAACTGGAACAGGAACAATTTCGTGATAAAACACTGAGGGGGGCGATTTTCTCTGCAGAAACAGAAAACGAACCTTTTTCTTAGAAGTAATTTTTTTTTTTTTTAGAAAATAAGACATTTATTGTGCTCTTTCCCGTATTAAAAGTAGAACACGTAAATGAAATTCCGTAATTTCAGGTTCGATTGTGGAACATTGGCAAGTGAATCAGCTGATCAATGCGTTGGGGGTGGGGTTGTTTCACCGTAAAATTGAGAGCCAGTGCGTTTATAAAGTGAATAAACACTCTATTCAGTGGTTGGTTTGTCTAATTTTAATTTAGAATAACACCAGTAATTTTCGAAATTATGTAATGTGAGGGAGTACATCAATTTTATACTGCCAAAGTAAAACTGACAGCAAACCAGACATTTTATATTGCTTTTCAGACAAGGGAGCACTCAGCATGTCCAGCACGTTGTCTTTCGTTCGGAAACGAGAACAATTTTATTTCGTTCCAGTAGGAAGTTTTTGTATGTATAATTACACAGAACAATTATTGTTACTCTTGCTAGAACCACAATCACTAACTTCATACAGAAACATTCTTGCTTTACTGCAGCATACGCACTGCTCATGACTCCCGGAAGAAAATGCACATTACCACATCAAGGTGCACACCACTTGCTACTCGCATTGGGTTAGGTGGCGAGGTTCCCGTATATAAAAAAACGGCCCTCTCTCTCTCTTTCTCTCTCTCTTTCTCTCTCTCTCTCTTTCTCTCTTTCTCTCTCTCTCTCTCTCTCTCTCTATATATATATATATATATATATATATATATATATATATATATGTGTATGTGTCCTTCTTTCCCTGTATGTGTGTGTGTGTGTGTGTGTGAGTGTGAAATGTACGACGGCCTTTTTTTTCAACCTCCGATAGGCTACAAATAAAATACAAGCTCATAGAAAACAATTATTTTATCACTAAAAGTTTTGTACACTTATGGTTACTTTTCAACATAATCAACGAAAAGATGAGACATTTATCGTACCTGTGGACAAGCTTTGCAATATCCTAAATTCGTTGGATTTGCCAGGATTACCGCCAAACAATTTACAGCTCAAGATTGAGTCGGTGATCATTACATTACGCAATCTCAATCAGCCGAAATTGTACAACGGAACAAGACTCGCTGTTAAAAATATTATGCAAATTTTTATTTAAGCTACTATAATCATAGGAATGTTCAAAGGCGAGGACATGTCTATTCCAAGAATACAACTAATGCCAACCGACTTTACTTTTGGATTTAAGCGTGTTCAGTTTCCGGTGCGCCTTGTATTCGCAATGACAATAATGCTACACGCACAATGAGATGCAAGCGCAGACGTAGCATAGCATAAGCGCAGACTCAAGGAAACACCATTCACAATGCGATCGTAAGCGCAAAGCAAGAAGTTGTCACGGGGTTCTAGATCCGCAAGTTACATGCAAATATCTTCCAAGCGCTCCGCAAGATACAAACTAAATAACATAAACAACATTACCACATAAGAAAATTCACTCCATCTTTTACAAAATAAATACACTACATACTAACAACTGACGCTCGCGGCAGTGACGCTACAATATTTGCTTATTCAACATTATTGAAAATAGAACAAGCATAGAGACTGCAGAAAGTGATAAAGCTACTCATTTAATGAACTAAGAATTATCTCTCTGCGTCTTCGATTTATGAGAACTAATAAATCTATACACAGATGATAGTTACATCTATTACACCAAAGAAGGATTCGCAAGGAGACTGTCATAACTTCTTGAGGGAGATTAGAGATGGCGCGGCACGGCCAAATAGAAGAGCATGCTTTTACGTTTGTGATTGAATTCATAGTCACTGCATAGAGAAAAGAAGCAGAATTCTTTCTCTTTGCATGCAACGCAAGGATAAAGTTTGGAGTTTTCAAACTCTTGCGTTGCATTGCATTGCGTTGCATCTTGCGTGTTTCTATGTGAATGCTTACATTAAATAATGTGAGTCCAAACTCTTGCGCTTACATTGCGTCTGCGCTTGCATTTCATTGTGAATGCAGCATAAGTCCCAAGGTCAATCGTTAGAAGTGTGTGGAATAAACCTTGAATTGCCGCGTTTTTCGCATGGGCAGCTGTACGTTGCGTGCTGGAGAGTCGGCAAACCATCGGCGCTATTTGCTTTCTCTCCGGAAGGAAAATTGCACATACAAGGAATTACAATAAAGTATTACCAAATTATTTAATTGTAATTTTATATCATTGCATGGTCGTATTGTAAACGGAAGATTTTGTCTCAGTTGTTTCATTAGGTACAGAACCCGTGCGAAGCCGGGGCGGGCAGCTAGTATCATAAATAACTATTATTGGTACGAATGTGGTAGAAGTAAGAATCGGTTTACTATGGTAAGATTGCATAACATTACTCTTTTTCTGGGAACTTATCAAATGAAATTAGAAAATAAGCGAAGGTTTTAATATAGCACAAATTGCTACCATTTTCTTAAGTTTTCTATGGGATCGCAACTACATAGTGGAATCCATGGCAACCAGAAAACATCGATAAAATCCGAATTTTAGCCTGTCTCGCTGGCTTGGGTTCAAGATCAATTGTCGTGAAAATTTAGAAATGTTACAATCACTAGACCTTTTCTGAAATTAAGTATTTGAAGAAAAAAAGGCGTATTAAAAAGATTTCACAAAAAAAAATCCTTAGGACGAAGTAGGAGGGCTTTCAAGCCCTCTTAAAATCTTTATACCTTTACCACCACTACTACTACTACTACTACTACTACTACTACTACTACTACTACTACTACTACTACTACTACTACTACTACTACTACTACTATTAAAAATCAGATTTTATTACCAAGTTTCCGCTCATGCTATATGGGCGGGAAGCTGAATTTCTTGCTGTTCGTGCACATTCGATTATGAGCGCAGAAAATAACGACGTCAAAATGGTTACTGATGGCAGATGAAATGAAGTGATAAATGGGAAAGGCCGATTTCTGGCCGTTTAGAGTATTATTCATCATTTTGCCATCTATGCGACATCTCAACAATAAAACTTTCCGACTCATATTAAACGTCCTTAGTATTACACTATACTCAGCTACATCAACTTTATTTCAGTATCATCTTTGAATATATTAGTTTTCAGACTCCTAAGTTGTTTAGTGCCCCAACTTGCTTTTTCAACGGAGGGAACCTACTACTCCACATATACAAGTTAAGTATCCACAGTTGCCCTGGAGGCAAATTTGGCGTGGCTTTGCTATACCAGAAATCAACACGGAATGGGTATCGGCGGCTTATGAGATTGTCAATGAAATCCTGCCAACTGCAGATAAATTTCATAGACATCATCTGGCATTTGTTCTCGCTTGTCCAATGTGCCAAGCCCCGGATTCGCTTGCACATCGACTCTTGGAATGCTCAGGTAAAGGACTGATATGGACATGGCTCTTGAGCCGATGTCGGGGTTGGACTGGTGACACCTGGCAGCCTTCAGCAACGGATATTTTGCACCTGAATTTTCCCTGGACGCGTCCTGCATTGTGGAGAGCTCTTATTTGGACAGTAATGGGTACCTATGCTTGGCTTAGTACCTTGGACACCCAGCTGACTGTGTGGTTCCAGCTTTACGCAGTTTTTTGTATGCAGAAAGGTGGCGGATAATTCAAGACAACAGAATCAATGCTTTTAAACCCTGGATATACAAGAAATGAGCACGTGATTGATTCTATATCGATCCGGAATGATCTTGGATGCAATAGCATGCGTTATTCCTCTTTATGCTGGCCTGTTGGGATGTAGAGCTCTTGCTTCTACTGAAATAATTAAAGTTCCTAATTCCCAAAGGGGGTACAATCCCATTACAAACAAATTAAAAAAAAAATCTCCTACACGCCCAAGAAAAAAAAAAAAACCTATCAAAAAAAAAAAAAAAAAAAAAAAGCAAAACCCTAACGATACCGTATTTTCTTATGCACTTTCTCGCAATCTGACCGTTTGGAAAAGCTTAAAATAACACATAAACAAATAACTCATGTCTTGAATAAATTGTTAAGAATAATATATATTAAGTAGTTTGAAAAAAAAAAAAAAAAAAAAAAAAAAAAGCTTGCTGCCCGTGGCAGTTATTTATGTAGAACTTCTGGAGTTCTCTGTATCAGCAGCCCTCTCGCAGGGCTTCGTTTTCTTCCGGGAGCAAGATGATTCTTAGAGCAACAATAACATGTGCTTTTACCTAATACTGCTGTAGTCCAGAGGGGACCTCCATTCTTTTTACTTTCTCTACACGTATTATGTATATAGTGTGTAGAGAAGGTATTGTAATGCACCCAAAAATTCGATACCGAGATTTCACCGGAATAAAATGAGGCATTTTCAGAAAAAGGCCCGTGTGTGTCTCTGTGTGTTCATGAACAGCAGATCTCAAACACGAAAAGACCATTAAATACCAAACTTGGTATTTAAATTTGGTATTTTCCAAGGATGCGACATGAAGATTTTGAAGAAAATTTCCCCACCCCAACTACCCTTTACACGGAACATTTTTCGAACATTTTGATTTTCTCAAAAATGGCTCCAACGATTTTGATTAAAATACTTTAAGTTTAAGATATTTTTGTGGAAAACGAAATGTATATCTTGGATTTTCTGGGAATAGCCTCTGAAGACCTCTTCACTCTGGATGACTTTTGTATAACTGGCAAACCGTAAGAGATGTACAAAAACTTACTACACCAAACAATGTACATCTCATTTAAACACACCATTCATGATATTCCGGATTATTGGTTTCAATTTTAGCTACTTAAACTTTTCTCACATGGGAAGACCTCTTTCTTCTCGTTTCTCGTTTGTTTATTCCTGGCAATCAAAGAGATTAGAGTTTCGGGTGTTTCACATAGCGACCGTCTTTTAAAGGGCGATACTATCGCGTTAACGTGTGTATTTTTTTCTCCTACTTACAAGGAAGCTAGTAATAAGACTAATTCTGCTTATGTTTATCATGATTGGTATATGATGTAGATAACAGAGTAATGTTTTGAATAAAATGTTTGTTTACCGAACAGCTAGAGGACATGTGAATGGAACACATTAGATTTTTTTCCTTATTACAAGGGACCAAGCCATAAGGACAATTTCTGCTAATGTTTATCTTGATTATCATGAAGTAGATAGAAGAATAAGCTTTTTAACAATGCATTGTTATAGAGTTGTAGAAAAAGTCATGTTAATGGAATACATCAGATTTTTATTGTTTATTTTCTGATTTTACTTCCGGATTTGTATAGCAGACTGTTGTGCTGATCGATACCATTATAAATAATAATAATAATAATAATAATAATAATAATATACAATTTTTTCTGGTGACTATTCAAAGTGTCTAGTTTCCGCAAATAAGGTACTATGGCACTAGGCATTACGACATTGGATGTTCAATTACGTCGGGAAAATCACGCAGATTACCAGCACTCAATATGGCACAGTGTTATCTTCCCGCACACAATGGGGTATTGAGAGTTTCTGTTGAGATAATCCTTCAATGGTGTAACCTCTCCAGAGCAGGTTTGCGATGATTAATTTCATTATCTCCCTGATGAGTTTGTGAAATGAAGACCGCCACTTATTGCTCAACAACTGCGCGCGTTATCGCTATCATATTCTACATCTCCATTGCATCTCCGTATTTCATAAAATGCTAAAATACAGAAAGAGGGTTTCATGTGCAATACGTACGTAATTGTTTGTACCTGCTGTAAATTCACGCAAAATCCTTATCTAGAGCATGTGCATAAATGTTGGAACCATAATAGAATTGGCTAGGACTGGAGACGGTTTGGTACAGGTGGGTTCAGGTCTGTGATGCCATAACACTCGATGCACTAAGTGAATAATCGGGTCTTTATTTGACGACAGGTTTGAAAAGTAGGAAAAATATCGTATATACCATCGGCTATTAAATCAATTAAGGTTACTTTTTTAAACGTGGGTAGCAGAAGCTTCAGTAATTTGTAGCTTGCCTGTTTGGTAACTTTTGAATACCCATGGTCGCATGTTACCGAAGGAATTTGTTTGTGGCTTTAGATAATTGAGGACTATAATTCTCAAAGGTCTTGTGTGATAAAACATTGTTTTTGATATGAGTAATTTATGTTTGAATTAAGTATTTTCATTGCTTCTTATACAAGGAACTATTATGTCAAACTGAAGTATTCTTACCGGACTGTTTACCACATCAAGCACGTGTAAATTATATGGTAAAACGCATATAAATTAATATTTAAATCTGAAATTAAGAAAAGTGGTAAATTCAGATTTGGAGTTCCTCTGAAAGATGCTGTGCTATCTGTTACTATCAATTTCAAGTCGAAGATAACTAACAGGAACCATGTGATTTTGAGAGAAAAATGGCTGAAGAAATATCTCAATTTTGGAATTGAGAATTCCAGTCTAGAAGAATATTACCATTCACTGATGTATATCATTTTATGTATTTCTCTTAATGAAACTACTAAAAAAGCGCTTTCAACAATTTATTTTCTTGGGAATGTAATGGAAGAGATGATGCGGAGTTGTCAAGATTTTTCTATTTTTATTGCAAAAATGACAGTTATTGCTCACTAAGTCTAAGGAAGGGTATCTGAAAATCAGAAAAATGGTAGGATAAAAGTTCCTTCTGTGCTTATTTCTCACAAGAACGTATAGAACAATCACGTTACCTACTTTTTATGAATTCTAGATTTCATTGTCTAGCAAGTACGACATATAAAGCACATCGAAATAGAACGGAGTTTGTTCTAACTTTTGTGTTACGGGTATTTATTTTCAACATTGCTTCACAAACTTTTCTTCTACCAGTTTCTGCTCTTCTCTAGGATATCATACTATTTGCTTTTCCTTCAGGGAATAACGATACGGAAGTTAAATTTTGGAGCTATACTTGTTAACAAAAGTCTATCGTGTGTATGTCTGTATGTAAGTGTGTATATGTGTGTGTGTATACAGACATACACACGATAGAGTTTTGTTAACCATAGAGTTTGTATATATTATATTAATTTTTCATAAATACTCACTGAGCACAGATTTTGACCAAACTTGGCACAGATAACTTTTGACACAAGGAAAATACTACCGTCTACTTTAGAATTCGGAATTCTGTCCCATTTCGCAGGATTATTTATTTATTTTCATGTTAATGCCTGCAAAAACTCACAAGACCTTCAATATCCTTTTAAACACTTATCGTAATACCTCTATCATGGCCATAATAAGAAAATGATTTACTTAAACTTACACGGCCTCACAAAATAACAAAAGAACAGCGAGTTCACATATATTTATTTTTCCCTTGGTAGCTTAACGTCCTTTAACCTGGTTGGTCATATCGGACGATGAATGAAATTGGTGAAATGATGCTCAAATGATCTCAGGATCCATGGAGCTTAAAGTTACTCGACATTTGTCTTCTCAGGATAAGGTAAAACCCCGAAAAATCCGTATCCGGGTAACTCACCCTTAGCGAGATTCGAACTCACGATCTGTTTGTGTGTGAGGCAGACACACTACCACCACACTACCCATGCGAGCTCGAGGGCATGTATTATTCTGACATCAATTATGAAATAATAACACAGTCAAAATGTCGCTGCAGCTAGCTGATTTGGATGAATGGAATATGGAACTGAATACATGATCAGTTGGGTATTTTGTCTGCAAGTGATAGATTATTCATAAACATATATAACTAGACAAACCAGACGCGTACTTTCGTCAGTACCCTTTTCAAGCTAAAGGGTTGTTTATAGTTTATGGGGATACGAAATAGTGTTGTCGGGGTTTCTTTTTTGTTTTCTTTCTTTCTTTTAGTTACAGAAGTTAAGAAAGGATTGTATTGTGTTGTGCAAATAATATGTACTTTCATCCGTAGCGCGATTTCCATGTAATGTTTAACAAATTTGCATCCGATAAGCTCCAGAAACATTTTACAATTTTAAGGGTTATTTATAGCTTATAGCTTACCTTACATTGTGTTGCTGGAATTCCAGTTTTTGAAGCTATCGAAGAAAGGATTGCATTGCGTTGAGTAACACCTATGTTATATACTTTTAATCTGCATACTTTGTTAGTTATTGAAACCCAAAGTTGGGAAGCAAACTGTGTTCTTTCAAACTATGTATCATATGCCTGGCTTACTACATGAGCCCACAGAACACATTCTGACTACAATAAAGAATTGTTTGTAGTAAAAGTCCGAAATTCTTTCATCCCTCTCTAAAAGTGCCATCCCAATTCCACCTTTAACTATTGATGTTCTCTAAATAAAAATAGAAGTCCATTAATGCAACAACTGTACTGAATAATGATTTTCAGGTCGAGCATTGTTATATTCGGGTGATGACAAAGAAAAAAACGTAGATAGGCTTCCAGAAAATATAATACACTATTGTATCAGCTTACTTAGGTTTTCATGACCTCACAAAATAATAAAGAAACAGCTAATTCACATAGCATTCGTAGATCTCTTACATCGATATAATAGTCTAATAAATAAAAAATATTACAGCTATTATGTTTCCACAAATGTAAAGGCGTTATAATTACATAGTTGGAAAATTAACAAAAAATTTTTCGATCGAGTTATCAGCGTTCTGGCCTCTCATCTAGATGGTTTCGATTCCCGGTTGGGGTGGGGAATTTTCTTTTGCTAGAATCATTCCTTATCCCCCACAGAGTCTGGAAGTAGGGCTTTGAGAGTGAATGTGTGTGTGTGTTTACGATTATAATAATGAAAAAAAAAAAACTAAGTTAATAAGTCCTATCGTTCAGCAAGAAAACGCCAGTAGTTGTTTCTAAAAGAAAGCCCTCGATATGACCATAGAAGTTAGGGATGTATGAATGAAAAAAAAAAAAAAATCGAACTGCATTACTATGTATTAGATTGTAATAGCCCAACAAACAGCACCAAACCGGACAAAATATCACATCTCTTCTTCATAATCTTATTTAGCATATAATATTTGGTGTTTGATATAAAATAACACAAAAGGATCCAATATAATTGCATCGACAACAAACGTCTGTAGCATTTAAACATTGCTAACATAGACTAATAAATAAATCGATGTTAAAATCAACACATTCTCGGTAATACTCCGATATTCGAACATTAATTATTAATTTTTAGTTTCTCAGTTTCGGAAGCAGTAGGTTTCCTTCTCTGTGGGAGTCGATGTATGTTACTTTTGGCTCTTTTTTTTTTGTGTGTGTTTCCTAAGTTTTCTTAGAAGTTTTTTGTACGTTAGTTACTGAGAATAAACAAGATTATATTGACCTTACTTAAACTACTATTATTTCTTCCTAGAAACTACTATTATGTGTACCTAATTAGCGAAGAGGTAACCCAAATATTACGACTTAGCCCCATTCATGAGAAACCACAATTATAAACCTTGGTAATTGAGATTAAAATTGCGTAGTATTTTCTGTGTTGTGTCCTGAGCATTTGAATAAGCCTCTGTTTATATATATAACTTTATCTAGTTGTTTCTTAAATGTTTCCAAAAACACAAAACTATTGGGCTAATTGCCACCTAACGCTACATATTATAGGAATAAACAGCCAATCCAACATTTCACAACTGCGAAGGTGTTATACGCTACCTGGGCCTTGTAAACATAAGGGAGGGAGTTAGTCGCGCCGTCCACAGCGCTTTGGTGCTTCGTGGTGCAGGGGAACGAGCCCCGCCTAGGTTTATATGTTTGTAAAATGTGTGTATATGTGTGTGTATTAGAAGCAAACGGTATTCAAACAGAAAACAAAGAAAATGCTAGGAAAATGAAAAAAGAGGAAAAGGGGTCTCTCTCTCTCTCTCTCTCTCTCTCTCTCTCTCTCTCTAAGTCGCTGGCAGACACACATAATACACACAACCAAAGTTAAGGGCAACGACAACCTACTAAGCCTAGTGAAAAGACGGACAGAATATGTTGCATATATTCATACATTATACAAATAAAATATAGTTTCTAGTAAAAGTAATATAAACATACATAAAACATGCATTAATGTTAACAATGTGTACAGTAGAGGAAAAGCTAATTGACTGTGACCATACTATATAAGTATGTCAGTTTATATACGTTGTTACAATGAATAACAATAGTTATACATTTTGAAGTTTGCAAACGAAAACGATCTTCTATTCTTCTGTCAATAAGATCTGTATTGGACAAAGCTTCTCTCTGCATCGCATGACGTGATTAGGGCAAATTTAAACCAAGATGAGGTGCTACTGTTTCCGTTATGTGAGTTAACATTTTTTCTAGGATCTTCTAGCTCATCTCGACAGGTGTAGAATAGCCTATATTTTCTGGAGAATGCGTTTTAATTTCTGCTACACCTGTAGAACTATTCCATCTTCAAATCGACTCTTGGCGATGGATAATTCCTCCATGAGTCTGATCACTTCTGCAATTTCCATATTCCGATTCTTTAGAAGTGATACTCTTGACAGTTCTTCAAAATTATTAGCAATGAACTGGATATTACTTCGTAGCTGTTCTGACACAAGGTGCTTTGCCTGTTGTTGAAGCATTTGTTCGTCGTCAAGGACATTTAGTATTGTAACAATCAGCTTTGCACAATACAAAACAGCATCCAACCAAGTATTCCATCTAGTCATAATAGGTTTTGGAGATAAAGGAATATTTGGTTCTGCTTCTCTAAAGATTCTTATTCTTGCAGGCGATTTCAGAAATATGTTCTTTAGGTGAAAAATGAAAAGGGGATGTTTACGCCGACTTTCATATTGTACAGATTACGACAAAAGGTATTGTGTCTCTCTGAATTAACGTTAGATGTTTAAGGCATATTTTCCTCCCTCTTTCTCTCTTAATACCGGATGGAAGGGAAGTCATTACATTAATTTACGCCAGTGATAGATTTCGGTATTTGGAACACATTTTGTATCTTACGTTTTTGTCTCTGACCATTTCCTACGGAGATAGTGTAGTTTTTTTCGAAAACAAGAGACAGACAAGCTAATATCGCTGCAGGTTCTGTGGGTATCACTTGGACTAGGTCAGTACATAAACAAACACGCCTCACTGCTGGTATCACAGTAGTGTAGGACAATCAGAATGACGGTTGCACTCGTTATCTCCCACCCTGCGTCGTGTTTGCAAGCGACCAACGTGTTTACATACAGAAGCTGATTCAGATACCTGACCATCCTCAACGATACGCTGCCAAGTTACTTCACGTTTGAAAAAGCTGTTCGGGATGTTCCTTTAATTCTGTTAAGTGATTAACTATTTCGATTTGTGTGTGATGGCCCATAATTCCTATCGAAACGATTGTCAGAAATACGTTACTCTACTCAGCTTACAAGTACCAAACCATTATCTTCGTACATTCTTGTGGAATTATGTATTCAATTTGGAATAAAACACATTTATTTTTTTCGAAATTGGCTGAGCGAAGAACAAAATGCTATTAGGCTTTTTTGTTTGTATTGCTTCTATGAAGCACATATTAGAAGGAATATAGTAAGTTCCCTTCCACCCGGTATAATGCAACGTATTTCTTTTACTTCGCAGTTGCGAAATGTTGGTCGATATATTTATGGTACCCACTCCTTATGTTTCTTGCGCATAACTTACACTTAATATTCCGGTCATTGGAGGAAAGATACTGCTATAACCCACCAATAGTGCATCCGTTGTGATTGTTTTTGTACGACCTCGCTTATGCACGATTGTTTTCACTCTCAGCGTTTGCTGTAGGCAAAATAGCGTGACCTACCATAAGTTGTTTACTAACTCGGATAGCGACATGTACCTTGTGCAAACTGGACGAATTTTTGACTAAACCCCCGGGCCTTACTGATCACAAACTGATGTTTTTATACAAATCTATATGCATCCGAACCTGGTTTCATCTGACAGGACATGTGAACTCCAAGAACATCAGATACTGGCCAACAAACAATCTCTACACGATTAATGAAGAACTCTTCACGGTGAAAAATTGGTGTGTGGTGTGCCGTGTCAGCAAGTCGGATTGTGGGTCCCACATTTTTACTTTCGCTATATGCACTATGTACATAATGTATAGAGAAGTATTGCACTCCACCCAAAAATTCGATACCGAGATTTCACCGGAAATATATGTTTTAGGATCCCCTTTATCTAAAAAAAAAACATTTTCGGAAAAAAGGTCCTTGTGTCTGTGACACGATAACTCAAAAACGAAAAGTCGGTAAAATACCAAATTTGGTATTTAAGTTCAGTATCTTCCAGGGATGCGACACGAAGATTTTGAGAAAAATCCCCCGACCCCCAACTACCCTTTACATGGAACTTTTTTCGAAAAGTTTGATTTTCTCAAAAATGGCTCTAACGATTTTTATTAAAATTTCGTATATTAAAGATATTTACCCGGCAAATAAAATGTATATCTTGAATTTTCTGGGAATAGCCTCTGAAGAGTAGTTTATTCTGAATGAATTTTACTGAATTTTGAATAATTGCTAAACCGTAAGAGATGGACAAAAACTTACTGCACAAAAAATGTAGAGTACGTTAAAACACACAATTTATGCTATATACTTTTTTCGTGGAGTTCGTCGTTTTTGAGACATTCCTTATTTTTGGTTTCTGCTATGAATAACATACAGGAATTTGTCAACTGCTGTCCATACAGACAAAGGAACTTCAGTGACATAGCAACCAGCTTTTGATTATCATTTTAAGCTATGGTACTCCCTTATTTAACCTCTACTTACAAGGAAGCAAGTAATATGGCTATTTCTGCTAATGTTTTACTGATAAGTATGAAGTAAATAGAAGTATAAGCTTTTTAAGAATAATGTGTTGCAGGGATATAGAGAAAGTCATGTGAATTGGTACACATAATATTTTTTTAAATAGCAGCACTAATTAAACCTGCCATTCGTCCCGTAAAAAACGAGACACTCCCCCTTATTACTTTCTCTATAGGCACTATGTACATAGTGTATAGAGAATGTATTGCACTCCACCAAAAAATTCGATACCGAGATTTCACCGGAAATATATGTTCTAGGGTCCCCTTTATCTAAAAAAAGCATTTTCGGAAAAAGGTCCTTGTGTGTGTGTGTGTGTGTCCGTGTGTCCGTGTGTCTGTGAACACGATAACTCAAAAACGAAAAGTAGGTAAAATACCAAACTTGGTATTTAAGTTTAGTATCTTCCAGGGATGCGACACGAAGATTTTGAGAAAAATCCCCCCACCCCTAATTACCCTTTACATGGAACTTTTTTTCGAAAATTTTGATTTTCTCAAAAATGGCTCTAACGATTTTGATTAAAATTTCGTATATTAAACATATTTACCTGACAAATAAAATGTATATCTTGAATTTTCTGGGAATAGCCTCTGAAGAGTAGTTTATTCTGGATGAATTTTACTAAATTTTGAATAACTGCTAAACCGTAAGAAATGGACAAAAAATTACTGCACAAAAAATGTAGAGCACATTAAAACACACAATTTATGTTATATTCATTTTTTTCGTGTAGGTCGTCGTTTTTGTGACATTCCTTATTTTTGGTTTCTGCTATAAAAAACTTATACATTTCTCATACAGGAATTTGTCAACTGCTGTCCATACAAACAAAGGAATTTCAGTGACATAGCAACCAGCTTTTGATTATCACTTTAACCTATGGTACTCCCTTATTTCACCTCTACTTACAAGGAAGCAAGTAATATGGCTATTTCTGCTAATGTTTTACTGATAGCATGAAGTTAATAGAAGTATAAGCTTTTTAAGAATAATTTGTTGTAGGGATATAGAGAAAGTCATGTGAATGGTACACATCAAATTTTTTACTTGTGTGTCCCGCGTTCCAGAATTTTTGTTGGGATGCGAATAGATTGCGTATTTTTTGACACCGTCTTGCTAAATTAAAACATAACTACATATTGTTTCAATTTCTTGTGAGAAATGGCAAGTCGACACTTATCTAACTTATTGTTGTCATTGTTTAGCGTGTTCTATGAACAGTGAAGACAGACAAGTGTCTGGTCTAAGTGTTGGCAGTTGGTGTGCTGAGATATTTGCGTGAACGTAAGCTATTATTTCTATACAGAAATACACTTTCTCTTTCAATTTAAGGGAAAAATATTATTTCCTCGAAGAAATAAAGGCTAATTGTGAAGTTCACTGTAAAATTTGCAATGCTACATTTTCGATTTCACATGGTGGGAACTCGGATATTTTCAGCATGAGAAATCAAAGATTTAAGTGGCTTCTAAAATCAATCGTTCTTTAGCAAAAAAAAAAAAAAAAAAAAAAAAAATTGATGCATTCCATTCACATGACTTTCTCTAAATTTCTGCTACAAATTATTGTTAAAAAGCTTAAGCTTCTATTTACTTCATGCTAATTGAGAAAAGATTAGCAGAAATCGTCTTATTACTTGCTTCCTTGTAAGTGGAAGCAAAATAAAGGAGTAGCATAGGCTAAAGTCATAGTCAAAAGCTGGTTGCTATGTGACTGAACTTCCTTTGTATGGACAGGAGTTGACAAATGTTTGTACGATAAAAGTATAAGTTCTTCAAAGCTGGAACTAAAACAAGTAATATCTTAAAAAGGATCAACTCCACGAAAAAAAAAAAAATATATAATATAAATTGTGTGTTTTAATGTGCTCTACATTTTTTGTATGGTAAGTTTTTCTTTATCTCTTACGGTTTAGCAGTTATCCTCAATTCCGTAAAATTCATCCAGAATAAAGTAGTCTTCAGAGGCTATTGCCAAAAAATGCAAGATATGCATTTTATTTGGCAAGTAAATATCTTAAATATAAGAGAATTTAATCAAAATCGTTAGAGCCATTTTTAAAAAAATAAAAGTTTTCGAAATTTTTTCCATATAAAGGGTAGTTTGGGGTGGGGGGATTTTCTTGAAAATCTTCGTGTCGTATCCTTGGAAGATATCAAACTTAAATACCAAGATTCAGAGGGTCTCAAAACATTTATTTCCGGTGAAATCTCGGTATCGAATTTTTGGGTGCAATACAATACCTTCTCTATACACTTTGTACATAGTACGTATAGAGAAAGTAAAAAGCGGGTAAATTTGTTTCACACATCTTAAGAAATTTTACTTGTATTAAATGTGAATTTTGAAACCGTAAGCCATTACCAGCATAAATATGTTTTATTGAAGAGTTATCATAAAATCATATGCTTAAAATTCAGGATCGCATAATAGCTTTTCATTAATTATAATAAAGTGGATGCCCACAATATTATCGTTGGCGTTGAGGGTTGAGTTGACATGGCAATTTTACCGAAATACTGCAATAGCGTTTCATTAAAATTCACTCTACATAGCGAAAACCACACATGCTGTAATAATTAAGAGCTTTTATTGTTGCGCAATAAGCAGTTATGTGATCAAATTTACTCAGTTGAAAAAATACAAACAACATTCTAGTAATATGAAGGATTTATAAGTGTGGTTAGGGCTCTATTAATAAACATTGTTCTGATGCAGAGTGTATTGATTCATTATCATGTTTCCTTCATTCAAATGTTATATTAATATATTCAGAAAGAATTGATCGCAGCCCTTTCAGGCGTTCCGTGTTTTAGTGAAAAAAATATGATAGGCTTAACACGAATGTGCAAATCTTTGAAGAACTGTACGCACAGTTGATCCCCCACGAACGTGCGCATGCTGTCTTTCAACCTGTCACACTTCGCGTGAGTCAATCTCACGAATTCATTAAAAATTTGCAAAGAACTTTTATCTGTTGTACAGTCTTAAAGGAAAACGGTACTCAAATAACCCCCAAAAGTTAAAAAACTTTAGGACAATATCCGTAATGAAGTTTAGAGAATTGATGCGGCAGAGTTGCTCAAAGTGTATGTTAACGTATTAGCTTAGGGCTATATCTGTGATTTGGGCGCGCGCAAATGTGCTTTCAATCACAAGCAGACCATTTTCAGCACCTAATGTAATGTAAAAGACTAATTAATTCAGTAAATGTAGACCTCTGTGCATACGCTTCACATGCATACTGTGTTACGGCCTGAATGTTAACGACAAGAATACGCCCAACTGTAGAATCTTTATAATCCTTTTCATAATATGATTACAATTCCAGTGGATACTCAAATTAGAAAGTACGCTTTCTTGTTTAATACATCATTGCGACGATAGGCTTTCCAGACTTTCATATCATTTTTGCGCTGCTTGTACCTTTATATTACATTAACAACAATAACAACCACTACCACTGTTGCTGCTGCTGCTACATTTACTACCATCACTAGTCTTCACCTCTATCAATATCACCAATTTTCTCTTTGATTTTAAACCCGAATCTTTCAATAAAAATGAAAGCTCCTGAAACAAAACCCTGCTTCTGTCTTTCACGGTATCGATCCTGCATCATCTAGTTGCAACTCGAATAGCATGACGAAAAGGGAATACATAACTCTTTTTTAATCCTTGAAACGACATATAGCGTGTCTTGCAGTTACTCAGTAGTTATCATAGGTGATTGAAGCGGTAGTTATCTAGAAAAATAATGGAACAATTGCTGAAGGCATTCAGACAAGTGTGCGCGCGCACATGCCATGGCTTGTGTCAGCGAAGCCTCCCTTGTGGCAAAAGAGGGCGTACTCTGATTCCGGACACCACGTGCTACAACGAAGCATCATCATAGTTCAACTGCTTTGCTGTATACAAGTAGAAACTTTTCATTATCATTGTGCCATTATTTTGGTGAAAGTGTTATTTGCTGCACGCTTGCGCTAAGCTAGCTTTCTGGAAATAGATAACTACTGACAGGGTGTCGAGTGACTATCAGTAAACAGCTGAGATGGCGGCAGACAATGTGTGCTTTAAGGCTGAGAGCTCTGAGAATCTCAATAATGGAGTAACGTTACCACAGCTGACTGTGGCCCAGGAGTCCAACGCCCCCCAAACATCCGAGAATGTCACAGGTAGGGAACCACAGCTCTTACATTTTTAGCTATTTTTCAGTAACCTTGCTCACAGATTTTCTCTCCTTTTCTGTTTATTATTTTCCACCATCTCTTTACATCCATTTAATGTTCTTGTTTACTTCCTCCACAACGTACTATATACATAGTAGACAGAGAAAGTATTGTATTGCAACCAAAACTACCATGTCGAGATTTCATCGGAAACATATGATCTGATGTCCCCTGAATCTAAAAACATAACTTCTTAAGAAAACAGTTGTGTGTGTATGTATGTGAACAGCATAGCTTAAAACCGAAAAGTTCGTTAAATCCCAAACTTGGTATTTAAAGAATGTAACACGGAGATTTTCAACAAACCCCCTCCACCCGAAACGACTCTTAAGATAGAACATTTTTTCAATTTTTCTGACTATCGCAAAAATGGCTCCAAAGATTTTGATTAAAATACCGTATGTTAAGATATTTTTATCTCAAATAAAACGTATATCTTGAATTTTCTGGGAATAGTCGCTGAACCCTCTTCATTCTGTTCATAACTGTTAAACCATAAGAGATAGACAAAAACATACTGTACAAAAAATGCATATTTCGTCAAAACACACAATTTATATAATATGCAATTTTTTTATGGAGTTAACTATTTCTGAGATGTTCCTTGTTTTTAGTTTCAATTTTGTATTACTTTAAACTTTTCTCAAATGGGATGCTATTATTTGTTTTATTACTTTCTAAATATACATAGTCTATAGAGAAAGTATTGTATTCCACCCAAAATGTGGATACCAAGATTTCACTGGAAATGCATGTTTTAAGACCCCTGAATAAAATAAAATGTTAGAAGCATCTGCGTGCTCTGTCTGTCTATGGGCAACATAGCTCAAAAACGAAAAGTCCGTTAAATACCAAAATTTATATTTAAGCTCATTACCTTCCAAGGATGCGACACTATGGCTTTCAAGAAACCCCCCTCCCCGAACTACCCTTCACATAGAAATATTTCGAAAATTTTGATTTTCTCAAAGATGGCTCTAACGATTTTGATTAAAATACCGTATGAAAGAATATTTGCATGACAAATAAAATGCATATCCTCAATTTTCTGGGAATAACTTCTGGAATCCTATTCATTCCGGATGACTTTTACTTAAATGATAAACCGTAGGAGATGACAAAAACTTACTACACAAAAATGTAGATCTCGTTAAAACACACAATTTATGTCATATACATTTTATTCGTGGAGTTGACCATTTTCGAGATATTCCTTGTTATTGATGTAACAGTTTATAATATTTAAACTTTTCTCATACGCGAACTTGTCACTCCTTACATGCAAATAAACGAATTTCAATCCCAAGTTAAACAATATTTGACTATTGCCTACAGATATGCAGAGAAAGTCCTGTGAATGGAACACGTCATATTTTTACTTTCTCTAGCCCATATGTGCAACGTGCATGATGGATAGAGAAGATATTGCATTCCCCTAAAAATTCAAAGTAAATATTTCACCGGAAATATGTTTTGAGGTCCCCTGAGTTCGGAAAGAGCATTTCTAGAACAAAGTCCGCGCACGCGCGCGTGTATGTGTGTGTGTCTGTCTGTGGACAGCATAGCTCAAAAAAGCAAAGATCATTAAATACCAAACTTTATATTTATTGGTATTTAAGTTTAGTATCTTCCAGGATGGATACAAAGATTAAAAAAAAAATCCACCTCTACTAACCACCCTTCACAAGGAAAACTTTTTAAAATTTTTGTTTTTAAAGTACCTAACTTTTCTCAAACGGCACAAAGCGAACTGAACCTCAATTGTTTCACATAGCGACCAGCTTTTAAAACATTTGATTATCGCTTTAGCCTAATGCATTCGCTCATTTCCGTTCTACTCACAAGAAAACAAGTAATAAGACTAATTCGATCAGCATGAGTAGATAAAATAGTAATGTTTAGTAAGAATAGTTTGTATACGGAACAGCTAGAGAAGGTTATGAGAATGTAACACGTCAGATTTTTCCCTGATCAAACCGGCTTTTAACATTTTGGTAGCGCAATTGCTCATTGTGTTTCCTTATTCCTCTTGAAATGATATGTACTCAAACCATGTCTGCTAATGTTATCTCGACAAGCGTGAAACCGAGAGAGAGAAGCTTGCTAAGAATAGTTTATTGCAGCTTGGGTAGAGAAAGTTCTATCAAATCAATGCAACACATTTTTGGAAGCTTTGTTTAGCATTTTGTGTTAATTCCTGTTCCTATTTTAATGTTTAGTCTTTCCCTGAGCTCTGATTTTTACTTTCTCTACAACTTGGTTTAGGAGCATTGTAACCGAGTCAGAAACTCTATAACTAAATTTAACAGGAATTACACTCTTTCAGGCACACTAAATAAACAACATTAAAAATAGATAACATAAATAAAATAAACGTATATCCGTTCCCAAGGGTGACACAAAGATTTCAAGAAAATTCCCCAACCCCGAGCTACGTTTTACGTGGACAATTTTTCAAAAATGTTGCTTTAAGGATTTTTATTGAAATTGTTTAAGATATTTTCATGACAAAATTTACATATTGTATTCTAGAATTAGACATACTCTTACTATATAAAATATATATCTAGTTAAATCATACATTTATATAAAATCGTTGATTTTAGCTTTTATTTTTATATATGTTTTAGGTTAACCATTACAGAAGTATAGCTTATTTTTACTTTTTATGATATACATTTCCTCAAATAGGAAATCGTATTTTTTTTTTATCCGCTTTCTCTACTGCGTATAGTAAGTAACTACTCCCCTTGAGTGGTGTATTCCAAAATAAATTCAATGAGGAAATTTCATCGGAAATGTATGTTTTGAGGCGCCCTGAAGAATAAGCAGGCTTAGAAAAATGTTCCTGTGTGTAACTCTGTGTGTTTCTGTGAACATAACGCAAAACGAAAAATCGGTTAGATGCTAAACTTGGTATTTAAGTTCAGTATATTCCAAGTATACTAAGCAAGATTTTCAAGAAAATTCTTCCATCCCAAACAACCCATGTTCCTTTTATGGAACATTTTTCGAAAATTTTGGTTTTATTAAAATTGCTAACATTTTGGTGAAGATATCATATGTATAGTTATTGTCAAATGATATTCATATTTTCAATTGTTCGCGAATAACCTCTTGAAATTCCCGTCATTCTGAATAACTGATAAACCGTTAAGAGTATGGCAATGACTTTGTACACGAATAATGTAGATATCGCAAAGCATCTCTGAGATGAATAAGGTTGTTTATTTCAGTTTACAAATGCTTATGCTTTTCTCAAATGAGAACTCGTTATGAGCGTGGAATTTCTAACGCATTATATAGCTACACAGTGTTTAAAATTCTGACCATCATTTTATGACTGTATACATATAATAACGAAATGTGTAAATTTGAATTGGAAATTTATCTGATAAACAAAAGTTTTAAGTTTTAGTAAGAATAGTTAAAAAATAACGAGTAGAGAAATCCATATTAATGCAACACATCATATTTTTCTCATTCTATGTCCGATATTCTATTTTGATATTTTCACATAGGTAGTAGTTTTCCTATCTTTAATTCATATTTCCCACATATATTAATTTAATTTCCTGCACTTTTTTACTTTTTATCATCTCTCCTATTATCATAATTTTGTTTTGCTGTTGTGTGGTAATTTTTTGGTACTGTGTGTAAGTTGATTTGTGGTTCAGAAACACTTTTGTGACTGCGCCTTGCGGCCGTAATCACATATGCGTAAACGGCTTGTTTCGAAAGTCAACAACTGATTGTTGATGTGCATTGTTACACCAGTGTGAGTGGATACGTCTGCCATCGGCAGGTACTTTGCATATAAGCTCCGATTATTGCACCTATGTGAGTTTTTGACACCTGCGACTGATCTGGAAGTTTCTTCCACGCAATCGACAGGTAGAAAAAGGAGAAAACGAACCCCGCATAGAAATCATCCAAAATGTTCAGCCAAATAAACATGTAATATAGGTGATTTTTTTTTAAAATAAAGTTTAAAAATTAAAAATCTGATGTATTCCATTCACAAGACTTTCTCTACATCTCTGTAACAATTAATTGTTGAAAAGCTTATTCTTCTATCTATATTATGATAATCGAGATAAACTTTAGCAGAAATTGTCCTTATTACTTGGTCCCTTGTAATTAGAAGGGACAAAAATCGAATGTGTTCCATTCACATGATGTCTTCTAGCTATTGGGCAAACAACCCTTTTATTCAAAATATTAATATGTTATGTAAATCATGCTAACCAAATAAACATTAACAGAATTAGTCTTATTACTAGCTTCCTTGTAAATAGAAGGGAAATACAATGCACAGCTTAAGCGATCTATAAGCCGGCCGCTATGTGAAGTAATTGAAATGCCAATCTCTTTATTTCTAGGAGTAAATAAACCGGAAAAGAGATGAAAGATATCTTCTCGTTTGAATAAAGTTTAAGTGGCTAAAATTGAAACCAATAATCCGGAATATATCAAAAAATGGTTAACTCTACAAAAACAAAATGTATATTACATAACTGGTGTGTTTTAACGTAATCTACATTTTTTGTATAGTTAGCTTTTGTATATCTCTTACGGTTTGCCAGTTATACAAAAGTCATCCAGAATGAAGAGGTCTCCAGAGGCTATTCCCAGAAAATCCAAGATACACATTTCACTTGTCATAAAATATCTAAAACATAGGTATTTGATCAAAATCGTTAGAGCCATTTGTGGGAAAATAAAAAATTTTGAAAAATGTTCCATGTAAAGGATAGTGGAGGGATTTTCTTGAACATTTTCGTGTCGCATCCTTGGAAGATACCAAACTTAAATACCAAATATGGTATTTAACGATTTTTTAGTTGCTGTCCTATGCTGCCCACACACAGACACACACACACACACACACACACACACACACACACACACACACACACAGACAGACACGGACATTTTATCACAATATCTTCTCGATTCACTATGAACATAATACATGTAGAGAAAGTAAAAAGGTTCGAAAGTAGTGAGCCGCCTTTCTCACAAAGCTAACAAAAATTAATATGCGGCTGAAGAGGGAAAACCGCTAAAACAGTCACGGGTAGAACCCTAAACCCCGCATGTTATCCTCCCCGCAGTGAATTCGATACCGAGATTTCACCAGAAATAGACGTTTTGGGGTTCCCTGTATCCAAAAAAGTGTTTTCAGAAAAAGGTCCGTGTGTCTGTGAACACGATAACTCCAAAACGAAACATCGGTAAAATACAAAATTTGGTATTTTATTTTGTATATTCCAGGAATGTATATTCTTTACATGGAAAAAATTTCGAAAATTTTGATTTTGTCAAAAATGGCTCCAACGATTTTGATTAAAATACCTCTTTATTCTGAATGACTTTTGCTGAATTTTAACTGGTACCTAAACTGTAAGAGATAGAGAGAAACTTACTACACAAGAAATGTAGATCACGTTAAAGCACACAATTTGTCATATACGATTTTTTCGTTGAATTGACCATTTCTGAGATATTCCTTGTTATTTATTTCAGATTTAAAACATTTAAACCTTTCTCACGTGGTAAGTTGTAAACACCTGGTCCTACATAGAAACTGATTCATCCACATGGCAACCTGCTTTTAAAAGATTTGACTATTGTTTTAGCCCAACGTATTCCCTCATTTTCCTTCTACTTATAAGAAAGCAAGTAGTAAGACAATTTCTACTAATGTTTATCTCAATTATGATAAAGTAGATAGAAGAATATGATTTTTAACAATAATTTGTCATAGAGGTGTAGAGAAAGTAATGTGAATGGTACACATCAGATTTTTACTTTCTCTATATGTATTATGTATATAGTGTATAGAGAAGGTATTGCATTGCACCCAAAAATTCGATACCGAGATTTCACCGGAAATACATGTTTTGAGACCACCTGAATCCAAAAAAACACATTTTTAGAAAAATGTCCGTGTGTGTGTCTGTGTCTCTGTGTATGTGTGTGTATGTGTGTCTGTGGGCAGCATAGCTCAAAAACGAAAAGAACGTTAAAAACCAAACTTGGTATTTAAGTTCAGTATCTTCCAAGGATGCGACAGGAAGATTTCCAAGAAAATCCCCCACCCCAAACTATCCTTCACTTGGAAAAATTTTCGAAAATTTTGATTTTCTAAAAAATGGCTCTAACGATTTTGATTAAAATATCGTATATTAAAGATATATACCTGACAAATAGTATGTATATCTTGAATTTTCTGGGAATAGCCTCTGACGACTACTTTATTCTTGATGAATTTTACGGAATTTTGTGTAACTGGTAAACCGTAAGAGATAGACAAAAACTTACCAAACAAGACATGTAGAGCACATTAAAACACACAATTTATGCTATATACATTTTTTTCGCGGGGGTGATCGTTTTTTTTTAGATATTCCTTGGTTTTGGTTTCAGCCTTGAAAAACTTGTACTCTTCTCATACAGGAATTTGTCAACTCCTGTCCATACAAACAAAGGAACTTCAGTCACATAGAAACCAGCTTTTGACTATCACTTTAACCTATGGTACTCTCTTTTTTCGCTTCTATTTACAAGGAAGCAAGTAATATGTCTATTTCTGCTAATTTTTTCACTTGGCATGAAGTAAATAGAAGCATAATCTTTTAACAATAATTTGTTGCAGAGATGTAGAGAAAGTCATGTGAATGGAACACATCAGATTTTTAATGTTGGTTTTCAATTTATCTCTTTCATATACTTAGCCAGTGAAATTACTTACGGCTGAAAGTGTAGGATCATTTAATATAAAATTTCACCCTGTAAGTTAATGTCTCTTCAAATGATCACTCGACAATGGCACCCTGCATAGTCAGAACACCCTTGTTTAAATGTTGATGAACTCGACTGAATTAAAACTTGAGAAATCTATTTAGGCAAGTATTTACTTCTCATTGGATGAAGGTTACGTAACTCATTGTGGTAGGTACTATCACATTCGCGCTTTTTAATGAACTTCATTCATGTCCTTAAAATGTTTGTAAAATGACATGGTGAAAAAAAAAACAGCCTAATTTAAAGAAATTACTAGAGGAAATTTACAACGTGGCCTTGGTTTCTCATGTAGCATTTGAATAACTTTGTGTCACAAAATAGCTGGACAAATGGAAAAAAAGAAAGAAAGAAAAAAGAAAATAAAAACACTACAATCCTCTTGCAGTTCAATCGCTGCTGCGTGTTTAACGAAAGCAATCAGCTTGACCTTGAAACGTAAATGTTGAATCGTCTTTCCTCTGTCTGAAAGACGGTATTGTCACCTTGAACTTGTTGGGACCATATGTATACGAACCTGTCTGTGAAGTTTTCAATACCTAAAGTGTTTACTCTAGAGAGCATTTTTGGTTTCTCTGCCGTACTATATACATACATAGGTAGAGGAGGTATTGCATCCCACCCAAAAATTCGATAACGAGATTTCAACGGAAATACATGTTTTGAGGACCCCTGAATCCAAAAAGTATTTTCGAAAACAGTCTGTATGTGTGGGTGTGTGTTTAGAGCATTGTTCAAAATCGAAAAATCTGTTAAACACTAAATTTAGTATTTAGGTTTGGTACTTTCCAAGGATGCAACACGAAGATTTTCAATTAAACTACCCTTGACATGGAAACATTTTTGAACATTTTGTTTTTCTCAAAAATGGCTCTAAGGATTTCAATTAAAATACTGTACCATATTAAATTTGTGTAACGAGTAAAATGTATATCTTGAATTTTTTGGGAATAAACTAACCAATTCTAAGATATTCATTGTTATTGGTTTCAATTTTAAAATACCTACTTACTTTTCTCAGACGGTAATTTGTCATTATTTTTTCTTTTGTTTTATTGTTGGCCATGCAAAGAGAACCGAATTTCAATCGCATAGCAACCAGCTTTTAAAAGATTTGACTATCACTTTGGCCTAGTTTATTCCCTTATTCCCCTTCTACGTATAAGGCACTAAGTAATAATAGAAAACTTAATATTGAAGTTCGACTTCTTCCAAGGATATCACAGGAACATTTTTAAGAAAATTCCTCACCCCAAATTACCTTTTACGTGGAACAATTCTCAAAAATGTAATTTTCATAAAAGTAGCTCTAACGATATCGATTAAAATATATGTTTAAGATATTTTATGCTAAATAAATGTATATATTAACCTCTCTGGAAACAGGCCCTAAAGCCTTGGTCACTCTGGTTGACTTTTGCATAACAAGAGATAGAAAAAATCCTACTCTACGCAACATATAGATCTCTTTAAGGTGCATAAATTTGCCAAGTGTGGAGTTTACCGTTTCCGACATATTCCTAGTTATTGGCTTCAATTTTAAGAACTAGTAATTTCTTAAATGGAGAAACGTTGTCTAAAAGTAAGTATGTAATAAAACTATTTCAGCAAATGTTTATATTGATGTAGCGAAGTAGATAAAAAATTAGGTTAGTTTGTTGTAGAATAGATATAGGAATTCATATGAATGTAACACATCAGATTTTTTTATTTCTGCTGTTCACAAAGACACACACACATATGTACCGTTTTCTAATTTTTTTTTGAATGAGGATGCCTCAAAACATACATTTCCGGTGAAATCTCGACATCAACTTTTTGGATGGAATAACTATAATACTTCCCTACTTGCTGTATATAGTAGAGAAAGTATGAATTACATTGTAAGAAGCATGTTAAACACTGAAAAAATCTAAGGTGTTACAACCAAAAAAAGAAACTGGAAAACTTGCTTAACTGGCTTGAAAGTCGGTCAATTTTTCATAACGTAAAATACATTTTTCTTTAAAATGCATATTAGCATATGTGCACTAAATTGAGAGAAATGAGTTAAAGAAATTCTGGAAGCATGTAAGAATTACGTAAAAGACGCCTCAAATGGGATACCATGATCTCCGTCAGGGCTATTTAAATAGTTATGTATAAGGGTTGGGGATGGTACGAGTAAAATCGACGAGTAAACCAGTTCTTCCGGCTTTGGTGCTTCTATACTGCATACCGATGTAACCGCAGTTGTTACAAATGGTAATTAAGTGGCGTTGCCTAATTTAGGTGCAGATTTTATAATACTTTTTCTTCATCTCTAGTTCTTCGGTTTTACTACAGGTACCTGCGTCAGTACTTTCTGTGCCCTGCTATCCCGCTCTAGCCCTTGGTCAAACTAAAGTCACAGAGAGGTCACGAGATATGCGGCGGAAAGCAAGACAGTGGTTCAGAGCCATCGCTGTGCTTTCCTTTACGCAGTATGAGTAATATTGTTTGCCAGTGAGGTTGGCTCTTCGCCAATGTAGTCGCTCTTTGCCAATATACCGATTTTTACATGTATTTTTGCGGGGTCTGCTGTAAAGCATTTCTGTGGGGTCTTCTTTAGATATTTCGTTAACGTTAACATTAAAAATCATACCTATTCAGCCAGCACTATTAGAGTAAATGTTTTGTATTACTACTACTTATGGAAATTATTATCACCACAGTAAAAAATAAATGTGTTTTTTGGGATAGGGGATTATATTTTTTATCACGAGTGTGGTGTTTTTTGAGATATTCATTTTTTAGGAGAATAAAACTTGCTTTACTTCTTTATTTAGCATTGTCAGAATCTATCAAACAACAACTTTTCCAAACCGGCCGCCAAATAAGTAACAACTTATAGTACAAAAATAGTGGTGGCCAGTAACATTTTGTTCTTGTCTTTATTCAATATTGTCATTATTAGCAGTATTGCTATTATATAGCTATATATAGTCGCCCTCCGTGGTGTAATGGTTACCATGCTAACTTCATATACCCAAGGTCGCGGGTTCAAACCCGGCGGAGAACGATGGATTTTTTCGGGCGTAAAAATCCTTAGCATGGCTTCCTTCGGAAGGGAAGTAAAGCCGTGGGTCCCGTGTCGTAGATTTACGGCACGTAAAAGAACCTCAAGCCTGATTGAGAGGCCTCTGAGCAAAATTAAGCGGTCTTTCACGCCCAATATAGAATGGAACGCTGAGAGCCACAGCAGTTAAAGAGCGTCCATAAATAAAACGCCATTTCATAGCTATATATATATAGTGTCTATTTAATGGTTCTATCTTATTTCTTAGTTTATTAATATTAAATCCACATAGATATGCTGGGGTTTTGTTAACAAATACAAGCCCAAAATCTAACTGTGGTGGAATAATCGTATAATATTCTAGAGAATAGCACAAACAGAGGAACATCTTTCGAATCGAGTAAAACTTGCTAATACTCGAAACACTAAATAATAATAATAATAATAATAATAAAACGCGTCATAGTCTATTAACAATTAGAAGTGAAACATTTTTACTTGTTAGAGAACGAATCGTAGCATTCGTCAAAAGTGGCTAAATTGACTTTTTCGTTTGTGGTAGTAGGAAATAGTCACAAAGTGAGCGTACATTTGATCATGTTTCTGATTATCGGTGTCTTATCTTAGGTATAGTATGCAATAATAATACCACCAGTTTTGCAATTAAAGTGGAAAAATCTTGCTGACTGACTGCATCAACTCATCCAATATTACGTTACCAAGAAAATAAATTGTTAGATACGTTGTGTACTTAAGTCATATGTAATTAAATTAAACATAGAGCTTTTTACAATTATTAATGCAATTCAGTTTATCGAAAGCCATAAACACATTTCGAGAGAATATCTATCTCTATCTGACTTGTTCGCTTAGATGTCACAACGGAAGTTACAGAGGTTGCAAGACTATAGTGAATTTGAATATTAGGGAAACTACTAAGTACTGAAACTTCTGCTATCCACAAGTAAAAAGGGAATCTTAACAATTATTAGTGTAATGAATGATGCTGTATTATACACTCCTTCCTACATTTTTAAACGTGCCGCCAAATAAAGAGCCCAATTATGTACTCGATACCGAGTTGTGTGACGTCACAAAACAGAACAGACTTGAACTGAAACGTCCGCTTTAATGCCCCTCATTTTCACTTGTACCAAATTTTCACCAACTGGTTCTGTTCAGCTTCGAGATACGAGTAATGCACTGGTAAGGATACAGAGAACACTATTCCATTTCAATTTCTTCCAATCTATATTCCAGAGCTAAATGTTATGCTGGGAATGTTAAACTTTTGTCGCTAATTTTTCCAGAATATTTTTAGGATACACTTGATTCATTTTCGCAAATGTTAATAGATATAGAGTTGACATTAAACACATCACCTTTTAGATGTTACTATCCGTTTTTACTCTAAAGAGCTTTTCAAAACGACCAAAATGTGGATGTTGTTGCTCAGATCCTGTGTGATATGAAAATATATAGTACCCATACAACGCCAATAAAGATATCTCAGCAAAACGCATCATGGTCATCGTGGATTACGCAGGAACAAAGCCGCGTGCCTGGCCCACGCTAACAAAGGTATAACAGATAGTTGGGAAGCAACTAGTCACGTGCTTCAACAGTGTTTTCGTAAACACACCAATATGTTTTATTGTTGTGAGCTAAGATTAAGGGATCCCTTGTCTTACGAAACACCGCTAAAAACCTGCGTATACCATTACTTAGTTGTTTATTTATTCTTCTAGCATACAATTTTAACAACTCAGATAATAAATGAGAGAAACGACTGAGAAAATAAGCTCGAATACATCGACGCTAATACATTTTAGAGAAAATTTAATGCTGACGATCTTGAGAACAGAGGCGGCACGGAGCTGATAAGAACAGATGCAAGAATACTAAAGAAGATCTACCAAGATTGTTCAAGAGGTAATGAGCACAATTTTATTTCTCGATACAGTCTTTCATTGGAAATAAACAACACTTTAGAGAAAATATCTTCAATCCCTCCATTATAATGCCACGCAGTTTCATATCTTTGCAACTAATGGATAGAATGCTGGTTAGTTTTAAAATGGCGGCTGCTCGTGAACATTTCAAAGCAGAGAATTGTTACTGAATTTCTTTCTGCAGAGCAGGAGACCATTTCAAACATTCACACACGCTTACAAAATGTATAAGGAATCAAGCAACGAATAATAGTAGGTGCGGTCAGTCGATGGGCTAGCAGAGTGTCAGAGGCAGAACGAGGTAAAGCAAGACTCAGATTTCCTTCGCTCGAGAGCGGAGACCAGTTTTTTTTTTTTTTTTTTTTTTTATAGTGTTTAACGCCCGCTTTAACTACTTTTGGCACCGCTGTCAATGCCACTGATGATACATGAATGAAGATGGTGCACGGGTGGAATGCGATGGCGGGGGAAACCGGAGAACCCGGGGTAAACCCGCCCCTGCGCCGCTTTGTCCACCACAAATCTCACATGCGGTCGTTTGGGTCTAGGTGAGAGGCGAGTGTTTCTAACCACTCGGCCACGGCGCGGCCACGAGACCAGCTGAATAATACCGAACGGACATACACAATCTGATCAGGTGGGGTATGTTTAAATAAGGCTATATGGAATAACGGTAGCTGTAGCCAATTAATTGGGACATAATACAGTGTATTGGGACTTGTGATAAAATGTATTTTAAGTAAGAAATAATCAGGTGCACTACTTATTGAACATCCCTGGTAGATATAGTTAAACAAAAATACATTCCTTTTGCAGTGAGACAAGAAGCCAATTTCACTGTATTAACTCTTAATTCTAAATGAAACATCCTTACATTTTAACAGCACATTTTTGTTGATACTTACAATAAGTTGCTGAAGGTTTACTATTAGCATAATTACAATATGATTTGGATAATAAGCACAAGATGCTCGTTATTAGGGCAAACTACGCTTGTTTCGTATTCAAGAGCAACCTCAAAACTTCCCGAGTCTTAAAAGTCTTTTGAGTAGGTAACTCCCCTTTGCCCCTTTAATGAAAGGCTAGGACAGGTTTGCAGATAACGAACAAGAATAAACTCGTTTGTTTTCAGGACACGTACTTACTAAAGACACCCTCTGATGTGTGAATATGTGAGCATCACACACCAGTGCTTGGTGTGTTGCCTAATCTTAAAATGTTACAATTTTCAGTATTACATTAAAACATTCCAAACATTTCGAAGCTGCATGTTCATTATTTTCTATCTTGAAAGTTAGTGACTAGTAGGTATATACCACATTGCTTTGTAAGCATCTTGGTTTCTTCATCCCTGTGCATAAAATTCACTGAGTACTACTGTCGTTATTTTGAAAATGATGCCATATTCCTGGTAATTTGTGTGAAAGCATCAAACTTCGGACTACTTTAAGAGTAAGCTCTATCGTTTGATGTGGTTTCTAAGCAGCCTGAATATGCACTACAGGCGATGAACACGTGATATATGTGTAATCGTGTATGTGTAGTGAAATTCTATTTTAGAAAGGAAGTTGTTAAGAAAACGTTTCAGAGCTAAGTTTAAGGTCCTTTCGGCACTTGTTAATAATTTATGAAGGGGGCTAGGTTAAAACTTAAGAAAAATCTTATGTGTTCCATTCAATTACTTTCTGTATAGACTATTGTTACAAAAGATTACTCCTTTATCTGCATTATCTAATTGAGATAAACATTAGAAGAAATGGTTATATTACTTTCCTTCCAGTAGACGGGAAATAAAGCAATGCACTATTCTAAAGCCGTCGCTATGTGAAACAATTGAAATTCGGTCTGCTTTACGCGAGCAGAGTAAAATAAAAGAGATATGACCTCCCGTTTGAGTAAAGTTTAATAGCTTACTTAAACGTGAAACCAATAATATGGAATATCTCGGAAACGGTCAACTCTATAAAAATGTATAGGGCACAAACTGTGTTTTAACGAGATCTACATTTTCTATACAGTTTTTGTCTATCTCTTACAGTTTACCCGTTACGCAAAATCCATCCAGAATGAAGAGGTCTTAAGAGGTTATTCCCAGAAAATTCAAGATAGGCATTTTATTTGTCTTGTGAATATCTTTAATATGCGGTATTTTAATCAAAATCGTTAGAGCCATTTGTGAGAAAGCAAAAATTGAAAAAAAAAAATATCCATATAAAGGGTAGTTCAGAGTGTGGGGACTTTCTTTAAGATCTTTGAGTCTTATCCTTGGAAGATACTAAGCTTAAATACCACATTTGGTATTTGACGATCTTTTCATTTTTGAGCCATGCTGCCCTCTGACACACGGACATTTTGATTTTTTTTAATTCAAAACATGTATTTCCGGTGGAATCTCGACATTGAAGTTTAAAGTGTAATACAATACCTTCTCTATCTATTATATGCATAGTATGTGTAGAGCAAGTAAAAATGAACCAGGACCTCCCGTTCACCAGCCAGGGCCTTAACGGCCTCTGCTACTAGTGTTGATATCTTGCTGTAATTATTGTACACACACACAAACTTGTATAAAACAAAATCTTCTAATCCATTATAACGCTAATGCGAAACTATTTTAAGTCGTAAAATATACTACTATGTCTACAAGTGGTAGTTTTCTTGCGTTGCCAACTTTAAGATTACATCTGCCTCTTTTGTCAGTAAACGAATCGTTGCCTGGACTGTCTCTGTGGTTGAGTGGTCAGTGGGCTGACTTCTTACCCGGGTTCGATTCCCGGCTGGGGCAGGGAATTTTTCTTCAACCAGAATTATTCTCTATCCCCCACAGAGCCTGGAAGTATATGCGAGAGTGAACGTGTGTGTGTGTGTGTGTGTGTGTGTGTGAGGAAAAGTAAAAAACGATTTAAACCCAGTGTAAAGAACCTACACACAACGAGTTGCTTCTAATGCAAAGCCCCCGACATAACCTTAGACGTTAAAGGGGGCTATGTAAATGAAACAATAAAAAAAGTCGTTACTATATTTAAGGATGTATGGATAATATTAAGGACGTTTTCGCTATCATGAGACTTACCCAAGCGTTAAAGTAGTATTCACAGAAAGGACATTGCGTGACAACAGTAATGCGTTCCATTCCATTCATTTCCTGCCTCCTCCACCTTCAATCATGTCAACCACTTTGTTCAGTTCATTCTCTACGTTTTCGGATTTCTGCTTGTGGTCCTGACCGCTCACTGTAATGCAAGCCTATATAGCACGAATTAGTATTTAGCATAAACGATATTCAATACCTACACAGAATTCAACACTGGCTTCAAAATCTAATGTGTTCCATTCACATGACCTTCTCTAACTGTTTCATTTGCAAACTATTGTTACAAATTGTTATTTGTTTTGTCTACTTCAGGCTAATCGAGATATTTTTATATCAGAATCTTTACCTTTGTATCAAATTCAAAAGCTCCTGTATAATACTCGTGTATAAAATGTATATTAACTGATTTCTCTCGAGTTAACTATTCTTTCTGCTCCTCCCTCTCACTCGGCCGGGTGTGCGACCCGTTATTATTTCCTATTATGATGGTGATTATTATTAATAGTAATAATAATAATAATAATAATAATAATAACAATAATAATATAGCGGTGCGTGACCGAATGATTACACTGCTCGCCTCACTAAGGCAGCCACGGTTTTTTTTTTTTTTTTTATTACGGTACCGGAGTCTGATCGGGACTCCGGCACTGTATACCCTACTTTCATTTACCTATTTTTTTACCTTGTTTTTCTGTATTATTACTGGATTACTGTTTTCTTACTTTTACAACACACACATAAACACAAACATATAATACCCATGCCCAAGGCGGGACTCGAACCCACGATCCCCAGCGCTACGAAGCACCAAAGCGGGACGCCTTGGCGAGCGCGGCCATGGGGACCGGCAATAAGGGTTCAATCCCAGAGGTTGCATGTGGAATCTGTGGTGCACAAAGCGGTGTTGGTTGGGTTTTCTCCGGGTTCATCCCGGATTCATTCCACCAATTGTTCCATCATTAACTTTGCTTTTCCATTTCGCTTGATATCATATCGTCTAGGCGGCGCCGTGGCAGAGTGGTTAGACCGCTCGCCTCCCAATTAGGCGGCCCGGGTTCGATTCCAAGCGCCCACATGTTGAATTTGTGGTGGACGAAACGACGGTCTAGGCGGGTTTTCTCTGTGTCCTCCGATTTCTCCGCCTCCAATTGCTCAATCGTCACCTTTCCTATCAACCATTTCGGTTTCATTTCGTATCATCCACTTTCTTTCGCTCCTGCCTGGGTAGGGGCCGACCACTCGCTCCAGGTTCTTCATTCTGTGGTTACATGCCGTTGGCTCCCCGACAGGCTTCTGACCCCTAGGCACCCGTTTGTAACTCCTAGGGAGATGGCAGTCCTACATAAGGGGAGGGTAAGCGGGATGATCCGCTGTACCGGGTTCTTCACTTCCTGATTCAGTGTTCGTCTGCTCCTTGACAGACCTCAGAGTCCGCGAGTATCCTGGGGAGGGTGTAAAACGTACATCCAAGGAGCGTTAACTAAGCATTTTACTGTTGATATTATTTAAGGGACATTAAAGCGTACATTTGTTGAAATATCTCAGGAGCTTCTGGGCCTTATGAGAAAATCTTCCTTTGCAGTGACACTTATGTATGCTAAAGACAAACTTTAAAGTCGTTATTTCAATAAATTTCTTGTAAAACGTTGTCCCTTCCATTCTAACCACAAGCAGTAAATCACGTTAAGGTAGTAAAAGTACAACTCATGCTTTTGACATTGTTATCACTATTATATTTCGTTGAATAGGCAGCTTCTTGACCTTCCGGAAAGATATAAAATCTATTGTTTCTCCCCGAAAACCTCGATTACAGAACTAAGTGGACAACTGATAAGAAAACACCCAGTCTTAATAAGCCAATGTGAATGTGCGCTTTTGTTACTTATAGGCCCCTAACCTTGCCCCGATTTCGACTATACTTTGCACGCATACATTTTGACCCAAGGGGGAAACTGCTGTCCAGCTTAGAATTCCAAATTCCGTCCTCTTTCACAGGATTAATTATTTAATTGCACGCAATTGTAACTTACATTAATACAACTTTTATTTGTTTTCATTCACAGAAATGTAAGAAATATATTATAGATCGCTAAAATTAAATGATCTGTACAATTTATTGTTACTCTATACCAATTTCATAAGACAATGTCATTGATATTTACATTTTTGTATTCATTGTTTGTCAACATAATGTTAATTAACACAATTTGTATTACATTCCAATGTATCTTTACAACCATCCTGTAATAATTATTGTTATCGCAATTAATTAATGTTACAGTCGCGATAAGACTCTTCCGAGTCAAATACATACTATTAAATAAAAAAATTGCAAGACCATCTAAATTTTTTCAACGATTATCGCAATAGCTTGAACAATGCCAATACAAGAAAAATCTGATGTGTTCCATTCACTTGACTTTCTCTATATCTCTGTAACAAATTATTGGTAACAAGCTTATTCTCTTATTTATTTCACGCTAATCGAGAAAAATTAGCAGAAATAGTCTTATTTCTTGCTTTATTGTAAGTAGAAGCGAAATAAGGGAGTACCATAAGTTAAAGCGAAAGCCAAAAGCTTATTGCTATGTGATTGAAGTTCGTTTCTTTGTATGGACACGAGTTGGCAAATTCCTGTATGAGAAAAGAACAAGTTTTTCAAAGCTGAAACTAAAAACACGGTATATCTCAAAAATGATAAACTCCACGAAAAAAGTATGCAACATAAATTGTGTGTTTTAACGTCCTCTACGTTTTTTTGTGTTTTCAGTTTTTGTCCATCTCTTACGGTTTAGTAGTTATGCAAAATTCATCCAGACTAAAGTAATCTTCAGAGGCTATTCCCAGAAAATTCAAGATATACGCTTTATTTGTCAGGTAAATATCTTTAATATACGATATTTTAATCAAAATCGTAAGAGCCATTTTTTAGAAAATCTAAATTTTCGAAAAAAGTTCCATGTAAAGGGTAGTTGGGAGTGGGGGAATTTTCTTGAAAATCTTCGTATCGTATCCGTGTAAGAGACCAATCCTAAATACTAAGTTTGGTTTTTAATGGACTTTTCGTTTTTGAGCTATGCTGCCCACAGAAACACACACAAACACACGGACATTTTTATAAAAATGCATTTTTTGGATTCAGGAGGTCTCAAAACATATATTTCCGCTGAAATCTCGGTATCGAATTTTTGGGTGCATTACAATGCCTTCTCTATACACTATGTACATAGCACGTATAGAGAAAGTAAAAAATCTGATGTGTTCCATTCACATGACTTTCTCTACTTCTGTGTAACAAATTGTAGTTAATAAGCGTATTCTTCTATTTATTTCAAGCTAATCGAGAAAAAATTAGCACAAATAGTCTTATTACTTGCTTCCTTTAAGTAGAAGCAAAATATGGGAGTATCATAGGTTAAAGTAAAGCCAAAAGCCGGTTACTAGGTGACTGATGTTCCTTTGTTTGTATAGAACGAGTTGACAAATTCCTGTATGAGAAAAGCACAAGTTTTTCAAAGCTGAAACCAAAAACAATGAATATCTCAAAAACGACGAACTCCTCGAAAAAAATAATTTAACCTAAATTGTGTGTTTTAATGTGCTCTACATTTTTTGTGTGGTAAGTTTTTGTCCATTCTTACGGTTTAGCAGTTATGCAAAATTCCTCCAGAATAAAGTAGTCTTCAGAGAATATTCCCAGAAAACTCAAGATATCCACATTATTTCTCAGGTAAATATATTTAATATACGATATTTTAATCAAAATCGTTAGAGCCATTTTTGAGAAAATCAAAATGTTCGAAAAAAGTTCCATGTAAAGGGTAGTTGGGGATGGGGGATTTTTTTGAAAATCTTCGTGTCGCATCCTTGGAAGATACGAAACATAAATACCAAGTTTGGTATTCAACGGTCTTTTAGTTTTTGAGCTATGCTGTCCACAGACACACGCACACACGGACCTTTTTGTAAAAATCTGATGTATACCATTCACATGACTTTCTCTATATCCCTGCAACAAATTATTCTTAAAAAGCTTATACTTCTATTCACTTTATGCTAATCAGAAAAAAATAACAGAAATAGCCTTATTACTTGCTTCCTTGTAAGTAGAAGCGAAATAAGGGACTACCATAGGTTAAAGTGATAGTAAAAAGCGGGTTGCTATATCAGTGAAGTTCCTCTATTTAAATGGATAGGGGTTGACAAGTTCCTGTATGAGAAAAGTATACGTTTTTCATAGCAGAAACCAAAAATAAGGAATGTCTCAAAAATGACCAACTCCACGAAAAAATGTTTATAACATAAATTGTGTGTTTTAATGTGCTCTACATTTTTTGTGTAGTAAGTTTTTGTCCATCTATTACGGTTTAGCAGTTATCCAAAATTCAGTAAAATTCATCCAGAATAAACTACTCTTCAGAGGCTATTCCCAGAAAATTCCAGATATACATTTCATTTATCAGGTAAATATCTTTAATATACGAAATTTTAATCAAAATCGTTAGAGCTATTTTTGAGAAAATCAAAATTTTCGGAAAAAGTTCCAAGGATAGTTGGGGTGGGGGGATTTTTCTCGAAATCTTCGTGCCGCATCCCTGGAAGATACTAAACTTAAATACCAAGTTTGGTATTTTACCGACTTCTCGTTTTTGAGTTATCGTGTTCACAGACACACGGACACACTATGTACACTATGTACATAGTACGTGTAGAGAAAGTAAAAATCTGATGTGTTCCATTCACATCCTATTTCTAGCTGTTCTACAAACAAACTTTCAACAAAAGATTATTCATCTTTCTTCAACATGCTAATCGAGATAAGCGTTAGCAGAATTTTCTTATTGCTTAGTCCGTATAAGACAGAAGGGAACTAAAGGAATTTACACATATAACTAGGAATATCTCGGAAATTGTTAACCTACAAAAAACTCTGAGAGAAATTGTGTGCGTTAACGAAATTTATATATAGTTTTTTTTTTTTTTTTTTTTTTTTTGTGTTTACTGTGTCTATTTCTTACGGTTTATCAAGTATGCAAAACTCATCCAGAGTGAAGATGGCTTTAAAGGCTTGTCCCAGAAAGTTCAAAATGCAAATTTCATGTCATTAAAATATCTTAAACATACTTACGGTCGTGGACCATTTTCTATTTGTTTTATTTTATTTAGTGGATTCAGGCGACCTGGAATTATGTATTTCCAATGAAATCTCGGTATCAAATTTTTTGGTGGATTACAATACCTTCGCTCCCTACCATGTATATTGGTAGAGAAAGTAAAAACAGGTGAAAGGTTGCTCAAAAGAGCCCGGGGTTCGTAGAGCTCGGAGTTACTTTACATTCGCCTATCCGGTATAAAGGAATTCAGTCCCACACCAAAGATGAACTTACAATAGTGGTCGTCTTGTTAGTGTAGTCGCTATTCAGTTGTTCTTCTCGATGTCATGGAATTTCAAGGCCAATAAATACCGACTTGCTTTTAAACTTCAGACTATCAACTCGGTTTCCCCTATCCCCTTGTACTTGAAACGAACATTGTAATGAAACAATTTGCGCAAAATAGTATATCGATTTAGAGGAAGTAGTTAGAAAATATTTAAAAAGGGTAGAAACCATCATGTGAATGAAACATCAGGAGAAACTTTTCAAAAGTTTCGACAAAGTTTGGCCATTATGGACGAGAAAAATTAGGTGATGAATCTGTGATATTTGGCAAAAAACTCCTAAAATTAAAAAAAAATATCAAAAAAGTATACTTTACTTTTTCTACTTAGTAAACAGGTGGAGAAGATATTGCATTCCACCAAAAATTCGATATCGAGATTTTACCAGAAATACACGATTTAGGGTCTCCTATATAAAAAAAAAACATTTTCAGAAAAAGGGCCGTGAATTTGTGTGTGTGTATGCGTCCGTGTACCTGTGAACACAATAACTCAAAAACGGAAAGTCGGTAGAGTACCAAACTTTTTAATTATTTAAATTTAATAACTTCCAAGGATGTGACACGAAGATTTTGAGGAAAATTGCCCCACCACAAACTACCCTTTACATAGATAACGTTTCTAACATTTTGATTTTCTTAAAAATGGCTTTAATGATTTTGATTTTCTCAAAAATAGCTCTAACGATTTTGATTAATATACGGTATATTAAAGAAAATAAAGAAATTGAGTTTAATTTATGGGCGATCTTTAACTGACGTGGCTCTTAGCGTCCATTTCTATACTGGACATAATTTTGCTCAGAGGTCTTTTTATCAGGCTTTAGGTTCTTTTACGTGCCGTATATCTACGACACGGGACCAACGACTTTACCTCCCTTCCGAAGGAAGTGAAGCATAAGGATTTTTATGCCCGAAATAACTAATCGTCCTCCACTCGGCTTGAACCCTCGATCTCGGGTATATAAAATTAGCTTCGTAAGCATTACACCATGGAGGGCGTGGTATATTAAAGATGTTTACATGACAAATAAAACGTATATCTTGAATTTTCTGGGAATAGGCTCTGGAGACCTCTTTATTCTGGATGACTTTTGCGTAATTGGTAAACCGAAAGAGACGGACAAAAATTACTGCACAAAAATGTAGATCTCGTTAAAGCACACAACTTTTGCATCTACATTTTTTTCGTGGAGTTGACCATTTCCGAGATATTTCTTATGCTTGGTTTCATTTTTACTTTCTCCATACGCACTATGTACATAGTGTATAGAGAAAGTATTGCACTCCACCAAAAATTCGATACCGAGATTTCACCGGAAATATATGTTTTAGGGTCCCCAATATCCAAAAAAAGCATTTTTACAAAAAGGTCCGTGTGTGTGTGTCCGTGTGTCCGTGTGTCTGTGAACACGATAACTCAAAAACGAAAAGTCGGTAAAATACCAAACTTGGTATTTAAGTTAAGTATCTTCCAGGGATGCGACACGAAGATTTTGAGAAAAATCCCCTCACCCCCAACTACCCTTTACATGGAACTTTTTTCGAAAATTTTGATTTTCTCAAAAATGGCTTTAACGATTTTGATTAAAATTTCGGATATTAAACATATTTACCTGACAAATGAAATGTATATCTTGAATTTTCTGGGAATAGCCTCTGAAGAGTAGTTTATTCTGGATGAATTTTACTAAATTTTGAATGACTGCTAAACCGTAAGAGATGGACAAAAACTTACTACACAAAAAATGTAGAGCACTTAAAACACACAATTTATATTATATACATTTTTTTCGTGGAGTTCGTCGTTTTTGTGACATTCCATATTTTTGGTTTCTGCTATGAAAAATGTATACTTTTCTCATACAGGAACTTATCAACTCCTATCCATATAAACAAAGGAACTTCATTGACATAGCAACCAGCTTTTGACTATCACTTTAACCTACGGTTGTCCGTTATTTCGCTTCTACTTACAAGGAAGTGAGTAATAAGACTATTTCTGCTAATTTTTTCTGATTAACATAAAGTAAATAGAAGTATAAGCTTTTTAAGAATTATTTGTTGCAGGGATATGGAGAAAGTCATGTGAATGGTACACATCAGATTTTTAAAACTTTTCTCGTACGGACATTTTTAAACACTTGGCCATGCAAATAAACGAATTTCAATCGCGTATCAACCAGATTTTAAAAATGTTGACTATCGCTTTAGCCTAATATATTGCCTTATTTTCTTTTCAGTTACAAGGAAGCAAGTAATAAGATCATTTTTGGTAATTGTTTTTCCAATATCAAGATGAGGAAGAAAAATAAGCTTTTTAGCAATAATATGCCACAGAGAAGCAGAGAAAATAATGTGCTTTTTTCATAATAAAATAATATGCGTTATAAACTTTAAGAAAATATTCCTAAATTTTTCCACTTGGTGCATTTGAGCTACCCATTGACTGAATCTATAAATGGACAGACGCATGCTTATTAATAGGCATGCCCAAATTTAAATCTTGTTTACTCGCAACCTTTTTTAATTTTTTTCCATACTCAAAATGATCGGCACTATGCAATTTTTTACTGATTGTTTCAAAATTACTGCCTCTCAAAGTTCCATTAAGGAAATGACAATATAGCTAGGTAGAATCAGACTGATAAATTCATTGCCACAGCCGGGATTTGAACCACGGTTCTCGCGATCTCTAGCCAGATGGTCTAACCACTGAGCCACCATGACAACATGTCGACATGGCTTGAAATTCCCCAACTGACTCGCATGTCATTGAATTTTTCAGTCTTACTCTACCTATCCAGCTCACGTGCTATACACGGCGTGTGTGAAAAAACAATTAACACTAAATGACAAGATACTTTTTCTAAATAATGCATGATTTTAGAAAGTAAGTTATTTAATTTTGAAAAAATCATAAAAAAAACTATAAACTAATAATTGTTCTAAAATAATTATGGGTTAGTATGAAAACTATGATCTGTCTGTAAACTTATTTGATGTATAACTTGAATTTGTGATGTGAATATTTTTAAAAATGTATCTACAGGTTCGGCTGACAAGTCCGGGGACTCTCAATGAAAAGAGTATTTAAGCAATTTTTTTTCTTTATTTCTCAACATAATCTCCAGAAAGTCTAATACATTTGTCATATCGGTGTTCTAATTTAATTAAACCATCTCGGCGGTGCGATTTATCAAAGTCTTCAAAATAGCCGTTTACCGCATCAATGGCCTCCTCGTTGCTGTGAAATCTTCGTCCTCCAAGAATTTTTTTGAGGTTTGGGAGCAGGTGGCAGTCACTGGGTGCTAGATCTGGGGAATAGGGTGGATGTTCAAGCAATTCCAACTGAACGATGGGCCGGAGCATTGTCGTGATGAAACGAGTTTTTTTTTTTTTTTTTGCCAAATGAGATCTTTTTCTTTTCACCTCATCACTCAAACGTTGCAGTAAGCTTGCGTAGTAGTCACCTTTCCCCTTACTTTTACCCTTTTCCAAGTAATCAATAAAAATAATTCCCTGTGTATCCCAGAAATCACTTGCCATAACCTTGTTAGCTGAAAAAGTTGACTTTTCCTTTCTTTGGAGTTGGTTCACTTGGCGCAATGCACTATTTTGACTGTGATTTACTCTCTGGAATGTAGTGATGTATCCAAATTTCATCCATGGTAATAAGCCGCCTCAAAAATTTATTGGGATTTTTACGGTAGAGCTCCACATAAACGCGGCCCCCATCTTGCACAGACCTTGTAAAGCCCAAAACATTACTTAAAATATTACCTGCACGTTCTTTTGATTTGTTTATAGCCTCTGCTATCTCAAACAACTTTAATGTGCGGTTTTGCAGTACTAAACGATGGATATTTTCAATTATCTCTGGTGTTGCCACTTCTACAAGCGTCCAGAGCGAGGCTCATCACTAGTGCTCGTACGTCCCATTTTAAATTTTGAAACCCACCTTTGAATCATTGAATATGAAGGGGCAGAGTCTTTCAATGTTCTGTACATTGTCTCCTTGATTTCTTTAGGTGTTAAACCTTTCAAATGGAAGTATTTAATCACTACTCGTTTTTCCAAATCCTCCATTTTCATGAAAACTCTAAAGTTGTCTTATTTAAAATGCTGTCATTCGAAAACTAAACAAACCTGTAACTATGGATACAAGCTAGTCTACAGTTAAATTATACGATGCTACCGTCTAACTGGCCTAGTGACGGCATATGTGTGTGAGGCCCGGACTTACCACTCGACCCTCGCATTGAAGCACTTTTATAAGTAAAATGAATTTAGGCAGCATTTTGTATTTATATAATGATCAATATATGTTACACGCTGTGGTTTTTCCAAATTTCACAGACACATGAAGATATATTAGGAGTAGCTCTGTGCTAAGTTTTAATCAATGACCGATGACAACATCCATGTCGACGGGTCTTGTTAGTACAAAAGCTGGGAGTTAAGTTGTAGAAAGCATGTTCAAGAAGTTGGGGATAGAAGCAAAAGATCACCCGTAATTATAAATGGTAAATTTGTAAAAGAAGTTGAAGAGCAGGGAGAAAGGCTTTCAATGCTCTCATTTTAGATAGCCATTTTTAGTTTGGAAGGGAAAGGCATATTAAAAAAAACTGAATAGGGAACTATGAATCTTTTTAACTTGAATATATAAGCAATTTAATTAAGAATCTTTGGAAGCTAGCCGGATTTGTGGAGTCTGACATTACATTGAACTGCCGCGTGAAGAGATGTCGGTGATATTCTCAAATGGTTTGAAGCATGTGTACGGCACATTCATTTCTATCCGTACAAATGACGGCTCATTTAAAAATTCAGTACTTCATGTGCCTAATCGGATCTCTAGAAAAGCAGACGGAATCCTCAAATATTCCGAAATTTGTATAAGATGTTTTGCCTCTGGAGGGAATACGAAGTTTAACCCAACCCCTTGTTCAGTTTTTCGGTTTGCCTGCCATCCAAGGAGCTTCTATTCTATTAACACTGTGTCGCCATAAAGTCGACCATCCGCAACATACCTAGGAAAACAGAGGAGCATGAACACAAGATAACTTGCATGCTCTAAATTAGATTTATTCTTTTAGGATACTCGAAATGTTTTTGAGGACGGTTTCTGTTTAATCCTCGGCTATTTAAGGATTCATTTTGTCACTGAACTTGTTTACTTTCTTACATACATAGAGAAGGTATTGCATTCCACTGAAAACTTCGAGACCGAGACTGCATTGAAAATACATGTTTTTGAATTTAAAAAAAATAGAAATAGGTCCGCGTGCTTGTGCGTGTGTGTCCGAGTATCTGTGAGCAGCATAGCTCAAAACGAAAAGTCCGTTAGATACTAATTTGATATTTATGTTTAGTCCTTTCTAAGGATACCATATGAAGATATTCAAGAAAATTCTCCACCCCAAAATACCCTTTATAAGAGTGGAAAAAACTGAATATTTTGATTTCCTCAAAAGTTGCTCTAACGAGTTTCACTACAATATCCATATTAAATATATTTACAGCACAATTATAATGTACATCTTAAATTTTCTGGCTAAAGCTTCTGAAGCCTACTTCATTCTGGATGACTTTTGTATAACTGAAAAACCGTAAGAAATAGTCAAAAACTTACCACACAAAAATGTAGATCTCGCCAAAATAATCGATAATCATTTCCGCGACTTTGTTTTGTTATGGGTGTAAAATTTCCAGTGCTTAGTTTTCTCAAATGGTAAGCCCTTTGTCATATTTTTTGTTATCCTTATCAAGCAAAGAGAACGAAATTTCAATACCGTCTCATAGTGAATGGCTGTTAAAAGAGACTGTCGCTTTAGATTATTGTATTTCCATTAATGTTGCAACAAAAGTACGGGAATTTATGTGAATGTAATATATAAGCTTTTTGCACTCGTGTTATTTTGGACAGAAGTTTGAAAAATTCAAGTCATGGTCGAAATTCACACAGTCTCTCAACCATCCGTGCTGAATCATCCCATCTTAATTTCACAGTGTAGGAAGGACCCAAGGTTATAGTTCGCAGGTCACTTCTCGTTTGTAAGGCTAAAGGTAATGTGTGTGCAAGAAAATTAAACGTAATTACTCATTTTCAATGTCAGTGTCATTATCCAGCTTCCGTTGCTGAAGCATCACCTTATGTATCATGATCATGATTATCTCAGAAGCTGTCAAGCTTTTCGTTTCTTGCTGCATCACTTCAAGATTGATCTCCTGGGAGAGAAAGACTGCCCATCTTCCTCCTGGAATGTGTTATATAATAGCTGTAGCAGTTCTTCAAACCTTATTATTTTAAACGTTCTCTGCAGCCACTCTGATGACGGTATCCATTGTATTCTAAAATTAGTATCATTCTTGGATGTTCCTAAATGATTTAAATTGCTTTTATTGTTTATTTTGTACATCCGGTTATTCTCTGCGGGATCTCCATTTCTCTTCTACCTATTCCCTTGTTTGCTTTTTCTCATGTTCTACGCTTCGCTGCCATTGTAAATAGGGCACTTGGCTTTGAATTGGCAATCTTTGTTATTACACCATCTGTTTAATCCCGCTTTTGTACATTATCGCTATTGTTATGCGATATGGTTTTATTAAGACATTTTTAGGACTGCTATCAAAACCGAAGGGGATGTCTCAGTAATAACGCTGAAGGAAATAATGGCATGTTGCATCTTTTCTGTAACCATGTCTTGGGCTGCTTCTTGAAATCTCATTTTTTAGATACTTTGAACTTCCTATTTGAAGACTTCATTTGATGAATTTTATATAATGCAATTTAAAAGAAAATCTGATTCCATTCACATGACCTTCTCTTAACTTTTCGTTGCCGCGCCGTGGCCGGGTGGTTAGACCACTTGCCTCTCACCTAGACGATCGGGGTTCGTGGTGAGATTTGTGGGGCGGGTTTTCTCCGGGTACTCCGGTTTCCCCCGCCATCTCATTCCACCGGTGCTCCATCATCATTCATGTATCTCAGTGTCACCACCTGCGGTGCCATAAGTAGTTAAAGCGGGCGTTAAACACTACAAAAAATCTCTATCTTTTCTACAACAAACTTCTTACAAAAGGTTATCTTCTTTCTTCTTCTTCCTAAATCGAGATAAGTAGTTCCTTATAAGAAGTAACCTAATGGAATATAGTGCCAAAGCGATAGTAAAATGTTTTATAAACTGTCGCTATGTGATTATAATTGAAATTCGTTTCTTTGCATGACCAGGAGTAAAACAAAACAAACACGGACGATTTCCTGTTTGAGAAAAATATAAGCATTTTAAAACCGAAGCCAACAATAACTTGGAAACGGTAGTATCACAACAAAAGTGTAAATGGCATAAATTATTGTGTTTACTGAACTATTTTGTTGTTGTATAGATGTAAGTTTTTGTCTATCTCTTATGGTTTACCAGTTATGCAAAAGGATAGGCCTTCAGAGGCTATTCCCATAAAATCAAAATATACCTACATTTTATTTGCCAGGTAATTATTCTTAATATACGGTATTTTAATCAAAATCGTTACAGTCATTTTTCAGAAATTCAGAATTTTTGTTATTTTTTCTTTGTAAAGGGTAGTTTGGGGTGGGGAATTTTCTTGAAAATCTTCTTGCCGCATTCTTGAAAGATACTAAATTTAAATACCAAGTTTTTTATTTAACGGATTTTTCGTTTTTGAGTTATGCTGTCAACACACACACACACACCACACACACACACACATACATACACCACACACGCGCGCGCGCGCACTGACCTATTTCTAATAGAGTTTTTATTTTTTGGACTCAGATACATTACCGGTGAAGTCTCGGTATGAATTTTTGGATGGAATCCAATCCCTTCTCTACCTAATATATTTAATTGTATATACATGCTGGAAAAAGTAAAATATGTTGAATTACTTTCTCTCCCGCTTGCTTATTGTGCATAAAAGAAACATTTTCCCTCCTACATATGTAATATTTCGCTGAAAAAATTAAGAATAATTTAGGACGTGGCACGTGTGTGTGTGTGTGTGTGTGTGTGTGCCTGTGTATGCGTGTGAGAGAGAAAATATAGTTCAAATATCGAAATGGAATAAATGCACTTCCATCTTTAAAGCATGCTAGAATGTTAATATCAAAAAAATATTCCTAAAAAGAAACATCCCCTATATGTAGAAACAAATATTATTTTTGGTTTCAAAACACATGTCTTAGAACATCAATTAAAGTTATGTTTCAGGTAATGACATAGCCAATAAATCCCCATTTTAATTTTCTGTGACTATTGACATAGAGATTATATTCGTTAATTCTTATCTTGATCAGCAAGAAATAGAATAGTAACTTTTTTTAAGAATCGACAGAGAAAATCATGTGAATGTAACAAGATATAGTTGTTAATGTAAAAGGCGGGAATATCTATACAAATGAAAGAACTGTGTCGCTTTTACAGGAATATGTATTTACAAAGGAACGTTTTCTAATCAGAGTATTTTAAAATTTTATAAACGTAGTGCATTGATTCCGTTAGCTCAAACTGTAGGTACACGTGCTCCGTCGCGTAACGTGGGGAAGGTATGATGCCAACGCAATTTCCAAAAAATCCGATGACCGCGCCATGGCCGAGTGGTTAGACCACTCGCCTCTCACCTAGACGGTTTCGATCCCAAGCGACCGCATGTGAGATTTGTGTTGGACAAAGCGGCGCTGGGGCGGGTTTTCTCCGGGTTCTCCGGTTTCCCCCGCCATCGCATTCCACCGGTGCTCCTTCTTCATTCATGTATCATTAGTGTCACCGCCTGCGTTGCCTTAGTAGTTAAAGCGGGCGTTAAACACTACAAAAAATCCGATGTGTTCCTTTCACATGATTTTCTCTACTTATTCGGCAGCAAACTATTCTTACAAAACCTTTTATTTGCTTCATGCTAATCGAGATAAGCATACGCAGATTGGTTGTATTACCTTTTTCCTTCCTACTTTAAGTAGAAGGGAAATCAGGGAATACATTAGACTAAAGCAATAGTAAAATCTGTCGCTATGCGTTTCTCTTTGTATGACCAGAAGTAAAACTAAAGAGATATGGAACGAAAGATTCCTTCCCATTTGGGAATGTTTTATTTTAAAGCTTCCTATATTGCAAGGTTGTCTTATGAACAAAGTTTAACAAAGACAAATATTATCAACAAGAACACACATAAATCGTTGAATAGGGCAATAAGAAATAGTACAATATACAATCAACAGTGTCAAAGTTCGAGTTATAATTTTATAAATGAAAGTAATGAAAGAACATGAGAAAATCATTAAATGAGAACATCGTTGATAATAAAGACTATAAAAATGGTTCCTTAAACCAACTATCGAGCCCTTCAAAGCAATGTACCAATTTATTTAATTTCTATGATGTTTAGAGCCTAGCATCTAGCAGTGTGTCTGGCACCAATTAAGATAGCACCGTAATATTGTATATATTACTTTATAAAATAGAACTGTTGACTCGCAGATATTCTTTTTCTCGTCGTGCACCTTTGTGACTCATTTCTTTTCGAGTCGTATTGTTGGATCTAATATGTAGTCAGTATTTGAACCAGGTTTAAAGACAATTATGTCGATACGTCTGGTACTCTCTTGTGTGGCGATTCTGGAGATCTCTTCTTGGATCTTGGTCTTCTGGAAATAATTATCCAACATTTGTTGGTGGCGAATGTTTTTGAGAGCTTGACCGTAGGAGCTAAAGCCGAGAACGTATCCGAAGCCTTTGTATTTTCTATGGGTATATACCATATAGAGTTGCGTACATCCATTGCTAGCTGCAGTACTTTTTTAGTGCGCCTCTTATCATAATGTCTGATTATTTAGGAATTGCTGTACATGTTTTCTAGAAGTGTGGTCTGAACTGTATGAATCAAAGTTGGACAAGTCTTTAGTGATTTGAGGATGGTTTTTGGATCAAATATAGCCGAGTTGGAAAAATTGACGCCCAGATGACGCACATATTCAGTGGTTTCATTAGTATGTCGTCCGATATGTGTAAAGGTTGCTATATTCATTTTGCTTTAGAGACATCAGTGGCGATGCATTTATTGAAGTTGATTGTCATTAGTTCCAGAAGCGCTAAATAGTCCTGTGTTATCAAAACGTGCGAATCCAAAACTGTGACTGGTGCCAGATCAGATACTAGACTACAACAATAAGTAGAGGCGATGCATTTTTCGGAGAATTCATCTAAGATATGATTGGTTGCTAAATTGTAGAGAGCTGGGGAAAGTGGAGAACCTTGTACGAACCACGTTTTCAGCGAAACCGGCCTAGTTTTATGTGATTGATTTCGATGCTCGTATAACTATTTTCTTGAAGTTTTTTTAATAAAGTATTGATATTTGTATTTTAATGCTGAAACCAATAACCAGGAATATCTCGGAAATTTGTAATTCCTATAAAAATAGCATAAATTGAGTGTTTTAACAAGATCCACATTTGTTGTGTTGTGAGGTTTTATCTTTCTCTAATGGCTTGCCAGTTATGCAAAAATTCCGCAGAATGAAGAGGGCTTCAGACGGTATTCTAAGAAAATTCAAGATATATATTTTGTTGGTCTTATAAATATCTTTAATATACGGAATTTTAATCAAAATCGGTAAACGCCTTTTTGAGAAAACAACAAATTTCGATCTTTTTTCCAAGTAAAGGATAGTTTGGGGTAGAAGATTTTCTTGGAAATCTTCGTCTTCCTTCTTGGAAGATAGTGATCTTAAATACGATGTTTGATATCTAATGGACTTTTCGTTTTTGAGTTACGTAGTTCACAGACTCACGGACGGACGCGGACCTTTTTTCTTAAGCGCTTCTTTTTTGATCCAGGGAGCCCTAAAACGTATACTTCCAGTAAAATTTTTCGTGGAGCTCAATATCTTCTCTACCTACGTACTACGTACGTGCTAGAGAAATTAAAAAGAAACACTTCCTCCATACAGAACAGAAGATAGAGAACTGACTGTTAAAGTCGAATTATATGTGAATTTTCTTCTTCCGCCGTTGATATGTGAGTCTAGAAATCATGGTAGTTAACTCTTACAATCCTACGAGATTTTAACAGAAAACGTGTATTCAAACATACTTACACCCGTTCAATATTGCATCTAAAAGCAATTACTTCATTTCTTGCAGAAACCTAAGAACGGTAAAAAGTTGCTCTAGTAACGAGTTAGCTCTCCTTATACTTCATTTATTAATCTATAAGGGTATATTTGTTAATGTAAGTTGAATGGACACTTTATGTTTATCTATGCTAGATACAGATATCTAAGGGTAAAGTGTTCAAAAATCCGATTCTTCTGTTAACTTCACACAATGAAAGAATCAGAAGAATGTGTTATTTGTGAAGTGGTATTAATGATAGCTGGAAAGTACCTTCGTACTTATTGTTCTTTAAGGAGTTTTCCATTCGATAACTATGCAGCAGATTCTTAGAATCCAAGGAGCCGCACTTAAATGTCATCCCGAGAGTGATATCAAACAATGTAGCTATCTATTACAGCACGATGGGTCGGTGATATCAGCCAAAAATGTTGATACAGATAAGAAAGGAATAAAGAAGCTTTACGTAGTACAATATAATATTAACAGGTTTGAAAGCGCGTGACTTCTGAAAAGCCGCTCCTTTTAAAACAATAGTTGCATTAGGGTAGAGTTGTCAGTGCAAGTGGTAACCTGATATTCAAACATCATGTGCAATATACTTACGACTTTTAATACAGGTATTCTGTACATTTATTGTTTACCTTTTTCAGTTTTAACTTAAGTAATGTACGTCTTCTCATAATTCATCTTCAGGATGAGGCACTAGAAATGCAGCTTGCAAACATCAACTTGCTCAAGAGAGTAATGAGATTTTTGTCCCAAATGAATAACAACACGAAGCTTTGAATACCTCTCAAATCATAAAGAGCAGATATGCAGAAATATTATATCCTACAACAGAAACCAGATTACATTATCTATACCCTCTAAAGTTTATATTTCGAATTCCGCATATTTATGTAGACACATAGATATATTAATAGGCCGCGCACAAATTGATGAAGACTAGCACGTGCTCTCCTAATTTTATAGCTTTGCACTTGAGCTACAAAATAGTTCATCCGTATTATATGGGAATTAAAGCTTCCACAAACAAACTTTATCAGGTATTAGATAAACTTTGAATAACCATACGTAGTTTTGTTTTATAGTACGTTGCATGCAGCTATTTTATATTGATAAAGTAAGACACCACTTATTTTATCAAATTTTAAATTAATTGTTTACTTCAGAACCTGATGACCAGGGATGGAGGTTTAGGGGTTGGAATCTCACTTTGCTATGAGAAGTGTAAGAAGCAATAGGAATATTTAATTTTAATTCAAATTGCTGCGGTTAATCTATATATATGAATCGCCGGAAATGTATGTATGCTCATCACTTCCGAACGACTGCACCAAATTGAACAATTATTTTTTTGTTGAGTTCGTTATTGTCATGACAAGGTTTGTGGGGGAAAAATGTATGAAAATAGTACGGGAACGTTTTTAAAATCTCATAATATGAATAAAAACAGTGCCAAGTTAAGGCATTTGAGTTAATAGCAGCCAGATAACAGTGGTGCCGTGGTTATTTGTTGCTAAATGTCGTAGTACTGCTATATTTTCCCTCCCCATTTAATATTAAGGTAACGCACCAGTTTATCGACACAATGACGCAACGCAGTAGTGAAATTCAAATACATATATATGTATTAACTATCCTTTCCTTACTCCTATAAAATAAAGAAGCAAATCTTTCCTGGCGACGAACACCTAAAATATTTACTTATTTATTTCCATCAGATGGCCGTAGTACCAACTGCTCTATTTTTCTTCCCCGTTCAATGCTAAGAGAATCACCCGGTTATGGGGACAATTACACAAGATAACTGTGAAAATCAAATATATTTCTTATGTATTAACTATCGTTCCCTTGGTCACATCGTTTAAATAAAGAAATAAGTATAGTTATGTTGTAATTCTTTAAAATGAACAAGTTATAAACTATGCACATAACCATTAACCCTTCTTGGAATCTGAAAATGGCAGAGAAACAATGGGATCCGTTTTAGGTTAACTTCCTTTTGCAGATGTTGGTTATTTGATGTTATGTGGAACAAGAGCTAGCTAAAGAACACGAAGGTACCCACGTCATCATCACCTGCAATTGTGTTGCTCTTAATACATTTGATCAAGTAATATTTTAGGGCCGCGCCATGGCCGAGTGGTTGGACCACCCGCCTCTCACCTAGACCGGGTTCGATCACAAGCGACCGCATGTGAGATTTGTGGTGGACAAAGCGGCGCTGGGCGGGTTTTCTCCGGGTTCTCCAGTTTCCCGGAAAAAATAAGAAAAGAGGTGGAAAACATTAGGAGTAAAGGAAAGAAAGAGATTCGGAAGAAGCATGAATGTTACTTTGTGTCTTTCTCCTTAATGTAACTATGCTCTCCTTAATGCTATGTCAGCGTTTATCCGCCACACTGTGGAAGCGCTGCCATTACTGTTATTATGCCAACGACATCCTTGGTTGCCCACGCTCTTTACTGCATATGTCATCCTTTGCACAATACCTTATGGGTGCGGTACCAACTGCAATACCAACTGCATATGCTGCTACATTGCGCAGATCCATGAGCTTTTCAGAAGCAAAGGCATTATTAGACATTGGCAATGGGTAAATTTCTGTTGATACTTAAACTGGCCTCATTTCATTTTTATAACATTTTTGTCACTTCACAACATCAAAGGAAGAATTAATATTGAAGGTGTTCCCAAATATTGGTGCAAATTACAAAAAATATGCTTGATTGAGCGAACGAGCCATTTTAACAGCAACTAATAAGGATGCAGATGATTTGAATATAAAAAAGAGTAAAATTGATGGACAAATGCATTCATTTAAGTTGATCGATTTCATTACCAATCCAGATGAAGTCGTCAATTATCTAACTGAATTTATAAATTTATTGGTTTGCCAGTGATAATTATGTTACTCAATCTCAATCAGCCGAAATTATGCAGCGGAACAAAACTCACTTTTAAACAAAATTATGAAAATTTTGATTTAAGCACCATAACATAGGAAGTTCAAAGGCGAGGATATATTTATTCCAAGAAAACCACTAACGTTAACCGACTCTCCTTTTGAGTTTAAGCGTGTTCAGTTTCCGGTGCCCCTTGCATTCGCAATGACAATAAATTCCAAGGCCAATCTTTAGAAGTGTGTGGAATATACCTTGAATTGTTGTGATTTTCGCATGGGCAGTTGTACATTGCGTGCTCGAGAGTCAACAAACCATCAGCGCTATTTGTTTTCTCTCCGGAAGGAAAATTATACGTTACAAGGCATTACAATAAAGTATTATCAAATGATTTAATTGTAATTTTATTTCATTGCAAGGGGTCATGCTGTGAAAGGAAGATTTTGCTGAGTTTTTTTATTAGGTACATCACCAGTGCGAAACCGGGGCAGGCAGCTAGTCAATGAATATAAATTCGATTTTTTTTAAATTTCAACCCAGGATTAGTGTATATTTGTTATTTGATTTTACACATTTTTTTAAAAAATGAATCCCTATATCTAACCCCATTTAATATTTTCTGGTTGCACTATTGCTGGTGACAGATTATTATATTGTCTGGTAATAAATGTTTTAAAATGTGGCAAAAAAGTTGACGTTGTCGGGTTGATTTTACTATAACGCTAAAAACGATAAGAAAGTATAATCGAATTGGTATGTATGTAAACTTATTTGAAAGTTATTTTATTTGGAATCCAATCTACATATTTAGAATTAAGATAGCAAATACGCCACGTAACCATAACATTTATGTAAATTCTCTTAAGAGAAAGTGTTTTTATTTGTTTATTTGTTTATTGAGCACTTTAAAACACACAATTTATGTTATATACTTTTATTTCTTGGAGTTGATCGTTTTTTTTTTTTAGATATTCCTTGTTTTTGGTTTTAGCTTGGAAAAACACAATTTTCTCACACAGGAATTTGTCAACTCCTGTCCATACAAACAAAGGAACTTCAGCCACATAGCAACCAGCTTTTGATTGTCACTTTAACCTATGGTACTCCCTTATTTTGCTTCTACTTACAAGGAAGTAAGTAATAAGACCGTTTCTGCTAATTTTTTATCGATTAGTATGAAGTAAATAGAAGCAGAAGCTTTTTAACAATAATTTGTTGCAGAGATGTAGAGAAAGTCATGTGAATGGAACACATCAAATGTTTACTTTCTCTACACGTACTATGTACACAGTGTATAGAGAAGCCATTGTAATGCACCCAAAAATTCGATATCGAAATACTCAGAAATACATGATTTGGTGCCCCCTGGATACAAAAAAAAAATTATAAAAATGTCCGTGTGAGTGTGTCTGTGTCTATGGGCAGCATCTCAAAAACGAGAAGTCCGTTAAATACCAAACGAACTTTTCCCTTCTACTTGGAAGAAAGTAAGTAATGAGACCATTTTTGCTAATTATTTCTTGATTAGTTTGAAGTAGATAGAAAAATACGCAGTATTCTTTAAAAAGGTGTTTGCGTGCGTGCATGTGTCGTCGTCCTCCGTGGTCTAGGAGTAACATGCTAGCCTCTGGTTCCCAAGGTTGCGGATTCCAACCGGACAGAGAGCGATGGATCTTTTTTTGGGCGTAAAAATCCTCAGCATAGTCTTCTTTGATAGGAAAATAAAGCCGTAAGTGCCATGTCGTAGATTTATTGCACATAATAGAAACTCAAGCCCGCTAAAGAGGCTTTGAGCAAAATTAAGCTGTATTTCACGCCCAATGCAGAATGGGATGCTGAGAACCTCAGCCGTCAAACAGCGTCCATAAATATATCTCAATTTAATGCTTGTGTGTGTCTGTGTGTGTGTGTCTGTCCGTCTGTCTGTGTTTGAACAGCAAAACCCAGAAACGAAAAGTCCGTTAAATAGCAAACTTGATATTTAAGCTCAGATCTTCTAAAGATGCGACACGATGATTTTCAAGAAAATTCCGCACCCCAAACTAACCTTTACATGGAACATTTTTCAATACCACATTTCAAGATATTTTCAGGACAATCGAAGCTTGAATTTTCTGGGAGTACCTCTGAAGTTCTCTTCATCCTATGTGACTTTTACTTAACTGGTTAACAGCAAGAGATAGACAAAATCTCGCTACACAAAAAGCGTAGATCTCGTTAAAGCACAAAATACGTATGTCTTTTTTTTTTTCTTTTCTTTTTTGAAGTTAACAATTTGCGAGTAAATCCTTGTTATTGGTTTAAATTTCCCAATGTTTATACTTGCCTCAAATGCGAATTTTCCAATCGTTCCCACCTTTGCGTTTTTTCTTTTTTCTCTCCTGACCATTCAAAGAGAACCGATTTTCAATGTTTTCACATAGCAACCAACTCTGAAAGATTTAACTATCGCTTTAGCCTAGTGAAAGTATTTCTTTAATTCCCTACTATCTATAAAGAATTAAGTACAAATAAGATCATTTATCTTAATGTTTCAGTCGGTTAACATGAAGTAGAATAACAATATTTTGTAAAAATAGTTTGCTACAGAATAGGTCATGTGAATGTAGAAGATCAGGATTTTTAACCGAATTTTGCTGGATCTGTGTACTAAACACCAGCATCTAATTAGCGCGTCGTTTCATCAGTACAGGTCACCTAAAACATCTGTGTTCCATTCGCACGACTCTCCACATCGCTGTAACAAATTGTTGTTAAAAAGCATATTCTTCTATCTACTTTATGATAATCGGAATAAAGATTAGCAGAAGTTGTCTTAATTACTTCCTTGTAAGTAGAAGGGGAATAAGGGAATAAACTAGGCTAAAGTGATAGTCAAATCTTCTAAAAACTGGTTGGCATGGTTGAAATCCGTTTCTAAGTAGTGCCAGGAATTTACAACTTTCCGTATGAGGAAATGAAATATCTCAGAAATGGTCAATTCAACAAAAAAGTATATAACACAAATTGGGTGCTTTAACGTGATCTATATTTTTTTTTTATTGTGTAGTAAGTTTTCGTCTATCTCTTACGGTTTACCAGTTACGCAAAATGCAGCAAGATTCATTCAGAATAAAGAGGTCTTTAGAGGCTATTCCCGAAAAATTCAAGATATACATTTTATTTGCAATATAAATATTTTTAATATATGGCATTTTAATCAAAATTTTCGAAATTTTTTCTACTGAAAGGGTAGTTTGGGGTGGAGGGATACTAAACTGGAAGATACTAAACTTAAATACCAAATTTGGTATTTTACTTTTCGTTCTTGAATTATCGTGTTCACAGAAACACGGACACACATACGGACCTTTTTATAAAAATGTATTTTTTGGGGTACAGGAGACCCTAAAATGTGTATTTCCGGTGAAATATCGGTATCGAATTTTTGGGTGGAATGCAATACCTGCTCTATACACTATGTACATGGTACGTGCAGAGAAAGTAAAACTGTCTCTCTTTCTTTCTCTCTTTCGAGGTTTCTATTTCGACTCAACCAAGATGTATACATTATCTCTGAATGTGTGACACACATCATAATTATGTAAAATATCTTCTTACCAGTTTCAATGCTAATTCATGTGTCGTCGTAACCATCTTGTTGGGCTTATCTTGTTTTCCGTGATTAGTTATCTTAATTCCGAAGCAAATAAAATCCTTAACTACGTGATTTTCTTTTCTATCGGAGTAAGTTTTCTACATTCTTAAACACCAACATTCTGACCCCCCCCCAACAGTAATAACCTTAAACATCTTACAGCATATCACAATTTAATTCACAACTGACCAGTAATAATTAGAGCTTGAGAGTTGCATCGAATAGTCAAAAAATATTCATATATTATATATAGCCCCTCCTATGTTTATATGATGCTTTTGTATTGAAAGTCTTAGGTACTTATATCCAGATGCTAATACGTATTCAAATTTACAAAAGGCATTCAGTGGCTTAAACGATTATTTTTGATAATACCTATCTATGTAACTAGAGGATTATGAATATCTTTACCGCAAGCAAGAGGTGTAAGCTGAGTTCGGCAATTATGTATGAGATGAGTGGTAATAATTCTCATCCCACTAGTATTATAACCATAGATTCAGAAATTCTCCGGAATCGTTTTATTTTCTCTTTAATGTATACGAAAGTAAAGGATATTTTACTTTTAGGTGTTGGTAACGTCCAAGACGACACTTCATTTCAATTTTCATGCTAATAATGACTTTTACATTCTCTACACGTATTATGTACATAGTGAATAGAGAAGATATTGTATTATTGCACCCAAAAATTCGATACCGAGATTTCACCGGAAATACATGTTTTGAAACCCCACGAATAAAAACATTTTTAGAAAAATGTGTGCACACGCGTTAACAACCAAACTTGGTATTTAAGTTTGGTATCTTCCAAGGATGCGACACGAAGATTTTCAAGAAAATTCCCCCACCTCCAACCACCCTTTTACATGGAACATTTTTCGAAGATTTTGATTTTCTCAAAAATGGCTTAACGATTTTGATTAAAATACTGTATGTTTAAGATATTTTTATGACAAACGAAATGTGTATACCTTGAATTTTCTGGGAATAGCCTCTGAAGACCTCTTCATTCTGGATGACTTTTGTATAACTATCAAACCGTAAGAGATACACAAAAACTTACTGCACAAAATAATGTAGATCTCATTTAAACGCAGAACTTATGTTATATACATTTTTTTCTACTAGAGTTAGAGGTTTTCGAGATATTCCGGATTATTGGGTTCAAATTGAGCCACTTATACTTTTCTCAAAGGGAAGACCTCCTTCTTCTCGTTTCTCGTTTGTTTACACCTGACAATCAAAGAGATTAAAATTTCAAGTGTTTACATAGCGATCATCTTTTAAAGGACATACTATCGCTAGCCTGTGCATTTTCTTATTTACTTCTACATACAAGGAGCTAGTAATAAGACTAATTGTACTTTTGTTTATGTTGATTAGCATGATTTAGATAGCAGATTAACAGGTTTGTTTGTCAAACAGCTGGAGGACATCATGTGAATAGAACACATTAGATTATTTCCCTTCTACTTACAAGGGAGCAAGTAATAAGATCAATTTCTGCTAATGTTTATCTTGATTAGCATGATATAGATAAAAGAATAAGCTTTTTAACAATAATTTGTTACAGAAATGTAGAGAAAGTCATGTGGATGGAGCACATCAGATTTTTTTCTTGTGTATGCATGTTCGTTATAGCATTTTATAAGGCAACGGAGCACGTTGGAACATAAGTTTATGGTTTGTTAAATCAATCTCCCTCAAAGACATTGATGGAAGAGGCTAATGGTAAAGCAGCGATGAAGAGAACTCAGAGATATAAATGGCACAAACGTTACAGTCAAGATTTTCGAACGCTGAAGAAATTACTATACATGCGACAGAGCACTGCGACAGGTATCTGAAAATGGCTTCCAAGAGTGCTTCCAATCTCGGTGGCAGAAATGTGTTAGTGGGGCAGGGAGCTATTTGAAGGAAATGTGTAAATTGCCGGCTATGGCTGCTTACCTTATCTGTGCTCATAATGCAACATTTCACTTATAAATAACACCATCTTCATTAATAATTATTGTGATATTCAATGTTTAGCAAAGCCTACGTTAATATTATTTCTTTGACCATGATAAAGTTGGTCTAGAAGTTAACGTAATAATATTCGTATGTTTAACAACCATAGAAGTGTGTAGGTTATTTGGAATCAAGAAAATTCGTGTAATTGTTCTGAATAAAAAAGTCATTCCGAAGAAAATATAGCTTCTTTGAATATTTTTGATGTCAAAGATGATATAGTAATAATTCAAAATGCTTAGTAAAATAAAATTTAGCAATCATTTGATTTTAAATAAATCAATATAATATCAAAATACAGCAGTAGCATTAATTCTGGATCCTTTTTGGTATATTAATTTTCAAATTACAAGATTACATTCTCCCTTAGGATGAGTTACCCGGATAAGATTTTTTTCGGGGTTTTCCCTTATCCTGAGAAGACAAATGTCGAGTAACTTTAAGCTCTATGGACTCCGAGATAATTTGAGCATCATTTCATTAATTTCATTCATCGTCCGAAATGACCAACCAGGTTAAAGGACGTTAAACTACAAAAAAAAAAAAAAAAAAAAAAAAATGCATTAAACTCTTATTTAGGATTATTCTTATCTGATAAATTATATCCAGGAAGTGTCAGCACAGTACACTATTAAATCTTTTACCATAAACTAGTACTGATTCGGCCCTTAAGTGGCTATATTTGGTCCAGCTTTTGAAAATATATTATTTTATACATATATACACATAGACCTTATTTTATATTATATCTAATGTGAAGATTGGAATTAGTGGTATCACATTACTAAAAGGAGCTCAAAGTTTAGGGCATCTAGTAATTTTAAGACATTTTAACACCATGAGCTCCACACGAACACTAATCTTAAACGAGATTTCCCCGATTTTGAGCCCCTTATTATATGAGAGTAACAGCTTTTTACATATCACATTGGATGTAAAATACAATAAAAGTATACTTGGAAAATATAAATATCTGTTTATCCAATATTAAATATTATAATTATTATTATTATTATTACTATTATTATTATTTATTATTATTATTATTATTATTATTATTATTATTACTCTGTTATAATAGGGGCTCAAAATTGGGGAAATATTATACATGTGCTTAAGAGTATGTTACTCATAGTATTGAAGGTCATAATACAAAAACTAATAGATTTCCACATATTTCAAGTTATTTATTACAAAATGCAGCAATAATTCCAATATTCACATTATATATCAAAATAAAATAATATGTGGTTATTTATAAAAAAAATATATTTTAAAAGTTGCGCCAGATTAGCCCAATAAGGGCCAAATAAGCTCTAGTTTGTATTAAAAGGTTCAACAATGTATTATACTAACACTTCCTGACTATAATTTATCAGATGAGAATACTCCTTAATAAGAGTTTAATGCAATATTGTAATTTGAAAGTTAATTTAACTAAAAAGTGTCCAGAATTAATGCCACTACTGTATATAATTAATATAAAGTCGATGAAGTTCCTATAAATATGATATTCATTATTTTAATTGCAAGAAATGTAATATAATTAATGCATGTAATAACAATTAAGAGGTTGTTTGCTTTCAGAAGTAGTTTTGAATGTTAAGTCTGACATGGTAGTGTATTATTCTATGAGTGACGTAAAGTATTACATATCCCGCTCAGTACAGGAACGAATGACATGTGATATTACGATGGATAACTAGTCATTGAATATTTATTTAGCGGTACTTTTAAAGTTAATACGTAATCCATTTATGATTCACAATGAACTTAACTGTTTGATTCTGAGACCGTTAGTCGGCGTCGCTACTATGATTATTGTTATTTCCACCAATTGTTAATTAGTTAATGTGTTTAAGAGTGTTCATAATTAATTGTTTCATATATTTAGAAGTGTAAAGATAGCTTCTAGTAAGCACAGCTCAGAGTCGTTTACCCAAACTTGGCTATTGGAAAAGGGAAGACTCTTTTAGAGAAGTTTCTCTATTGTCAGACACGTGCATGGTGCGTGCAATAGAGAAATAAGTGATGGTGAAGACCCAAATTGTAGTGAAATGAGCTTTTTCCATTGTGTTATGTTGGTCACGTGGGTGTAATGATGCATTCTGGGTATAAAATGATGCATTATGGGCCACATCAACGCCAAGTTCGCGGTCTTTCTGACCAATCAGAAAGAAGCAGCCATGACAGTAAATCTACTATATAAGTAGGAGATTGTAGGATCTCAGGGCAGTCACACTTACTCATGGACATTTAGGCACTCAGTTACGTACAAGGCATTCAAATGCCACTCAGTCGCTATGTCCTCGTAAACGTTAAGTTCAAGGTGCATACTTGCTATACGATTATTAATACGGTGTGAGATTAACAAGTGAACAAGTAATTGGTTTATTGAGTGAAGTTAATGTACATCGTCAAAGAAGGAAAGTTCCTAGAAATAATTGCACTTAGATTGTAAAGCAAACTGCTTGTCGACATGTCTTTAAGTCAGGAATAAACGAATAGGTAAAATAAAAGTGTGTTTTAACTATTTCGTAAGATCACTCCCAAGCTACCCTCATTGCTTCCATCCGAATGAGTCAAATCTAAGTGCAGGCTGAGCTGAGCCAGAGGCAAACCACCGGTAGTGGATCTTCTGAACAAGGTAGGTGGAGATCTACTCTTGTGGTAGTGGAGAGAGTGGAGGCACCCGTCAACGCAAGAGCGACACCACCAACTTCATACTTGGCAACCATCACGTGGGACAATATACCCGCCGCAATTCCTAGCAGCCACTGACTGTTCGAATGGTAATATTTTTGTAAATACTTTGTTAAAGCAATGATATACCCAGTGCTTTTATAACTCGAGAATTCCTTAAGATAGGACTTTTCTTTCCATTCAGTAATCCTGTCAAGGCGATGTAATTGTTCAGGCTCCATGCCCCAAGCTTTTTTATAGTTATCGGTCAAATCGTTTACCAAATGCTTTGTTTCTTTTAAAATCCATTATTTCATTTGTTCTAGAAACTCTCCAGTAAAGTCTGACTTATGTAGTTTAGAAACATAATGCAAATTTGATTTATATGTGCCGTTTTAATAGCTAAAGCGGTTTCCTAGATATTGTGTGCTGTACTTCTAAATTCTCCCATATTCAAAGTCCAGTTTTATAAGGTTAAATTACCATTCTATTGCTTTGATTGCTTATGGTGCTACAAGAAGTGTGTTTTTAATGCTTGGCTGCTGTCTCGATCTCTTGCACCGTACATAATGCATACTACTTTAATATTGCCAAACTGAAGAAACTGCGAATTAACAGGGTTTTGGTATACAATCTCTTTTATATGAATAATGTGTGGAAATGGCTAAGAAAATAACGGATAATCGGTAGAGAAAACCATGTGGCTACTACATATCATGCTTTTATCTCATTTTTATGATATATTCCTTAAACAACTTCTCAATTCTTTTGGTTTTTTGATAAGCTTCTGATCTTCCTCTTGCGCATTTACTTGGAGCCTATTAAATGTTAGGCTTTACCCATGCTGTTTTTTTTTTCCTTTCTTTCTCCAACGTTAGGTACTTCTTCTGATATTGGAGACATTTGCAGTTTTTGCTCCTATTCATTGCAAGTAAGTAATTAAAACTACACATTAATAGTTATCTCTATGGTCAAAAACATAATGTGAATAAATCAAATGCTCATTTTAAAAAGAGAGCTTAAAAACATTTTGTTTTGCGCTTTTTTTTAATTACTTGGGATACCTAATCACGAAATTTGTTTTGTTTGTTTAGATCAGTTTTTACCAAAATCGCTCAGCAAAGTAGGTCAACATTTTAATATTATTTTCATATTACTACGATTCTCATCAATAACACAGCTCCTTATTACCATTTATGTTTTGTCTATAATACAGAAGAGGAATGTACCCTTCTCAGCGAAAGGAATTCTAGGTTGAGTTTCATATCCACCTTTAATTTTGTAACTAAATGAAATAAACAAATAAGTTAAGGCATCATCCAATTGGTATAATGATTACTATATTATTACAAAAATCTGAACTGCTCCATTCACATGATTTTGTCTACATCGTTGTAACAAATTATTGTTTAACAGTTTATTCTTCCATCTACTATATGATAATCCAGATAAACATTAGTAGAAATTGCCTTAATTACTTGATTCCTTGTAAGTAGAAAGGAAAAAAAGGAATACACTAGGCTAAAACAATAGTCAAATCTTTTAAAAACCGGTTGCCAAGTAGAAGAAATCCGTTTCTATGCAAGGCCAGGAGTTTACAACTTACCTAGAAAAATATTTTGAATCTGAAACAAATAACAAGGAATATCTCAAAAATGGTCAATTTCACGAGAAAAAAAACCGTATATGAAATAAATTGTGTGTTTTAATGAGCTCTACATTTTTTATATAGTAAGTTTTTGTCTATCTCTTAAGGTTTACTAGTTACGCAACATTCATTTAGAATAAAGAGATCTTTATAGCTATTCCCAGAAAATTCAAAATATACATTTTATTTAAAAACCATATATGTATGTATATATTTAATATACAGCATTTTAATCAAAATCGTTAGAGCCTTTTTTGAGAAAATCAAAATTTTCAAAAAATTTTCCATGTAAAGGGTAGTTTGGGGTGGGGGGATTTTTCTCAAAATCTTCGTGTCGTATCCTTGGAAGATACTCAACTTAAACACCAAGTTTGGTATTTTACCTACTTTTCGTTTTTGAGTTATCTAGTTCACAGACACACGGACACACACGGACCTTTTTCTAAAATGCTCTTTTTTGGTACAGGGACCCTATATCTCGGAATCTAATTTTTGGTGGAATACAATACCTTCTCTATACACTATGTACATAGTACGTGTAGAGAAAGTAAAAATAAAAAGTACTTCGGCAGCCACTAAGAACTTGGTAGATACCACTTGCTAATCAGAAGTCGCGTGATATCCAAGCTCAGCACCTTAAATCCCAGTCTCTGTAGCAACGGACTTTGTTCTAAGCCAAAAATACATTAAATTCCAAGCCTTGACTTGAGTTGTAAGAAGATGTGACCTTGTTTTGCTTCCAGCACATAAACTATGTCATGTATGCAAATGATTACTTCTATCTGGCAGTGAGATAAACAGGAATTACACTGCTCTCCAACGGGAAATCATTGTTTCTGTGTAATGGATTATTTAATAGTCCTGCTAGTCAAACTCAAAAGAGAATAATTACACAGAATAATGCAGGTGGAATTTATGTACTCACATGATTACATTAAATAACTTGGCCGACAGAGGGAGGTCACAGCTAAGGAGTAGCCAATTTCGTTCTCATAATTCAAGGCCAAATGTAAACATGTGTGTATACGACTCTGATATAGGCTCTTATTCAACTAAAACTGGCCCTTGAAACTTAAAAGCCAGCTTCAGTTTTATCAGATAGAAATTAGATTACGTCTCCAGGAAGGTATACTGGCTGGTTCTCAACAACCGAGAACGGTAACCAGAACGAGAACGATAAAGTTGATATACATGTATTTCTATGTGAGCGTTCCTTCCTTATTGGCAGGAAGCCTTCCCGGTGCCCGGAAATGGGAAGCAAGACTTTGCCAAGTGTTAACTTTCTGTTCTCGTTTCTGGGCACGCCATATTAGATCCATATTGTGCACACTCAACAGGATGGCTCAGGCAGTTTCCTGTGTGGCCCACATTAAGGAGATCGCGGTTCATTCCCGTGGCCGGCCTACCTGACCCAGGCTTTTTCGAGGGTTTCTCCGAATCGCCAGGCCAAAGTTCTTTCATCCCCGAATTCCCTGTTCCTCCAGGTCGTTTCTATTGCCATTTCACTCATCCTTCATCCCTTTGGTGTCGAAGATGGGGCTCAGTGCGGCATGGCAGGTAAAAAGGATGTTCACAGTGACTGTCTCCGTCCCCCGATTTCGGCTGGCTGCCGGGATAAGGACCATCCCAGACGAAGGTGCGATCTGTCTGCCTGAATGACCGTCGGGGTACTTCAATCTGGAAACTGTAAGGACGCTGTCATAGCTGAGCCGGCGTTCCTGGTTCCGCCGACAGGTGCGCCCCTTCCTGGGGCATAGGTACAATAACTACCTAGGTTTGGAGCGGAATTTCCTCCGTCTGTATTCTAATCCCAATCCATATTGCGTACATTAGGCTCTTCGCTGTACCGATTACTCTAGGCGGCCGGAAATGAAACAGCCGAAGAGCTCGCTTTAGTCAAAATTCTTTCCAACTACCACATTGGTTAACCGGCATTATGTTGGCTCAATTGCAGGCAGGTGAAAAAAAAATCTTTGGCCAGTTAAACACAAATTTTAACAAATACAATAATCAAGATTATCCACAATAATGCTACACTATGTTTAGAATGTACAAACGTAACGAATCACGGTTTAATAGGAAAAATCTGATGTGTTCCATTCTTATGACTTTCTCTACTATTCCACAAACTTTCCTCACAAAAATTATTCCTTTATCTACATCACGCTAATCAAGATAAACATTACCAGAAATTGTCTTACACTTGCTTCCTTTTAAGCAGAAGGGAAATAAGGGCATATACTAGGCTGAAGTGATACTCAAATCTTTTAAAAGATGGTTCATATGTGAACAACTGAAGTTCGGTTCGCTTTGCATTGCCAGTAAAATAAGAGAGATGAAACAAAAAATGACTTTGTTTGAGAAAATTGTTTAAATTTCAAACCAATAAGTAGATAGTATCTCGGAAACAGTCAACTCCACAACAATAATGCGTATGATATAAATTGTTTGTTTTAATGAGATCTGCATTGTTTTCTGGTTTTTGTCTATTTCTTACGATTTACCAGTTATGCAGAATTCAGCAAAATGTATCAAGAATGACAGATCTTCAGAAGCTGTTGCCAGAAAATTCAAGATGTATGTTGTATTCGTCATGTAAATACCTTTAATATACCTACGGTATTTTTACCAAAATTAATAGAGCCATTTTTGCGTAAAACAACATTTTAAAATATCTTTCAATGTAAAGGGTAGTTTGGTGTTGGAGGATTTTCTGGAATATCTTCGGTCGCATCCATGATGGATGCTAAACTTAAATACCAGGTTTTGTATATAACGCTATTTTAGTATTTGAGCTATGCAACTTCTCACACAGGCGAACCTCTTTCTATTTTTTTTTTTTTTTTTTTTACTCAGGGGCCCTAAATACATATTTCCGGCGAAATCTCAACATCGGTATTTTTGGGTGGAATACAATAGGTACTTTCTCTAGAGTACGTACATTGTACTTGTAGAGAAAGTAAAAATTAATATATGAACATACATGTCGAAAAATGCAGTTTTGGGCAAACTGCAGATGCACCACACACCATAAATTACTGAAATCCAGTTCCTTAATTTCTCTTTCCCAAGATGGTTTAGTGTTCCTTTTGGGAACTTGCATGTGAGCATCCCCTTTCATTGTATTCTTTAGAGTGAACTTTTATTTATTTTTTCTATAGGCATATCTGCAATTTGTGTAGCAATATTCGTACTCATCAATTGATTGTTAAAAGGAAAGAAAACATGTGGAGGCGCTGGCTCCCAAGGTCGCGGGTTCAAACCCGGCCGACATCGATGGGTGTCAAGTATGTTTAAAAGCGACAGTCTCATGTAAGTAGATTTTTTGGCATGTAATATAACTCTTCGGGGACGAAATTCCTGCACACTGGCGGTGCTAATATGATTCTGGCAATTGACAGCTCCGTTAATAAACAAATATTTTTATTTATTTTTGTATTATTCTATGTTAGATAGAGGAATTATTGCATTCCACCCTAGGAAGTGATACTGCATTTTAAAGAAAGCGCGCGTCTTGTGTTTCCTATTTGTGTGTGTGCGTGTATGTGTGTACATACATATATACATACAGAGAGAGGGAGAGAGAGAGAGAGAGAGAGAGAGAGAGAGAGAGAGAGAGAAAGAAAAGAGCTTAACTCAAAAATGAAAATGAGCTTTCGTCTTACAATAGACAGATGAATGATGATGGCATACCTAATCAAAATATACAATTATTCAAATGTTCAATCTACAGGAACAGCTCATGGATTTAATAATTGATCGACATGTAACCAAAACACTCATTGCTTAGTATTTCTTTTGTAAACATGATTGATTACTAGTTTATAACTTGGTGATATTTAACTGTAGTATCGTTTGAACATAATTGATTGAACAAAATATGTTTAATTTATCCATTATTTCATACTTTACCCACTCTCCTAAACCGAGCGGGATGGCTCTGGCGGTTTCGTTTGTAGCCCTCATTCGGGAGGTCCGAATTCGCTTCTCGTGGCCAGCCTACCTGACCCGCGGGTTTCCCCGGGTCGCCAGGCGAATGTTAGTAGGTTTCTTTCATTCTCGAATTTCCTGTCTCTCCATGTCATTTCCATTGCCATTTTATTCATCCTTCATTGCGGTGGCTTCTTTCAAGGTTAAAAGTGTCGACGATGGTGCTCGGTGCGGCTTAGCAGGGTAAAGGGAAACTCTGAGTAAATATCACCGGCGGAGCGTTGGACTATACATGGGGCGGGGTGCTTCAATCTGCAAACTACATATAGGGGGGGCCCTTATGTCATATACAGCCAATATACTTGCCATCAAATCCTCATCAGAGTTGAAGGGAGTTTCTTACACGACGCTCTTGATGTGTCCCCACTGAAAATAATCAGGAGGTGTGAGAAATGTGGTGGCCAAGTTATATCGGCTTGTGCCGTCGCACCTGGCTCCGGCCGCTCGGTGTATCCTCTCACCTCGTTCCTCCCTCGTGGGAGATGTAGGTACAATAACCTCAGGATCGGTGCCGAGTTTCCTCCGACCAGAGTCCTATACTGTCATAGTCTCCTAATTGCATTATATATAATTTCTAGGTATTACAATCATTCCCTAGGTATGCTATGCAATACTTAACGATGGATAATAGTTATTTATGATATAAGTGTTTAAAATGGTGTCCTATATTGTGAGTAGGAAGCTTGCGAAAAAGAGGTCGTAGGCCGAGTTTTGCAACCCTACGAACAACACGAAACCATTTTAATATGTGTCATACATTATTGTTAGACAGGCGTCAATATTTTTATAGACAAATTACACTACCCCCACCCCAAAAAAACAACACTTTTTCATACCTCTGCGATAAAAGTAGATGACTCTTAAGGAAATAAATATGCTGATATTGAAATCTCCTATCACGTCAGGTTAAAAACATATGAAGACATTTAGACTCTCAACTACGAGGTTTCAGATCAGATATTATGTTACATTTATTATTGTGATATAATGATATATGGTAGAGTACTCTATATAATGGTGAATTAAAATTAATTCAAAATGTTATTTTAGATGCATGCAATAATATTTAAAGTATATATATTTAAGGGTCATAACGGTAACTCTGCTTAAAAGTGATTGGCACTCCTGTCTGCTTTCCCTCACAAGAAACCAATAATAATCCCTCATCATTACTGGGTCCCTACGACCTTGGTACCTCTTCTCCATGACAGAAATGCCCTGAAACCCTTCCCCTTGTTCATCACTAACTTCGCCCAGACTGTCCGGAAAAAGGTATAGATGTGAATGGAGGAAATGGGTTTTCATAGTCATTCTACAACCCATGCCTTTGTAGCATTTCAACAAATTTGAGACTAAATTTGTATAGTTTTTTTATTTTTTATTTTGTATTTCCAAGAAACCACGCACAACCCTTGTAAATGATTGCCAAGCTGTTAATTCCACTGCTTGTAACATTTTCTCAAACAGTTCGTCCTCCAAGAGATTTCGGATTTGAGGTCTAACAAAAATCACATCTTTCAATTTTGCGTAAGCTAATTGTAGAAACTTGCCTTGCAAATATACTAATCCACTACCGTCCTTGTTGAGTGCCTTAACAAAATTCTTCATCAGCCCAAGTTTTATATGTAAGTGAGGGAGAAGAATCTTATCAGGCTGAACCAAAGGTGTTTACATTACTCTCCCCTGGGACATATTCCTGCCGCTTGTCGCACTGTTGTACCCATAATGCTTTTGCGTGTCCCACAAACACCTAAAGCACATATTGTTATATTTTGTGAATCTAAGACCTATAGAAAAGAAAACTGGAATAGATGGAAGTTCGTTACCATTATGAAGTAACACAGCCTTGAAACTGAACTTTGATGGATCTATAAATAAGATCTAATCCAGTCATCTGGATTATACTCAAATCCTAGTTCTTTCATTAAATCAGTGATGTCTATACAGAAACACATATTCTCTTCCATAGAACAATATTTGCCAAATTTCTGATGTCTATTTCAAAACTATTTTTGTACTAGGTGCAAGTAATTTCCATTGTTGAAACCTGGAACCTAAAAGTTCAGAGTTTTGTTTGGATACATTTAAGTTGCGTGCCAAATCATTCAAATCTACTTGCTCTACAAAATGTCTTTTCACTTTCAGAGTTTTCTGGTTAAAAGTCAGGTTCTTTTGAGGTAGAGGCCTCTGACTCCTGGAACATCTCAGCCAGGAATCACTATTTTCTTCACCATTACTGTCACTATTCAATGTCTGAGGAGGTACAGGAAGAGGTAATGCCTCGCTATGTGGAATAGGATGCATGGCTGAAGGAATATCCGGATACTGAATAACGTGTTTATTTTTCCTAGATAGTCAAGATATATTTGCCATGCAGATGTAACAATCTTTAATATGATTTGTTAATTCTCGCCACACCGTGGGCACAGCAAATGGTAATGCTTTGAGTTCGCCAAGTAATCATAATCGAAGATTTGTCGAAAAGGTGATACAACATTAATGAGCTGACCATTGTTTTTCCTCGTCACCAATTTTACACCAAATGCATAAAGAATATGCACGTTTGGTAATGTTACAACATTTTCTCCTCTGATTTTGGGAGTAAATCGTCCACAAATATAGCAAAAAATGTCTGAATTATTTCTGCACTTCCAATGGAAACTAGCTCTTTACATTGCACCATTAAAAAGAATTACACTATGAAAAAGAAACGTTACAATGCGCCACACGGCTGTTAACACATCCACAATGAGACTGATAAATTATTTTCGCAAGTGGAATAACCTATTTTAAACTGTTAGCCGACATCCCCACCCAGGTATAAATTTCAACATCCGACTAAAGGTCTCTACCTGGATTTCACTCTTTGCAATGTCTGCTTCTATAGAATTACATTCAAATGTAAAACTGTTGTAACTGACAAAGGCTTGGTTAAATTGTATAACGTGTTTTCATCATTACATTTTGTAAGTACCTGCGTAAGTAATCGTGTAGGCAGCCTATGACACGCGTGTTACCGGCTGGTACGCGAATTCGTTTTCGATGCTGTATATCTAAAATATCTAAAAATGTTGACGTTATATACCATTTTAAGCATCATTTTCAGAATCTACATGTGAAATGGACCAAAAGTACGTATTATCTTTGCGGAGGTAAATTTCATTTGGGTAGTGTTATTAATTATTAGATTCTTTTTACCTTCTTCGTATCGGTGAAGCACTGCGCGGCTGCAATATTCATTTGTTTCTTCATAGCATCATTACTAAAGAACATTTGTTAGCTGGCGGATATTAAAAGACTTGTGCATGCGCAATGACAACATACGAGTAATGTTTTTGGGTGAGTACTAGTCATGAAACCAAAGTTGATGACAATGGAGTGGTATAAACACTTTACTGAACTAGTGCGATAAAGTACGACTTTCACTCCTGCTGCTAGTTCGAGCTGTCTAAAATAGTTATTTATGATGTAAGAGCGTAAAGTTATGACTTTTGGTTCGAGCGAGAATATTGTTAAACGATATGCAGTCGAGTATCATACGCTCGCGCATCATACAATGTTTTTCTACAAGAATTTTCTGATATTAAAAGAAAATAAAATGACGTTAAGTTTGAGCCATTCACCAAGGGTATAGTTCGTTATTTATTTTGTAGCAATAGGGCAGGTAGTAAATTTGATTCTGCTTCTTTCGCAGCTTTAAGGATATCATCATTTTCAAAATCTGCCATTTACTCAAAATACCATACAGAACAACAGTAATATTGGCTTGTCGCAGCCTGCTATAACCGATATACATACGCACTAATATCGTGAATTATTTTAGCAAGCGTAAAGTTCGAACAAGATTACTTTGCGCTTGCATTTTACGCTTACTGTACTTCTCTGCGTGTGGATTCCGTAAAAATCAAGTTTGCGATCTGAAATGAGCTCGTAAACTACTCAATTACGCTTGGTCATAGAGAAAATACATTGTACTTCGCTACAAGAGGTGTACACAGAGACAGACATACAAAGAGTCACTCACGGACATTTTGCTAAAAATGTTTTGTTTTTGTTTTGATTCAGGAGATACCAAACATGTATTTCCGGTGAAATCTCAGTACGTTTGTATATAGTACATGTAGAGAAGATAAAAAAAAAAAGTGTTTAATTGTATGCCCTATATAATACCAGGACATTAGAAATAGTTTTTCTGTTACTTCCTGTGCAAAAGATGCGCGATTGCTTGCGAGGAGATAAAATAGAGCCGATGAGATTTTTATCCGAAATACAGAGCTGCCCCAAGTGTTGCAATTGCAAAGTGTTGAAAATCAAATGTAAGACAAGAAACGTATTTTTTTAAATTTATTTAGATTCGTTCAGCATTAATTATGCTATACAGAATTGAAATAAAATACATTATTACTATAAGTAACAAAGAATATTATATTTTTTTAGGTCAATCACATGCATGTGCTCTCTGGCACTAAAGAGTCACAGATGATTTCACACATTCATTCAGTGAGAATCTTCTTTCTCGGAATCACTTCCTGGAAAAAAAATCCTGTGGGAGACGACTCTTTATCCGAGGAACTGCGTCAGATTTTTGTCCCAACGAGAAGTGCACTGCGCCAGGTACTAAGTGAAGATGCTGAAAAAACCTGTGAGCCTGAGATTGAATATGTGCAGAGATGGTACTGAGTCCAAGTTCATGATGTATCTGAGCGTTTTTGAAATACCAAGGTGCATTCATTATAATCCTTAACACTTTATTCTGAAATACCTACACACGATTAATTTTGTTTCCGGCTGCACCTCTCCAAATCGGACAAGCATAGGTGAGTAAAGGACGAAGTAAAGATTTGTATAAAAGAGAACCACTTGAAATTTGCAAAGAAGAGCTGCGGTTGAGAATGCGATACAATTTGCGTAATCTGGAGTAGGCGAGATTTAATTTTGAATTAATGTGAGAGTTCCAGGGCAGTCGACGACCAAAATGCAGGCCAAGATATTTGACAGTGTCATCAGCCCGTTTTCAAGGCATGGGAATGTCTTGTAGTCATAGGAGGGGAAACAAAGGGGTGACGTAATGTAAAAATCATGGCTTCACATTTCTTCTGGTTAAATGAAATCCTCCAGTTGTCAATCCAGGACCCAGTATATTAAGAGACGTCTGGAGTCTGTGAACAACGAAGTTCTTAGTGCGCTGTAAAAATGGTGATATCGTCAGGGTACATGGCGATATCTGGTAAGATTGGTATGTCATAGGTATGTCATAGGTGAAGGCACTAAACAACAGAGGCGCTAAAATGGAACCTTGAGGCACTCTCGACATGACTGGCCGCACAGAGGATAGAGTAGGACCAACCCGTACTTGAAAAGTACGATGTAAGGGAAAACTATCGATGGCATGGTAAAGATAATTCGGTAACCCAATGCTTCGAAATTTATAGAGCAGACCGGTGTGCCACACTCGATCAAAAGCTTGTTTGAAGTCCAGAAATGCTGTGACTGTGTGCTGTTTATACTCAAAACCACGAGCAACCGCCTCAGTTAATCGCAAAAGCTGATGAGTTGCAGAGTGGTGACTGTGAAAACCAAATTGCTGTGGTGGTATCAGTGCGTTGTCCATTAGAAATTTGTTTAATCGTTTGTGTAAGACTTTTTCAAAAAGTTTGGCCAGTGTAGGTAACAGAATGATAGGACGATAGCTAGAAGGTAAGGAAGGTGATAATCCAGGTTTTGGGAGAACGATAACCTCGACATGTTTCCATGATAGTGGAAAATATCCAAGGCGAAAAGCAGCATTAAATATGGAGGCTAAGTAAGCCTGAGCTTTGGTGGCAGTAGGATTTTTTAAAACAAAATTTGGTATAAGATCATGACCTGACGCTTTTTAGTGGGTAGGTTAAAAGGAATCTACCGCAGTTCTCTGGTCGAAGTACAATTGGGTTGCTCTGGAACCAAGGAATAGGTATCCAACGCAATTTTAATATCTTGACTGAACAAAACATTCACGCTGGGATTGGGTGTAAATGTAGTTTGAAATATATCCGCAAATAGCTCACATTTTGCATCTTCGTGTTCAAAAACATGATCCTGGAATTTTAAAGGTGGTATAATAGTAGGTTCCCGAAGTACCCGTTTCATCTCCTTCCATAGAAAGCAATCTTCTGGCGAAAGGTTAGACAAGTAGTGTTGATAAAAACGTAATCTTTAGGTGGGATAATTTCATTTCCAAAATTTTACAGGCTGTAATTACTTTCTCTACTCATACTATGTACATGGCGCATAGAGAATGTATTACATTCCACCCAACAATTCAATGTCTAGATTTCACCGGAAATTCACATTTTAGGATTCCCCGTATACAAAAAGTATATTTATACGTTTTACCATGGTGCGATAATCTTTAAAAATAAAACTTGGCTCTTGCTTCTCCATTCTAACAGGGAAAAAAAAATTACTATATTTAAGCGTCAAAAACGCCTGTGATTTAATGTTTCGTGATGTCGAGTAAAATAACCAACGTCACGCAGTGCAATTTCCGCTTCAATGTCAAATGGAGTGACACTCAGGGTCGTGCAGCTTTCGCAATCTGCTGTAGTGAAGATAAGACATGTACTCATTGGTCCGCGGCGGTGCAATTACGAGGTAAATCAATTTATTAATCATATGTGAGATCACACAAACGGCATGCATTGGTCAGATAATTAGCTGACTCCAATCATTAGTTATTTAAATTCTTGTTTTGCTCATGACGAGAATTTGATGTCGATAACTTAAGATATTCGCGTCAGTTTCAAAAAAATTATGTGTTCCATTCATATGACTCTCTATATCTCTGTAACAAATTATTGTTAAGAAATTCATTCTTCTATTTCATGCTAATCAAGATAAACACTAGTAGAAATGGTCTTATAATTTGCTTTCTTCTAAGTAGAAGGGAAATAAGATGATTCACAGGCTAAAGCGATAGTCAAATGTTTTAAAAGTTGTTTGCCAAGTGGTTGAAATCCGTTTCTTTGCATTGCAAGGAGCTGACAAATTCCCGTATGAAACAAGTGACAAGAAATATCTCAAAAATGGCCAACTCCACGAAAAAAAGGCATATGACATATATTTGTGTGGTTTAAAGAGATTTACATTTTCTGTTTAGTAAGTTTTTGTTTATCTCTTATGGTTTACTAGTTATGCAAAATTCAGCAAAATATATCAAGAATAAAGAGGTCTTCAGAGGTCATTCCCAGAAAATTCAAGATATAGGTTTTATTTATCATGTAAATATCTTTTATATACGATATTTTAATGAAACTCGTTAGAGACATTTTTGTGAAAATCATTTTCGAATTTTTTCCATGTAAAGGGTAGTTTGGGATGGGAGGATTTTTCTCAAAATGTTGGAAGATACTAAACTCAAATACCAAGTTTGGTATTTTACTGACTTTTCGTTTTTGAGTTATATGGTCACAATCACACGGACACATACACACGGGCCTTTTTCTAAAATAGTTTTTTTTTTTTTTTGTGTTCTGATTATTTTAAGTATTTCTAGTGTTTTAATGTTAAGTAAAATGGTTTTCTAATTTAGTATCGCATTTCATGATGTGTAATTGATAATTTTGTATCATTTCTTTAATCCAGTTTCCCATTCCTGAAGCGAAATTTTATAGTGAAAAACAAAAGGAGTAAGAATTAAGAACAAAGAGAAACAAATGTTCAACTATGTATGTTGGAAAAAGTCGTAGTAGTGTGATAATTTCTACAGTACCTATATTTATTTACAGTTGTTCTGTGCACTATCCATACAAAATAGTTTTATCTATTCTCTGTTAATGATGATAAAAGTTTTCTATATATGGTTCTAAGATACATTTTGCTTGGGTGCATAAGGATACAGTGCATCAGACACTAAGGCACCACTGGTATCATATCACAGTGTGCGGATTAAAATATAGAAAAATTCCAACTAACATAGGCGAATATTTTGGAAACGGTTAATATCAGGAAGAAAGGTTATTTAAACAGATCTTATATTCATGAAATGATATTAGAATGCAATTCTAATGGTGAATCAACTAAGACGTAAAGAGAAATTCTTTCTTTATAGCTTTGAGGGGTATTAGTTTATTTTAACTTAAAATTCTTTAATATTTTCATAGAATTAAAGTGCAGGAAATCTATACTAATGAGTTGTTCCTTCGATAAGTTTCTGCTATTTTTCCTGAGTTTCCAGTTATAACAAAGGCAACAAGAAGGAAGAAGACCTATCAATTTACGCACAAAAAATTCAACTTTTACATTTTATTTATCCCGCCGAGATCTCAGATATACATTTTAATAAAAAGTATATAGTATCTTTAAAAAAACAAAAAAACAGAAAAAAACAAAGAAATTTCACAAAGTAAATGTTTGGGGTAAATTTGTTCAAAATCGTCACCTGGTAACCTTAAAAGTAGTGGTATTTTAAGAATGAATTTGATAGATATACGATATATATATATATATACTCGTATTCAAAATTTTGTTTATAAAACTCAAAATTTTAAGTGCGTTGTTGCCAAGCATACCAATATTCCATAACTTTTTTTCCTGCACACTACGAAAGAGAGAACAAAAGTGTTATACAATTTTTCAATGTGACCATCGAGATCTATCTCTAAATTAAAGAATGACATCTACATATATAACTTATACCAGATTTAATTTATTCTTATGTAATCAAAGCGAGTTGAAGCTGTAACAAGTAGAAGTAAAGGAATTAGGCATTTATGGAAAAAGAAGTTTAAATGTTCTAATTTTATTCCGTATGTAATGTAAAGTGATAATGTCAAGCAGTTGATTAAGGGTCTTAAAATAAATACTTATAATTCGACAGAAACTTCCATTTTATGTGATTTATTTCCTAACCATAATTTACCTTATATAGAAGTGTTAGAAAGTATAGTGTTCGTTGTAATTTTAATTTTTAAACACCATACATGTTTTCTTGAAAGAAATAATCACATTTCGACCAATTGACTCAAAAGTGTTTCTAAATTACTAAATTACATTAGCATTATACTAATCGCTTTTGTAATTAATTCGCAAGGATGCGCGAATAAGTGCGTGTATAAAGCTGTCAACTCAGAACAATTATTAATTATAAACACATGGATCCGCTTGCTACTGAGTTAAGAATTCCTGGGAATTCACATGATGCGTTATGCTTTTTACTTTCTCTAGTCCCGTATGTACAATGTAAGTATTGCATTCCACCCAAAAATTCGATACCGAAATTTCACCGGAAATACATGTTTTAGAACCTCCTGTAAGCATAACAAGTATTTTCAGAAAAAGATCCGCGTGTGTGTGCGTGTTCGTGTGTCCGTGTGTCTGTCAACACGATAACTCAAAAACGAATAGTAGCTAAAATACCAAACTTGATATTTAAGTTAGTATCTTCTAGGGATGCGACACGAAGATTTTGAGAAAAATCCCCCCACCCCAAACTACCCTTTACATGGAACTTTTTTCGAAATTTTTGATTTTCTTAAAAATGGCTCTAACGATTTTGATTAAAATATAGTATATTAAAGATATTTACCTGACAAATAAAATTTATATCTTGAATTTTCTGGGAATAGCTTCTGAAGACTTGTTTATTCTGGATGAATTTTGCTTAATTTGGCACAACTAGTAATCCGTAAGAGATAGACAAAAACTTACTACACAAAAAATGTAGGTTTTTTTAAAATACACAAGTTATGCCATATACATTTTTCTCGTGGAGCTTACCGTTTCCGAGGTATTCATTGTTATTAGTTTCAGTTGTGAAGTACTTATACTTTTCTCTGACGGGAGTGTCCGTTTTTCTTTTGTTCTACTCCTGGTCAAGAAAAGAAGCGATTTGTAATGATAATCGCATAACGACAGCTTTTAAAATATGTGACTATTGGTTTAGCCAAGTGTATTCCCTTATTTTCTTCCTACTTATACGGAACTAAGTAATAAGAACATTGTGATAATGAGTAGCTCGATTAGCAAGGTGCAGAAAGAAGAATTATCTTATGTAAGAAGTTTTTGGAACAGCTAGAGAAAGTCATGTGAATGTAGCACATCAGATTTTTACTTTCTCTACACGTACTATGTACATAGTGTCTTTCTCTACACGTACTATCTCTAACGATTTTGATTAAAATATCATATATTAAAGATATTAACCTGACAAACAACATGTATGTCTTGAATTTTCTGGGAATAGCCTCTGAAGAATAGTTTATTCTGGATGAATTTTACGGAATTATTGCTAAACCGTATGAGATGGACAAAAACTTACTACACAAAAAATGTAGAGCACGTTGAAACACTCAATTTATGTTATATACATTTTTTTTTTTTTTTGGTGGAGTTCATCGTTTTTGAGACATTCCTTGTTTTTGGTTTCTGCCATGAAAAACTTATACTTTTCTCATTAAGGAATTTGTCAGCTGCTGTCGATACAAACAAAGGAACTTCAGAGCTTTTGATTATCACTTTAACCTATGGTATTCCCTTATTTCGCTTCTACTTACAAGGAAGCAAGTAATAAAGCTATTTCTACTATTTTTTCTGATTAGCACGAAGTAAATAGAAGTATAAGCTTCTTAAGAATAATTTGTTGCAGAGATGTAGAGAAAGTCATGTGAATGGTACACACAAGGTTTTTTCCTTTGTTTTTATGCTCCAGTTCTCGCAAGAAGTTTTGTCGGAATTTTAAAGCGAAACTTTATCACATTACAGTAGTTTGCAAATATCTGCACCAAATTGATGCAGATGAGCTGTTTAATTTGCTATATGACTGATTCGTCAAGTGAAAGTTTGTCCTACAAATGAGGGTGATTTTGTCCGGTGTCATCTTAGCATTATAATTTGTAGAAAATACATCATGAAAGAATTCGGGATCCATAGTTAGTCTACGTAATAGCATATTCATATATTATGAGACATTGGTTTCTCTCCCTGACATGTTTAAGAGATAAAGAAGACACGCTTGCAGCATTCTCGTCTTGGGAGCGAAGTGAAAAAGTGTTACAGACTGTGATGTAGTCTGTCATCTACACAGATGTTCATTTATCTATGAGGGTCGGCTGATAAGTCCCGTGCCTCTCAATGAAAACAGCATTTAATTTTTTTTTTTTTTTTGCTTAATTTCTCAACACAATCTCTAGAAAGGCTAATACATTTGTCATATCGGTGTACTAATTTAATTAAACCATCTCTGTAGTGCGATTTATCAAGGTCCTCAAAATAGCCGTTTACCGTATCAATGAGCTCTTCGTTGTGAAATCTTCGTCCTCCAAGACATTTTTTGAGGTTTGGGGACAGGTTGTAGTCACTGAGTGCTAGATCTGGCGAAGCAATTCGAACTTTAATTCGTATTCCCATTGCAATGACTGAAAAATGGGCCGGAGCATTGTCGTAATGGAACTAGACTTTTTTTTTTTTTGCCAAATGAGGCCTTTTTCTTTTCACCTCATCACTCAAACGTTACAGTAAGCTTAAGTAGTAGTCAGCTATGATACTTTTACCCTTTTCCAAGTAATCAATAAAAATAATTCCCTATGCATCCCAGAAAACACTCGCCATAACCTTGTTAGCTGACAAAATTGACTTTGCCTTTTTTGAGTTGGTTCACCTGGCTCAATCCACTATTTTAACTGTGATATACTTTCTGGAGTGTAGTGATGTATCCAGGTTTCATCCATGGTAATAAGCCGTCTCAAAAATTCAGTCGGATTTTTACGGTAGAGCTCCACATTCTTAACAGAAACAGTTTTTCTTTGCAACTTTTGATCAGGTGTCAACAAACGCGGCACTCATCTTGCACAGACCTTGTGAAAGCCCAAAATACCACTTAAAATGTTTCCTGCACATTCTTTTGTTATGTTAACAGCATCTGCTATCTCAAAAAAAAACTTTAATCTGCGATCTTCCAGTACTAAACAATGATTTTTTTCAATTATCTCTGGAGTTGTCGCTTCTACAGGGCGTCCAGAACGAGGCTCATCACTAATGCCCGTACGTCCCATTTTAATATCTGCAACCCACCTTTTAATCATTGAATATGAAGGGGTGGAGTCCATCTCATCCTTGATTTCTTTAGGCGTTAGGCCTTTCAAATGGAATTATTTAATCACGGCTCGTTTTTTCAAATCCTCCATTTTCGTGAAAACTCTAAAGTTGTCTTGTTTAAAATGCTGTCATTCGAAAACTAAACAAGCTATTGACCTGTAGCTATGGGTACAAGCTAGTCTAGGGTTAAACTATACATTGCTACCGTATAACTGGCCCAGTGGCGCCATATCTGTGTGAGGCTCGGGACTTATTAGCCGACCCTCGTATATTAGCTGGCTTCCTGACCTGGCAAGGATAGCATTTTAAACTTCAACGGTGAACTAGTTTCATTTAGCTGCCACATTCTTTATGACATTGTTGTACTACGTTCTAGAAGGTATCACCCTTTACCCTATGTGTGTAATTGTAAGTTCTAGAGTCCCGACTTTTCCAAATAATGAATGAAAAAAATTAGCAGAAATATTCTTATTACTTGCTTCCTTGTAAGTAGAAGCGAAATATGGGAGTATCATAGGTTAAAGTGAAGTCAAAAGCTGGCTACTAGGTGACTGAAGTCCCTTTGTTTGTATGGACACGAGTTAATAAATTCCTGTATGAGAAAAGTACAAGTTTTTCAAAGCTGAAACCAAAAACAAGGAATATCTCAAAAACGACCAACTCCTCGAAAAATATGCATGTAACATAAATTGTGTGTTTTAATGTGCTCTACATTTTTTGTGTGGTACGTTTTTGTCCATTTCTTACTTTTTAGCAGTTATGCAAAATTTCGTAAAATTCTTCCAGAATAAAGTAGTCTTCAGAGGCTATTCCCAGAAAAATCAAGATATGCATATTATTTGTCAGGTAAGTATCTTTAATATACGATATTTTAATCAAAATCGTTAGAGCCATTTTTTAGAAAACCAAAATTTTCGAAAAAAATTCCATGTAAAGGGTAGTTGGGGGTGTGGGGATTTTCTTGAAAATCTTCGTGTCACATCCTTGGAAGATACCAAACTTAAATACCAAGTTTGGTGTTTAACGGTTTTTTCGTTTTTGAGCTATGCTGTCCACAGACACACAGACACACACACTCACACACACGGACCTTTTTCCAAAACTGCTTTTTTTGGATTCAGGGGGACCCAAAACATGCATTTCCGGTGAAATCTCGGTATCAAATTTGTGGGTGCATTACAATACCTTCTCTATACACTATGTACTTAGTACGTGTAGAGAAAGTAAAAAGCATTTTCAGAAAAAGGTCCGTGTGTGTGAAAGTGTGTCCGTGTATCTTGAACACGATAACTCAAAAATGAAAAGTCGGTAAAATGCCAAAGTTGGTATTTAAGTTTAATATCTTCCAGGGATGCGACACGAACATTTTGAGAAAACTCCCCCACCCCAAACTACCCTTTACATCGAACTTTTTTCGAAAATTTTGATTTTCGCAAAAATGGCTCTAACGATTTTGATTAAAATTTGTATATTAAAGATATTTGAAATGTATATTTTGAATTTTATGGGAATAGCCTCTGAAACCTACTTTATTCTGGAGGAATTTTACGGAATTTCGCTTAACTGCTAAACCGTAAGAGATGGATAAAAACTTACAACACAAACATGTAGAGCACCTTAAAACACACAATTTATCTTATATACATTTTTTTCGTGGAGTTGGTTGTTTTTTAGATACTCATTGTTTTTGGTTTCAGCTTTAAAAAAATCTGATGTGTTACACTCACATGACTTTCTCTAGCTGCTCTACAAACCTCCTACAAAAGATTATTCTTCTTTGTACACAATGCTAATCGAGATAAATATTAGCAGAATGTTCTTATTACTTAGTTCCTTATAAGTAGAAGCTAATAAGGGAATGCGCTATGCTAAAGTGATTGGCAAATGTTTTAAAAGCTATCGTTATGCGATTGTCATTGTAAACCACTTCTTTGCTTGGCCAGGAGTAGAACAAAAGAAAAATAGACACTTCCTGTCTGAGAAAAGTTTAAGTACTTCACAATTGAAACCAATAAAAAGGAATATCTCGAAAACGGTTACCTCTACAACAAAAACGTAAAGGACAAAAATTGTGTGTTTGTCATGAGGTACATTTTTTGTTCAGTGCGTTTTTTTCTATCTCTTACGGTTTAGCAAAATTCATCCAGAATAAAGAGGTCTTCAGAGGCTATTCCCAAAAAATTTGAGATATACATTTTATTTCGGACATAAATAGTTTTAATATACGGGATTTTAATCAAAATCGTTAGAGCTATTTTTAAGAAAATCAAACTTTTCGAAATTTATTCCATCTAAAGGGTAGTTTGCGGTGGCGGGATTATTCTGAAAATCTTCGTGTCGCATCCTTGGAAGATACTAAACCTAAATACTAAGTTTGGTATTTAACGGTCTTTTTGTTTTGGGGCTATGCTGTCCACAGACACACACACAGACAGACAGACAGACACACACACACGGACTTTTTTTTTAAAAATGCTTTTTTCGGACTCAGGATACCCCAAAACATATATTTCCGGTGAATACTCAGTATCGAATTTTTGCGTGCATTACAATACCTTCTCTATCCCTATGTACATTGTACATATGGCACTAGAGAAAGTAAAAACATACTTTTCTCATACAGGAATTTATTGACTCTGTCCATACAAACAAAGGAACATCAGTCACATAGAAACCAACTTTTGACTATCACTTTAACCAATATTACTCCCTTATTTCGCTTCTACTTAAAGGAAGCAAGTAATAGGACTATTTCTGCTTATTGTTTCTCGATTAGTATGAAGTAAATAGAAGCATAAGCTTTATAACAATAATTTATTGCAGAGATATAGAGAAAGTCACGTGAATGGAACACATCCGATGTTTTTCTAATACAATGTAACAAACGCACGACACCACATTCCCCATTTTTGCACTGTTTTCCTAGGATTTCTGCCATTTTGTATTGGGAGTCAGATATTTTAACTTCTGTCTGAGAGAGACATCTCGTACTGTAGTGCACTGAAGGTCTGCTGTTTCACTTTAATAGGTATATCGTAATAGATAATGCACAGCCATCTCAGTTTTCACGCAAATGTGACATTCCCCACTTTTGCAGTAGACTCTTCAAATGTTATCATTCAGAGGTTCGTCACATTCACTTCTACAGTATTTTATAAAATACAGCGATTAAAGAAACACATATTGCTTTTTAAACTCTGGTTTTTGTTGCTGAAGGGACCTGGCAGTGATATTTTCACTATAATCGGTCAAAAAATGTTTTATAGCAATAGTCTTTGAGCACCTATAGAGAATTAACATTTATCTGCCCCCCCCACCCTTAGTTCGTGCTCTATAGCAATTTCAAGTCCGTACAGTACACCTGCTTCCTAGCTTACTGTTTCATAAATCATCGTTTTTTTAAAAACTAAATTTTCACACTTTCACGATGTTCCTCGCATCTCAGTTTGTGTTTAAGTACAACTAAAATTTCCCAGAATGTGCAGAAATATTTATTGTAATATTACAAAGAACACAATTATCCTAACAGCAATATTAATTTTTCAAAGCTAAATTTTATAACTTTATGAACAAATTGTTAATCTTAGATTCAAATTTGTAATGTTTAAAAAAATTATAATGCGATAATATAAGTTATAGGAATATCGCATTTTAAAGCTTTTCTGTGTAGTTAAAACCTCATAAATTTTCTCCAATTTTGAAGCACGTGGAACTTTTTAAATGTACAATACAGCTACATAATATTTATGAAATAATTTATATCCTGCAAAATATGTATCCAATTAGGCTGAAGTTTGGTATTAATATAAACATAATGGCATTTCAATTACAGTAAACATTTCAGAAAAATTTACTCAGAAATTTGAATTTCTCCTCTAGTGACTCTGAGGTGCTACATCACGGCCATCTATGTCCTATATTCCTTATATTAAATGTAACTGGTTTTACTTTCTCTATACGTACTAAGTACATAGTGTAAAATAAAAGCATTTTTACTTTCTCTACGCGTACTTGTGCATAGTGTATAGGGAAGGTATTGTAATGCACCCAAAAATTCTTACCGAGATTTCATTGAAAATAATGGTTTGAGACCCCCTGAATCCAAAAAAGCATTTTTAGAAACGTGTGTGTGTCTGTTTGTATGTGTGTGTGTGTGTGTGTGTGTGTGTGTGTGTGTGTCTGTGAGCAGCATAGCTCAAAAACGAAATGACCGTTAAAAACCAAACTTGGTATTTAGTTATGGTATCTTTCAAGGATGCAACACGAAGATTTTCAAGAAAATCCCCACATCCCCAACTACCCTTTACATGGCCTTTACATGGAACATGGAACATCTTGATTTTCTCAAAAATGGCTCTAACGATTTTAATTAAAATGTTATATATTAAAGGTATTTACACGACAAATAAAATGTAGCTCTTGAATTTTCTGAGAATAGCCTCTGAAGACTACATTATTGTGGATGAATTTTACGGAATTTTGCATAACTGCTCTACCGTAAGAGATGGACGAAAACTTACCACACAGAAAATGTAGAACACATTAAAACACACAATTTATGCTATGTAATTTTTTTTTTCGTGGAGTTGACCGTTTTTGAGATATTTCTTATTATTCGTTTAAGCTTTAAAGTACTTATACTTTTCTCATACGGGAATTTGTCAACTCCTGTCCCTACAAAAAAAAAAAAAAAAAAAGGAATTTCAATCACATAGCTACCAGCTTTTAAAAGATTTGCCATTCACTTTAGCCCATGGTACTCCTTTATTTCCCTTTTCCTTACAAGGAAGCAAGTAGTAAGACCTTTTCAGCCAATTTTTTCTCGATTAGTATTAAGTAAATAGAAGAATAAGCTTTTTAACAATAATTTGTTTCAGAGATGTAGAGAAGGTCATGTGAATGGAACACATCAGATTTTTGTTGTTGTTATACTCTGCAACTAATTACATTTTGTAGAGTAACTAAACTATCGTTTCTACTCATTGGTATTCTCAACTAAAATTTAAGGCATCTTTCATAAACATGTTTTTTTTATAATTTCAATTGTTTGTATTCAAATACAAGAGCTTTGAAATACTTTTTAATCGTTTAGTAACATATGGAATGAAATTAGAACTATTAATAACCCATATCCCTGGGACTAAATTGGTGAAAGAATTATCAAAATGGGTTGAGTGGTTTTTTGAAATTGCTCTACACACAGATATACACACATTTTATTGCATTATAATATTAGTGTAGATTGAATAATTTACGGACATTTTTGCATCTTTTAGCTCAGAGAAAGCAATACCGTCAACCGGGATGAGATTGTTCCATCTGGGATAACGTTGATCAAATCCAAAAGTTCTCTTGGATCACACCCATCCCTCTGTTAACATAAGTCGATTGGTGGGTTTTAGGACTTATCATGACAGCTTAAACAACTGCTTGAGATCCTCGCAATCCACTTATATGAAAGGGCAATACTTAAGTATCATTGCCCTAGACAGAACAGTCTCACCCTACAGGACGTATCTCAGCCCGGCAAGGCAACGTGTAATATCGGTATTGCGTCATTTCTATAGGAAACTCGTAATTGCTGATAGTGGCACGTCTGCCATAATAATCAATTATGCACGATATTGAATAGTAATAGCATGATTGTGGAAACAGGATTGCATAAATATTTTATATGTTCTTTAAAAGAGTAGGCTTATGGCTTTTCATACGCGATAAGTGGAAACATTTACTAGCTAAGGATATCTATACTTCGTTTGCCTGCTCCTCTTATGGTAACAACAGAGTAGCGTAATTAATCAGACCACCACAAACAAAACAGATTTTCAGCAATTCCCTCATTGCATCAAACTTGTGTAAACAAAACATAAATTACGTAGAAACAGAATTTGCGTTTTGCCTTTTTGTATCACTAAATCTAGGAACCCAGAACATGATACGTAAATGGTTTTAGTTAAATAATTGTACCAACTTCTGAGAAAGGAGAGATTAAAAACCCTATTCCTGCAATGCTAAATCTACGAACTTCATGATCCTTATCCCAAAAACTATTTAACATAACTATTTAACTATTTAACATAATGTTGCATGCAGTAAGTCCATGCCTTCTAAGCTCACCAATCGATTAATTTTTACATAAATAAAGAAGGTCCATCCAAAACTTCGATACCGAGATTTCACAGGAAATACGCGTTTTAGGTTCCCCTGTATCCCAAAACAGCGAAAAAGGTCCAAGTATGTGTGTGTGTTTGTGTGTGTGTGTGCACACATGTCCCTGTCTGTGAACACGAGAATTCAAAAGCGAAAAGACAGTAAAATACCAAACTTTATATTTAAATTTAGTATCTTCCAAGGATGCGACACGAAGATTTTAAAGAAAAACCCCCCATCCCAAACTATCTTTTATATGGAAAAAATTTCAGCGTTTTAATTTTCTCAAAAATGACTTTAATTATTATGATTAAAGTACCGTATATTAAGCATATCTATATGACAAATAAAATGTATATCTTGAATTTACTGGGGATAGCCTCTGAAGACCTCTTTATTCTGGATGAATTTTGCTGAAGTTTGCATAGCTGGTAAACCGTAAGAGATATACAACCCTAGCTAAACAAAAAATGTAGATCTCGTTAAGCACACAATTTATGTCATATGTCTTTTTTTCCCTGGAGTTGACTATTTCCGAGATATTCCTTGTTATTGCTTTCAGTTTTAAAATACAAACGGGAGTTTGTCAGCTCCTGATAATATAAATAAACGGATTTCATACAAATGGTAACCAGCTTTTAAAAGATTTGACCATCGTTCTAGCCTAGTAAATTCTCTTATTTCCTTTACATGGAAGCAAGTAATAGGACCATTTCCGCTAGTGTTTATCTGGATTAGCATGAAGTAGATAGAAGAATAAGCTTTTTAACAATAATTTGTTACAAAGATGTAGAGAAATTCATGTGAATGGTACACGTCAGCTGTTTCTTTGTTGCATTTGAAAACCACAATCTATGAGTTGCAACACATTTCACATTTTAAGTCCAATCGCGCATTTTATCGACTTATCAAACGTAATAACAGATCTCGTGGTTTATCCTTTATGAAAAATGAAAACACAAACACTTCATTAGGCCGTGCCGTGGCCGAGTGGTTAGACCATTCGCCTCTCACCTAGACGGCCCGGGTTCGAGATTTGTGGTGGACAAAGAGGTGCAGGGGCGGAGTTTCTCCAGGTTCTCCGGTTTCCCCCGCCATCCCATTCCACCGGGGCTCCATCTTCATGTATCATCAGTATCATCGCCTGCGGTGCCAGAGCAGTAAAAGCGGGCGTTCAACACTACAAAAAAAAAAAAAAAAAAAAAAAACGCACACACACAGACTTCGTTAACACAGAAGCACTATATAACACTTGCAACAAAATGGGCATCTCTACCCACCTAGGTAATAGCTAGAAATTGCTTTCCTGCTCGGGAATTAATTATTTCTTCAGGCGCAGCTGACAAGATTTCTCAATTTCTTACCCTCTGTAGTGTGAGGGCAGCATGTCTGCCTCACATTCAAGAGGTCGCGATTTAGAATCTCGATTTAGGTGAGTTATCCGAATAAGTTTTTTTTCTCAGGGTATTCCCTAATCCTGAGAAAACGAATGTAGAGTAACTTTAAGCTCAATGGATTTCGAAATCTTTGGAGCATCATTTTATTCATCTGATGTGACCAACCAGGTTAAAGAATGTTAAACATAAAAAAAAAAAAAGAAAAAAAATCTTCCATACGACTAATGTGGGTGATCACTTTTGTTTTGGATCAATGCAACTTTATGGTTAAAACAGGATTGTGCTGCAATACTGAGATTTGTTTACATTTGGGTGCCAGAAAATGTCACAGTCGGAGATTGTAACATTTCGGATAATATTCTACGGCCTCTTGTTAATCCTCAAAAAGCATGTTTTAGTGCTAGTTTTCTACCCTATAATTTTTTCCACACCTAGTGTTGTTATTGCAGTATTTCTTTTAGTTATTAAATTCAAAAGCCTTTAGCTTCTGTTCGATAGTATTCAGCTAAAACTTGGGCTCGGAGAATCTTAGCTACCAATTACAAATAAATTTCACCCCCTCCCCGTAAATTATATCCAAATGCTTTTATCGTCTCTACTTTACGTAGTACATAGGTGGAGACTAGACGACCCGGGTTTGGTCCCAAGCGACCGCATGTGAGATGTGTGGTGGACAAAACGGTGCAGGGCGGGTTTTCTCCGGGTTCTCCGGTTTACCCCGCTATCACATTCCACCGGTGCTCCAGCTTCATTCCATGTATCCTCAGTGTCATCGCCTGCGGTGCTATGGTAGTAAAAGTTGGGGTTGAACATTATAAAAGCATAGGTAGAGAAGGTATTGCACTCAAAAAACTCTGATGTGTTCCATTCACATGACCTTCTCTATATCTCTGTAACAAATTATTGTTAAAGGGCTTATTCTTCTATGTCCATCATGCTAATCGAGAAACATTAGCAAAAATTGTCCTTATTACTTGATCCCTTGTGTGTTCCAACCACATGATGTTCACTAGCTGTTCGGCAAACAAACCTTTTATTCAAATCATTAATCTGTTATCTCTATCATGCTAATCAAGATAAACATAAGTAGAATTAGTCTTATTACTAGCTCCTTGTAAGTAGAATGGAAATAAGAAAATGCACAGGCTAAAGCGATAGCCTCGTCCTTTAAAAGCCAGTCGCTTTGTAAAACAGTTGAATTTCCAATCTCTTTGCTTTCCAGGAGTAAACAAACGAGAAACGAGAAGAAAGATGTGTTTCCGTTTGAGAAAAGTTTAAGTGGCTAAAATGTAAACTAATAATCCGGAATATCTCGAAAACGGCAAACGCTACAAAAAGGTGTATAACATAAATTCTGTGTTTTAATGAGATCTAAATTTTTTGTGTATTAAGTTTTTGTATATTTCTTACGGTATTTAACAAGTTTGGTATTTAACGGTCTTTTCATTTTTGAGCTATGCTGCCCACAGATACGCACATACATACATACATACATACATACATACATACATACATACATACATACATACATACATACATACATACATACATACATACACGGGCATTTTTTTCAATTTTTTTATTCAGGGATCTCAAAACATATATTTCCGATGAAATCTCGGTATCGAATTTTTTAGTATAATACAATACCTTCTCTAGTCACTATGTACATAGTACGTATAGAGAAAGTAAAAAAAAATCTTAAACATATCGAAAAGCTGTTGACGTTTGCGAATAATAAAATAATAATAGCCCGCCTGGGTAGTGTGGTGGTAGCGTGTCTGCTTCACATTCAAAAGGTCGTGAGTTCGAATCTCGCTTAGGGTGAGTTACCCGGATAAGGTTTTTTTCGGGGTTTCCCCTTATCCTGAGAAAACGAATGTCGAGTAACTTTAAGCTCTATGGACCCCGAGATCATTTAAGCATCATTTCACCAATTTCATTCATCGTCCGATATGACCAACCAGGTTAAAGGACGTTAAGCTACACACAAAGAAAATAATAATAATAATAATAATAATAATAATAACAATGTATGACACCTTAATTGTATAAATTATGTTTGGAATTAACGCGAAGTCTTTAATGATGTTAAACACTAAAGTTTTGATAAATAGGATCCCTATTTAAAAGTTTTAACGGGGTGAGCATTACCTTTGCTATTACTATTTGTCGTGAACACAAAATATAATAATTTGTTGTTCATAACCTCATTTGCGTCAGCCAGCAACCCGTTCTCGACTGAGCCAGCGTACCTACGTTTAGTTCTGCAATTATCCGCTAGATAACGGGAATGCATAAAACAATCGGCATATGGAAAACAAAACGCTCTCGGAACAAAATAGCGCCGAGTACAAAAATGGTACATCATGTGAGTTATGGTGTGAATCATGGCGCGAGTATATATGATATTTTAACCGTGGTATTACCTGCAACCACAATGTGCTGGGAGGGTAAGTAACCAAAATTACTGCTACATACATTATATACAAACACTATTTTGAAGCTTTTGCTGTTAACCATATGTTAGACGCACTAAGGTGCTATGATAACTGTCTGATTTGACGCATCTTTAAGTAGTTTTGCAGTTATTATCCATTCATGGTGATTGTGCAAAAGAAACAAGTGTGGTGACTCCATTAGGCGTACTTTTATTATGAACATAATGAAATAATGCGATGTTTTCTCTGTTTTTTTATCATATTATGCAATTGTTCTTGTTAGGTTGGCGGTTCATAAGTTCTAAGATTTGCTGAGAACCAGCTCGAAGGGTTGTTGTAAGCGTAATTATCCTTTATGGGTTTAACCGTTTATTTGTAGAGGATAGGGATGGCAAGGTGCTAAGGTGGCGTGTCAAATTGAGGTAAGGGAATGAAAGGAGATGACAAAGTTATTGTTCCTGGCTGATGGTCAAGATAGAATATTTTTCTGCCCGTTGGTGGGATATGTTTTTCAAAAATGTATTTATTTGTTGGGGTTGCTGTTGTAATTTTGAATCCCTGCATCTCTTGGAAGATATATATAGAAGCTCAGCTATAACTGCTGAAAGGAACATTGGTAACCAAATTTATCATAGAAATTTCACAAGCAGCTAAGCTATCTAACAAAGTATACTATCAAATAATACATCTGATTCCATTCAAAGGTTTGATTGTGTTTATAATATTCTCTAAGTAGTATCTAAAGCCATTAAGTTGTATTTAAAAACATTCTCCAAGTTGTATTTAAAAACATTCTCTAAGTTATATTTAAAAATATTCTCTAAGTTGTATTCAATAAAATTTTCTAAGTTATATTTAATAAAATGTTCTTAAGTTCTTGTAATTGCCTTTAGGAGTAACGATGCAGTAACTATTTACATTTGCGATGCACAGTTCTAAAGAGCAGCGTATTCGAAGAATGTGCAGCTTGACACGTGGTGTAATATAGTGAAATGTAAGGATTACATCTCGCTTTAATTTAAAATAATTAGAGTTACCATACATATCGTATTCTGACTTTAACTTACAGAGGATTGGAAACATTTCTGTTTAATTTTAGGCTGTACGACTTATTTTATGCAGTGGAAAAGTAATTAATTTAGGTTTTCCTTTTTTATGCTAGTGTTTAATGCCCCTTTTACTACACATGGCACCGCAAGCGATGATACTGACAAAACATTGAATGAAAATGGAGCACCGGTGGAATATTATGGCGGGGGAAACCGGAGAACCCGGAGTAAACCCACCCTGTGCTGCTTTGTCCACCACAAATCCTACGTGCGGTCGCCTGGTATCGCACCCGGGCCGTCTAGGCGAGGTGCGAGTGATCTAACCACTTGTCCACGTCGCGGTCCTAAGGTTTTCTTTGTACACTGTATTTAATAGTAGCTTTCACAGGCCCTGAATATTGAATGCAAGACTCAAGGGTGACTGTATATCAACTGTTTGAGTTGTTGTAGGAGATGGCGGTCTTGTTCAACAGTTTACCCAACCAAAAACATTTGTCAGGTGCTATTTTAGTGACGGGATTACAATGCTCTTTACTTAATGTAACGAGAATGATTCGACTGGAAGTTTTTATTACTTCGTGCTACTGCTCCAGACTAATTGGTTCTAATTAATATATTACTTCTAACTGAACGTTAACTGAAAGGAACCGTTCGTCTCTACTAAACTCGTAAGAAACGTCACCTTACTTTACATTGCGTCAACCTTAAAGAGCACTATTTAATGTACAATTGAAATTTATGAAGTTTTATTTGTTTATGAATCGGGTAATTAATATGTTGGTAAATCATATAAAAGTTGTTTTATTAAGATATCTTCATTATATTTTACTTTCTCTAGCCCGCATGTACAATATACATAGTGGTTACAGAAACTTCGATACCGAGATTTCACCGCAGATATGTTTTGTGGCCCCTGAGTCCGAAAAAGATCCGTGTGTGTCTGTGTACAGCATAGCTCAAAAATTAAAACACCATTAAATACAAAACGTGGTATTAGGTTTAGCATCTTCCAAGGATGCGACAAGAAGATTTTCAAGAAAATCACCCCACCATAAACTACCCTTTATATGGAAAATGTTTCGAAAATTTTGATTTTCTCAAAATGGCTCTAACGGTTTTTATTAAAATTCCGTATATTAAAGATATTTACATCCTAAATAAAATGTATGTCTTGAATTTTCTGGGAATCCCCTCTGAAGGCCTCTTTATTATGGATGAATTTAGCCAAATTTTGCTTAACTGCTAAACCGTAAGAGATAGGCAAATAAATTACTGCATAAAAAATATACATATCGTCAAAACATACAATTTATGTTATTTACGTTTTTGTTGTGGAGACAACGGTTTTGGAGATATTCCTTGTTATTGTTTCAATTGTAAAGTACTTATACTTTTCTCAGACAGGTGTCTATTTTTGTCTTGTTCTACTCCGGGCCAAGAAAAAAAGCGGTTTGCAATGACAGTCGCATAACGTCAGCTTTTAAAACATTTGACTATCACTTTAGCCTAGTGCATTCCCTTAGTTCTCTTCTACTTATAAGGAACTAAGAAATAAGAACATTCTGCTAATGTTTATCTCGATTAGCAATGTATAGAAAGAAGAATACTCTTTTGTAGGAAGTTTGTAGAGCAGCTGGAGAAAGTCATGTCAGTGTAACATCAGATTTTTTAAGTACAGGCTGTTGATGAGGAAGATGTATGATCTTCATTTTTTCATAAAACAAACTCTCCCACACACTGTGATCAAAAAACTGGTGTAGTTACAAAAAATCATGGAATAAACCAAATATAAATTATATACACAAAAATGCAATTACATTTCCAGTGGCAGAAGTTACAAAACCTCTATTTCGTGACTTGGCCAATCCAAACCTTCTGTCTAAATGCCTCCATGGTAAAGCTCAAGACACTAATGAGTCCCTAAATGGTCTTTTCTGGAATAGGTGTCCCAACATTTAATTTGTTTGAGTTGACAGTGTAACCATTGCAGTGACAAATGCAATATATATATATATATATATAAATATAATGAAGGACTGATCACAGTTTTCATTGTACTCCAAGAGATGGGAGTTCATCCGGGGAACTGGTGTTTGAACAGTTGGATATGGAAAGGATTAAAAATAGTGATGTGAAGTGCAGTGAATTATACAAGATAAGAAGAAAGAGGAAAAGAGGTAATAGGGTGATAAAACAGGATGCAGAGAAACAAAATGGTACAGCAGATTATTGCTATGGGAAGTTTTGGAGCTACATTGGAGGAAATGCCCTAGTACACCAAATTATTTATACTTCATTTCCCGCTAGTTATATTTTTACTTTCCCTACACGTACCATGTACATAGTGTATAGAGAAAGTATTGTAATGCACCCAAAAATTCTACCGAGATTTCACCGGAAATCAATGTTTTGGGTCCCCCTGAATCCAAAAAATCTGATGTGTTCCATTCACATGACTTTCTATACATCTCTGTAACAATTTATTGTTAAAAAGCTTATGCTTCTATTTACTTCATGCCAATCGAGAAAAAATTAGCAGAAATAGTTTTATTACTTGCTACCTTGTAAGTAGAAGCGAAATAAGGGAGTAGCATACGTTAAACTAATAGTCAAAAGTTGGTTGCCATGTGACTGAAGTTCCTTTGTTTGTATGGACAGGAGTTGACAAATTCCTATATGAAAAAAGTATAAGTTTTTCAAAGCTGAAACAAAAAACAAGGAATATTTAAAAAACGATCACCTCCACAAAAAAAAACTATGTAACATAACTTGTGTATTAAAATGTGCTCTACATTTCCTGCGTATTAAGTTTTTGTCCATCTCTTACGGTTTAGCAGTTATGCAAAATTCCGTAAAATTCCTCCAGAATAGAGTAGCCTTCAGAGGCTATTCCCAGAAAATTCAAGATATACATTTTGTTTGTCTGGTAAACATCTGTAATATGTGATATTTTAATCAAAATCGTTAGAGCCAGTATTTAGAAAATCAAAATTTTCGAAAAGAGTTCCATGTAAAGGGTAGTTGGGGGTCGGGGATTTTCTTGAAAATCTTCGTGTCATATCCTTGAAGATACCAAACCTAAATACCAAGTTTGGTTTTTATCGGACTTTTCGTTTTTGAGCTATGCTGTCCAGAGACACACACACGCACACACAACGGAACTTTTTGCAAAAATGTTTTTTTTTTTTTTGGATTCAGGGGGACCCAAAACATGTATTTCCGGTGAAATCTCGGTATCGAATTTTTGGGTGGAATGCAATACCTTCTCTATACACTATGTACATAGTACGTGTAGAGAAAGTAATATGCACTATGTACATAGTACGTGTAGAGAAAGTAAAAACATTTTTAGAAAAAGGTACGTGTGTCTGTCTGTCTGCCTGTGTGTCTGTGGACAGCATAGCTCAAAAACGAAAAGACCATTGAATAACAAACTTGATATTTAAGTTTGGTATCTTCCAAGGATGCGACACAAAGATTTTCAACCCCCCCCCCCACTCTCAACTAACCTTTATATGGAACTTTTTTCGAAATTTTTGATTTTCGCTAAAATGGCTCTAACGGTTTTGATTAAAATATCGTATATTAAAGCTAAATACAATGACAAATAACATGTAAATCTTGAATTTTCTGGGAATAGCCTCTGAAGACTATTTATTCTGGATGAATTTTACGGAACTCTGCATAACTGTTAAACCGTAAGAGATGGACAAAACTTACCATACAAAAAATGTAGAGCACGTTAGAAAACACAGTTTATGCTATATACATTTTTTCGTGGAGTTGATGGTTTTTGTGATATTCCTTGTTTTTGGTTTCAGCTTTGAAAAACCTAAAATTTTCTCATACAGGAATTTGTCAACTCCTGTCCATACAAAGGAACTTCAGTCATATAGCAACCAGCTTTTGACTATCACTTTAACCTATGGTACTCCCTTCTACTTACAAGGAAGCAAGTAATAAGACTTTTTCTGCTAATTTTTTCTCAATTCTCATGAAGTTAATAGAAGCATAAGCTTTTAAACAATAATTAAGTGCAGAGATGTAGAGAAAGTCATGTGAATGAATCACATCAAATTTTTCTTTATAAAATACACAATTTCTTAGAAACCACTGCATGGGATTGCATGGATTCCATTCAGCTCATTCTATTCCAATTGTGGTTATTATTATTTTATATATATATATATATATATATATATATATATATATATATATATATATATTTTAAACTGAACCTTAAATTTCACGCATGCTGTTAAATACTGCTTGCAAAAAAGTTCAAAACTTAGAAGATGAATTAAAAATTTTAATGATTAAAGTAAATGCAGACTAGTTTCAAATAATATAGGTTCAGGTTTTGAGCCTTAGATGACATATTTCATATACATTTTGGTGATATTTTAATCAAAATCGTTAGAACCATTGTTTTAGAAAATCAAAAATATCAACAAACGTTCCATATAAAGGGTAATTTGGGGTGGGGACCTTCTTGAGATTCTTCATGTCACATTCTTGAAAGATATTGTAATCCAAGTTTGGTATATCTCTTAGTTTTGGTTTTTGCGCTGTGCTGTACATACAAATTCTCGCGCATATACGCCTTTTTTAAAAATATGATGTGTTCCATTCACATGACTTTCTCTACATCTCTGTAACAAATTATTGTTAAAAAGTTTAATACTCTATAATAATCGAGATAAACATTAGCAGGTATTGTCTTAATTACTTGCTTCCTTGTAAGTAGAAGGAAAATAAGGGAATGCTCTAGGCTAAAACGATAGTGAAATCTTTAAGGCTGGTTGCTATGTGGTTGAAAACCGTTTCTATGCAGGACAAGGAGTTAACAACTTTCCGTATGAGAAAAGTTCAATTATTTTAAGGCTGAAACAACAAGGAATATCTCAGAAATGGTCAATTCCACGAAAAAAGAGAAGGTAATGACATAAACTGTGTGTTTTAACGTGATCTAGATTTTTTGTGTAGTAAGATTTGTCTATCTCTTACGGTTTATAAGATACACAAAATTCATCAAAATTCATTCAGAATAAAGAGGTCTTTAGAGACTATTTTCAGAAAATTCAATTTTTATTTGAAATATAAATATCTTTAATATACGGTATTTTAATCAAAATCGTTAGAGCCATTTTTTGAGAAAATCAACATTTTCAATTTTTGTCCCATGTAGAGGGTAGCTTGGGGTGGAGGGATTTTTCTCAAAATCTTTGTGTCGCATCCCTGGAAGATAATAAACTTAAATATCAGGTTTGGTATTTTACCGATCTTTCGTTTTTGAGTTATCGTGTTCACAGACACACGGACATACACACACGCGCGCGGGCGGAACTTTTTTCTGAAAATACTTTTTTTAGATACAGGGGACCCTAAAACCCCTATTTCCGGTGAAATCTCGGTAGCAAATTCTTGGGTGGAATGCAATACCTTTTCTATACACCATGTACATGGTACGTGTAGAGAAAGTAAAAACGCTTTGTTTTGGGTTCATGGATCTAAAAGCTGATTTATTTCCGGTGAATTCATAATGTGGTATTTGGGGTGGAATATGATACTTTTTCTACAAACCTATGTAAGAAGAGGAGGTAAAAATAAAACTATTTGATTATTTTCTCATGACTTTCTCTATCCGCTGTCTTTATTTTTAGCTCTCCTACAAACTGTGGTTTAAAAAAAATGATTTTCATGTAGGTGTACTTCATTTTAATCGAGATAAGCGTATGCAGAGTTGTTGAAGTTAAGACATTTTACAATAGGTGTACCGGAGACTGAAAGGATAGATAAAGTTTATAAAGTGAAACAAACAAACTAAACAATGGTAACCTCAAAAAAATGCATTATTGGAAAATCTAATAGTATGGACTATGTTGGAAATGGTTAGTACTGCAAAAAATTTAACTGATATAAGTTGTATCTGTATTTTGACTATGTATTGTTTTACTTTCCCTAGCGCATATGTGCGACATATATAGATGGCAAAGGAATTGTATTCTTCCCAAAAATTCGATATCGAGATTTCACCTGAAATACATGTTTTGATACCCCCTGATTTAAACAATTTTTTTTAGAAAAATGCGTGTTTGTTTATGTCTGTGGGGAGCATAGCTTAAAACGAAAAGTCGTTAAATATCAAGTTCGCATTTAAGTTCAGTATCTTCCAAGGATACGACACGAAGATTTTCAGAAAATGTTCCCCAGCCAAATTTACCCTTCACATGGAGTATTTTTTTTCGAAAATGTTGATTTTCTCAAAAACCGCTCCAATGTCTTTGATTAAAATAATTTATGCTTAAGATATTTTAATGACAGACTATATGTATATCTAAATTTTTTTGGGAATAGTCTCTTTTAAGACCTCTTCATTCGGTATAACTTTTGCACAACCGGTAAACCGTTAGAGATAGACAAAAACTTACACACAAAATAATGTAGATCTCGCTAAAACACATAATTTGTTATATGCACTTTTTATAGAGTTCGCGTTTCCGAGATATTATTTGTTTTTGTTTAAATTTTAAAACCTAAACTCTTCTCAAAGGGAAGTCAATCTTTTGTTTTACTATGGCTTTAGCCTAGACTCCCCTACTTATAAGGAACTAACTACATAGTAAGGTTATTTCTACTAAAGTTTATCTAGATTACATGAAGTAGATTGAAGCATAACCTTTTATAATAATAGTTTGTTACAGAATAGCTAGAGAAAGTCATGTGGATGTAACATTAGATTTTTTCTGGGAGTTTTGGTGACAATCGTAAATTTCTTGTTGAAATTTGGAAATTGAATAATAGGGTAGAATAAAGTACATACCATTAGTAAGGAGTAAATAAAGTAAAAATTGTTATTTAAACTGAATTCACTCCTTTCATATGCTTCACATGTAACCTACAATAGGCTGAGTTGCGGTGATTTTACGCATGCCGAATGCAAACTTCATAAACACGTCCCTTTACCTGCTGAATGAGTTGTTAAAGTTCATGATATGTTCTCAGATTTCTAAAGCTCATTGAAGAAGATGGAGCGTTGAAAAGAACTAATTATCATAAGAATTACAACTTCATTTAAAAATCGCGACGCGGCAAGGTTCTGTAACTGAAGAAGTTCGTGCAAAGTTTTATTTATGGAAGTGTGGTCCACTAGAAGGCTGCTGCTACGCGTGATGAATATTCATTAGTGCTTTAATCACTAAACCAGTGCCAGAATGCGTCTGAACGTAACTCTTATATAACAGGTCTGTACAAGTGGCTGTCCTTGCACACCTAGACACTAATATTCTCAATACAATATTTATAATGCCTCTTTGAGTTCCTGGCGACTAACATTACTATAGAGGTACTACTCATGCTTTTTTCGAAAAATGTTTCCTGTAAAGAAGCCCATCATTTTATGTAGTGCGCTAGGTTTACTTTCTCTACTACTTAGGGGAAGTAAGGGAAGTATTGAATTCCACCCAAAAATTCACCTGTAAATATTTGTTTTGAAGATCCCTGAACCCATAAAATGAACTTTTTGACGAGGTCTACATTTTTTAATAAGTTTTTGTCTGTTTTTTACGATTCACCAGTTATGCATAAGGCATTCAGATTGAAGAAAATTTCAGGGGTTACTACCTCGAAATTAGGGGTATGTATCTTATTGGCCTTGTAAATGTCTTTAATATATGTTATTTTAGTCAAAATCGTTAGCCATTCTTTATAAAATCGAAAATGAAAAAATATTTCATGTAAAGGATTTGGGATGGGGGATTGTTTTGAAAATCACCGTGTCGTATCCTTGGAAGACATTGAACTTAAATGCTAAGTTACATTTGGCATACCAAGTTACAATATTTTTCGTTTTTGAGTCGTGCTATCCATAAACACACAGAGAGAGAGAGAGAGAGAGAGAGAGAGAGAGAGAGAGAGAGAGAGAGAGAAGAGACAGATGTATATCCTTTGAAATCTCGGTATCGAATTTTTGGGTGGATATAAAATTGACGATTTATCAGTTAAGCAAGCGCCATTCAGAATGAAGAGCCCCTGCAAATTCAAGATATATAAGCTTAGTATTTAGCTTTGGTTGTTATGGTGTTTTCACATACACACGTACACACACACACTGATAGACACACGGACTTCTTTCTAACTTATTTTTTGCATTTAGTGGTCTTGAATACGTGTATTTGCAGTAAGATCTCTGCACTTATGAAGATTTCAAGGAAATTTCTCCACATTAGCCTTTACGTGGATAATGCTACATTTAATATTTTCTCAAAAATAACTCATAGGATTTTAATTAAAATATATTATATTTAAGATATGTTTTGAATTTTATGCGTGAAGCCTAATAAGGATTCTTCACTTAGAATAAATTTCGTATAGTTAGTAAATCATAAGAAAAACGCAAGAATGAATACCTATTGTCAAAATACAGATACAATTTAAATCAGTTACATTTTTGAAGTACTAACCACTTCCGAGATAGTCCATGCTATTAGATTTTCCAATAATGCATTTGCATCCTGTTTTGTTGTTTGTCACACCACAGTATACCTCTAATAAAATGTCCAACTTCAACAGCCCTCCTTCCAAAGTAGTAAAAAGAAAGGGGGAGGGAAATAGATGAAGGCTAGGGCTAGACAATACACAGTAAATGGGTACAATGGCTTGCATAAAAGGTGGCCAATTCTAGATAGCTCTAATGTTTTTCTCACCATATGGTTTCTAGTTTCAGGTGACCTTTGACTTCACCTAGCCGGTAGTAGTTCTCTATGTTCTCTATGAAGTATGTGTGTGTGTGTGTGTGTGTGTGTGTGTGTGCGCGCGCGCGCGCTTGTGCTTGTGTTTGTCAACAGTGTAGCTTAAAACAAGAATCCAGATGTTAAGTTTCATACGTACTTGAAATAATGTCATGCATTTGAAGATGTTCAAGAAATCTACCCCATGACGAACTACCCTCTGAACTGAACATTTTTCGTTTGTTCAGTTTCTCATAAATCGCAATATCGATTTTGAATTAAAACGCTATATGCTTAATGCATATCTAATTAATTGTAGATCTTGAATTTTCTATGAATGCCTCTTGAAGTCTTGTTCTTACTGTTTGAAATTATACGATTGTATAATTGGGAAAGTATAGGAGATAGACGAAAAGTTTGCTACACAACAAAAACGGAGATGCCATTTTGAGTATGTTACAATTCGGGTCAAATGGGCTTTTTCGTAGCGTTAACTATTTTCTTAATATTTTATGTTGCTTGCTTGTACAAAAGGTCATCTTGCTTCTTTAGCAAGAGCTTCTTATCACGGCTAAAAATTTAAAATTTGATTGTTGTTTTTTTAATGTTTTAAGATGTTATTACTTAACTGGAAATCCTTCATAAGTAAAGTATATATCATGCATTACGCGTATAAATAATCAATATGGAGTATGAATAATATTAATGTAGCCGATATGTACTTATAGGTCGAGAAAATTGTCTGAAGTATACATCATATTGTTGACTTTATGTATGCATTCAAGAGCAGTTCTATAGTTAGATATGCAATATTGCAGATATTATAGATCGTGACTTGACCATTAAGGGTCGTCGGGGGGCTGTAAGGTCAAGGATATCCCTAACTTTGCCTAACAGGCCAGTCCGGATCACGGATTCTGCAAAACAGTCCGCTACAGTTCTAGTGTGAACTGGAAACTAATATCATTGCAAGGAGGGGAGTAATTCCATTTATACATTTACAAATATACATTTTGTTTAAACGTTTTGATTTTTTGTTACACCTGTTGATTATTACAAGCATTACATTCCATTTGTTCCAAACTAAACTGGAAATATTTTAAGAGTAGAGAAAAATGGAATTCAGTTCCGCATATTTTATTTTGGCACCGCCTTCAATTTAATTTTGATTATATATAGACATAAAACTGAAATAAGCAATGTTTCGCGTATTTTAAGTTCTATTTTATTTCTATCCACGTGTTGTGTAGAAACGGATTCAAATTAAGAAAGAATAGCTTCGTTACATAAAATACTTGGGCAAATCATTCACTATTTAATCGTGGAACAAGTTCCTACAATGAAAGAAGAGAAAAAAATATGTGATACATGCACATGAATTTCTCTGCCCATTGTGCCACAAGCAATCGTTACAAAAGCTTACCTATTATTATGTCTACTTTATATTAACCGAGATACATTTTTACAGAAGTGGTTTTATTACATGTTTTCTTATAAATGCATTGGGAACAGGGGAGGGAATTCAATAATCATCTTCTTATTCTTCCGCTTTTTACCCTCCTCGTATGGAGGACTTACAACCCATCTCTGCAGGACTTATAAGCCAGCGCCTGGAGTCAAACACCTGATGAGGAACATACGGACTCTGGATGAGAGAGAACATCAAGAATGGGCAAACAGCGCGACACCTGGTATGGGACAGAGGAAGAAGATGATATGAAATGACGATGGAATGGGTGAAAGGAAATGTGATTATGGAGCAGGTGGTGAAATGAATGGCGAAGTAAATCCCAGAACCCGGAGAAAGTCCGCATAGACGCTGCTTTGTCCACCAAATCCCACTGCGGTCCCATGAGATCGAACTCGGGTCGCATTGATAAAAGTGGTCTACCCACTCGGCCACGGCGCCACCCTTTGTTATACTAAATAATAACAATTTCCTCCACTGTACTCAAAGCATGTTGCAAATGTGAATTAGTTTTCTCTCTCTGTGTTCTGTGTAATATCCGCGATACCAATGAATCGTTCTTCATAGTTCCTAAGGTAAAGTAGTTTTGACAGTTGTGAGCTCTGGCCTTATATCAGAAAAACAAAACATGTTGCAGAACCCCGTTTCTAATTTTGTTCATGTGAAATTTAAGTCGCCCTGTACATCAGGCGAGGTAACACGCAATGAAGAGGCATTTGTAGGTGGTCTTTGAGAGACACTTCTATTCAATCAAATTCCCTCTTTCGGATGATTCCGCACTCTCATTATGCCCTTGCTCCCCACCAAAACAAAATAGACACCTCGTATGAAGTGTTCTCAGTTTTTCTACCTTACTTGCATGTTATGATATTTGGTAATTACTTTCTATTTCTATATACAGAATTAAATTACGCATTTTTAGTTATTTCTCACAAAGAGTGTAATTGCATGAATGTTTGTTCTTTTATTGGTTTATAATGGTTTTCGACTCCACATCAACACTTGCCCTACAAAATGACTTTCCTTAAAAAGCAAAACACATGACTAAAACAATATATTTAGGGTCCTAAACACAGAGCCCCGGTTCAGTTTTAACACTACGTTTTACCATTAATATTGCACATTTTTAACGTTACGTTTAGAGACTGTTTAAGCTCATATTTTAATTTTTTTTCTTTTAAATCTAAAACGTCTCCTGTCTACAGATTGTTGGTTGCACATATTCGGTGCATTTGGTTTACGCTAAACACGTTTTTCCTCGTGGTAACGCACGCAGGTGTACTTCAGCAAAGTACATATCTTGCTCTCATTTATTTGATGTGCTTCCTTACACGTTCATTCGCCGTCCAAAACTGTATATTGTTCACCAGAAGTTAAAACTACGAAATTGACTCCCGCTTTTAAAAAAAAATAGTGATAAAGTTCACTTCAAACCACCTTAATCTTCTCAAGCAAGATGTGTTCTGCCTTCTCCTACATTGCGCCCGTACATCGTTTGAAGAGACTCGCCAAAATGCTGGTCAGAGTTAAGAAGAAAATGCATCATCTACCTGTTGTTGAAGTCATAATTCTCAACAGAATGTATCAATAGGATTCATACAGTAGAAAATTGTAAACTAAGATAAATTACGAGGGTATGTAATACATCACCCCTATATCCTTGACGCTATGTCCCTGTATTTTAATCAAAATCGTTAGAGCCAGTTTTGAGAAAATAAACATTTTGCAATGTTTTTCTTATTTAAATTCTACTTTGAAATGGAGGATTTTTTTTGTTTGCTTTTTTTTTTTTTTTTTTTTTTTTGCTTTGTTTTATAAATTTCAGTGTTGCACTCTTGGAAGTTACTACATTCAAATATCAAGTTTGGTACTTAACTGTATTCGTTTTTTATTTCTGCTGTTCACACACACACACACACACACACACACACACACACAGAGGGACGTTTTTCTAAACACTTTCTTTTTGGATACAGGAGACCAGACCCCATATCATGTATTTCCACTGAAATCTCGCTATCGAATTTTTGGTGGAATGCAATAGCTTCTCTGTTTACAATGTATATTGCAGAGAAAGTAAACAATGTGATGAGTTGCATTCACATGACTTTCTCTGCTCAATCGCAAACTAATCTTAAAAAGGCGCAATCTTCTAACTACTTCATGTTAATCAAGATAAACATGTGCATAAATGCTTTTATTACATATTTCCTTATGGATATAGTGAATAATGGAGTACACTAGGCCTAAGCGGTAGTTGTTAAGGGTAGTTTGAGGGCGGAGGGTGTTTGTTAAATATTTTCTTAAGCCATCCTTTGAAGATTGCGAACTAACATTTCAAGTTTTGTATTTCGTTTTTCAGTATAGATCGAAGAAACATCTGCGCAGCCATTTTTATAGTATGATTTTTAGTATTCTTTATTTTTAAATTCCAAGAATCTTAAAGAGGTGCATTTCCGGCGAAATATTGATACCAAAATTTGGATGGAATATATACTCATGTGCTAAATGGTTGGGAAATTAAAGGTTTTTTTTGTAATATTTACTGTTTTCTTTTCGTCTATTAGAATAGGTTAGGGTACGGTCGGAGATGCCTCGGTACCAAACCTGAGATTATTGTACCGAGGGGGCGCCCCGGGAGGAAAAGGTGAGAGGATAAACCAGGCGCCCGGAGCGACGGCACAGCAATGGCAGATTGAAGTACCCCGACTGTACAGGCACACTGCTCGCCCGCCCCATGGGTCCAGGAGCGCTCTCTTCCCAGAAACCACCTGATATAGGGGTCGGAGATGGTCACAATGGCAAACGCCGCACCGAGCACCATTGCCGACACTTCCAACCCAGAAAGAAACAAACGGGACGAAGGATGAATGAAATGACAATGGAAACGACATGGAGGGACAGGAAATGCATGTAATGAAAGAAATCTACCCAACATTCGCCTTGCGACACGAGGAAATCCCCAAAAGCCCATGGCGACAGGAAGCGAACCCACAACCACAGCAGAAACCATCACGCTTGGCCGGCGTCCATTGAGTCTCTGATGTTTTTTTAGAACTTTTTAACGACCTTGTCCCTTATTGCCGATACATTAGTTTGAAGAAGTATACTTGAAAACTCAATGGTGGCTGTTCTGTTAGTCATCAAATTGACCTCCTTCCATGTATCATCTCTAGCACTGTGTTTAAAGAAAACTTCTCTGTTCTACTTTGTTGGATCTTCTAATGTGTAATTTTAGTAGGACCAACACCTTTGAAGTTGTAGGCATTGTAATCAAATTAGTTACACATTCATCTACGCAAAATAATAAGTGAACTTCTATCACGTCTAAACTGAAGTTTTACAATCACATGCGCATCCCACTTTAATAACTTTTCTTTGTTCATGGGGATATTGAGAATAATTTTAGAATAAATTAGAGGGTTTCAAAATTTATAGTAGAAAATTGACTAATTTTAAAGAAATCACAGGATATTGGATGAAACAAGAGTACAATTTAATCAAATAAAATTAGTAGTATTTCATAAATTGTCAATATGAATACACTCCTTCAAATTCTAAGTGATTGTCTAAAGAGAAGTTTAAAGAAACTGTAGCCAGTTACCCTAAACTCGTAATAACATTTGAATCCAAATGCCGAGGAAACTTCTTTTCCATACTAAATAGTATAATTAATCTTATAGCAGACAAAAAATAAAGTCATGCATGATATTTCTTTTTCTTTGCATTTTTACTATCTTTACTACGTAGTAAGTATACGAAATATTGCATTCCACCCAAAATTCGATATCCCACATTTTCCCGGAAATACCTGTTTTCTCAGTCACCGAATCCAATAAGCAAAATTAAGATAAAAGTCTATGTGTTTCAATGCACGCGCGCGTGCGTCTTTGAAGTACCAGGCTTCATATTTAAATTCAGTATCTTCCAAAGAGTGACAAGAAGATTTTCAAGAAAATTCCTTTAACCGCAACAACTTTTTATATGGATTATTTTCAACATTTTTTTTTCTATTTTCTGTTTGAGCTATTGAGTTCAATAATTCTCTTAATGTAATTTGTAACACATTATTATGCTATTTTTATTTATCTCTCAAACTAAGCGAAGCTCTTATTACTTTCCATTGAAAGTAGAAGTTATTTCCTTGTGGATTTTGATTGCTTCTTCAAGTAATTCTACGGAATTTTTGATATGTTTATCATGCGTAAAAAGAGGATTTCATTTAAAACAGGTACACCTATTACTCATTCTTCTTGGAGCTGCGAATGAACTATAGCTATCATAAACTTAATGAGCATTGTGTCAAGAGGAAAGCAAAAGGCTACGTTACCCTTTGGGACGAAGTGATGTATCACATAAAATAATATTTTGAGAAAATCAAAATGTTCAACAATATTTTCATATAAAGGGTAGATGCAGAGGTTTTATTTAAAATCTTCGTTTCATATCCTTGGAAGATGCTGAACTTAAATATCAAGATTTGTAACTAACCAACTTTTCGTTTTTGAATTATTCTGTTCTCAGACACACGTATACATACCTCGGTGTCTAAATTTTGGGCCGGGAACAATATATTCTCTACCTATATACTATGTACTAAGGTAAAGAAAACAAAAAAAGCAATATAACATCCTAAAGATAAGAAAAACTATGGCAAGCTTTTAATTAAATTAATAATGTAATTAGAAATAGGCGACGAGTGGTTAGACCACTCGCCTCCACTCGATCTCAAGTGCCTGTATATGAGATTTGTGGTGGAGGAAGCGGCTTCTGGGCGCGTTTTCTCCGGGTTCTTCGATTTACCCCGTCATTCGTTCCACCAATTGCTCTATCATCACCTTCTATATCATTCATTTCGCCTGCATTCCATAATTATAATCTCCTGGGCCGCGCCGTGGCCTCTCGCTTCTCATCTGGACGGCCTGGGTTCGATTTCAAGTGCATGTGAGATTTGTGGTGGACAAAGCGGTGGTTACGTGCCATTGGTTCCCCGTAGGCATCTGCATGTAAGTCCTAGGAAGGAATCAGTCCTAAATACGGGGAGGGCAAGCTGACTACGAAACGAAATGAAACGATTAGAAATAAAGAATTCAAATTTAATCAAATTTGAAATGGTACACTTGGTAGTTGATAGAAACAGGTAAGGACGACCTGTAAATTATTGAAAGTGAAATGACCGGTAGGCTAAGGTCATGTTTGTGATGGGAAAATAATACACATGTGTCTTATTGAAGGTACGCCCATCCACAAATTACACTTTATTTTATCTCATTATATGTGACACTTAGAGAACGTGAATCAGCATTAATGAGAGGATAGTCATTACCATGTTTTGCTTTTGTCATCTCATGCCATAATGCTTCAGTCATCAGAAAATTTACAGGATACTCAACACACAAGCAACATGTTGAATATTGTACGTATTTTAGTGACTAGTTTACACCGTAAAACAAAAATCTACGCATGGGACATAAAACATTGTGTTAGGTACTGAATACCGCGAATTGCATTCAACCGTTGAACTGGTAAAGAAATGAAATATTGTCGTACCATTTTTATTTCATTAGCTAGAACAGACATGGAGAGAACCGCATTTTTTTTTTTTTTTTAAATACAGTACCGGAACCTGATCGGGACTCCGGCACTGTATACCCTACTTTTATTTACCTTTTTTTTTACCGTGTTTTGCCGTATTATTACTGTTTTCTTACTTTTACAACACACACATATACACAAACATATAACACCCATGCCCAAGGCGGGACTCGAACCCACGATCCCCAGCGCTACGAAGCACCAAAGCGGCGAGCGCGGCCATGGAGACCGGCATCTTCTTTTTTTTTTTTTTTAAACAGTAACGGAGTCTGATCAGGACTCCGGTACTGTATCCCTATTTACAGTTCCCCCCGTAGGTTTTACTGATTACTAGTTTACTGGTTTTACTGTTTCTTTTACAAACATATACACATTGCACAAACATATAACACCCATGCCCAGCATCTTCGGAGGTAGTGGACTGTATCAATCCTTTACTCGCTCCACTATTCTCAATTTAGTTTACCTCTGACATGTGCTATGGTGGCGCAATATGGATTCCTTGCTTGATATCCAAGCATGACAAAGGCTAAACTTATCCGTTCCTAACCTTGGACACCTATCCTAAATTGAAACAATTTGCAGGACGCATAATGTTCATGCTTGGTTCCATATACAAAAGTGAACAGCTATTTTTAGTAATGACCCAATGTAAAACAATTCAGCTGCCTCGTTTATCTCCATGTTACGTCTTGCTAGCAATACTATCTAACCAAACTTAGAAATATCTTGAAAATAACAAGTGTCAACGTTCTATCAGTTGCCAGGTAATAAACATTGAGAATATGCATATTTGATAACTTTTGCCACTCATTTGTATGATTTTGTACTAAAGCATTTATCACATGTTTTCAGGACTCGAGGTATGTATGATCTTGTGTTGCAAAATGGGCTCTTCATTGTTTTGGTGTAGGTATTATTAATTGTAGGACTCTACAAGTACTTCAATGTTTCCAGCACAATAAGTATATACCTAAGAGTTTGTGTATAGGTAAATGTTAACATTGTAAAGTATTTCTAATTACTTTCAATATGGCTTGAATGACATTTTTAACTAGCGTGCGCTTTTAACTGTTTTAACCACCAGCAATTATGGTTTTGAGTGTTTTAAAGGGCTTTAAAGCTAACATGTACGATCTTATGTCCACAGTAAATTACAATTTGTTTTGCAATATTTTTGCATAGATTTGTATTTAAAGAATGCTTTTAATTTACGAAGAGCCATAAAGTTCTGAACTCATTTAAATTAGCTATGTCGATGATCCGTTTTCTCAGAAACATCTTGACAAAACAATGTGATATTTTCACATGCTATTTATTCATTCCTTCTCAAATACACTAATTTGTTTTGATATTAAAATACTGACTGGAATATTATCATCCTTTTTGGAAATTTCTAGAATTATCAAAAAAATGTCTGAAATTTTATTTTAAAAAGTATTTGATCAAGTTCAACTAAATCAATTGAACATCAGCATGGAATCGTTTATGCTATGTAGTAAAATTTTTATGCAAATACACTTTGTAAATTCATAGAAAGTGGGCCATTTATGTTGAAAATTTTTGTTTTTTTACAATTTACATTTAAAATAATTATGAAATTTGTATTCCTCTAAAACCCAAATACACATTAATATTTTTACAAATTAATTTATTATAAATGTTTTAATGAACCAAACAGACAATTAAGTAGAATTAATTATATTCTCATAAAATACAAAACAGTAAATAAAATAAAAATGCAAATTTTGTTTTCATGTTGTGTTTGACGACTCTCATTACAGAACAGACGTTACAATTATACGCTACTGGTGGATTTCTAGACATAGCTCTGTTGACATTCGCATTTGACACTGGGCGACTACTATCTGCTAAGTCGTGTGGGCAGAATAATTATTGTTCCGCTCTCCTAGTTTTTGAGTTCCCTATACTAGAGCTAGAGCAACACTTGTATTTATGAAATTCGAGCAATATCAATATGACAGAAAACTTTAAAAATAGAGCTTTTAAGAAAGCAGGCACATTATTTTTTAATGTAAAGATCACTGCATCGACCATGAATTCTATGAAGGATAAATTAACTTCGAGCCTAGTTATATGAAGTACTTGGCGGCATTTAAACTATATCATTTTATTAGAGAAGATTTCCACATGAGAAGATATAATATATCTCAATATGCTTAGAATTTCAAAATTTAATCTGTAGGTCAATTGAGCATGACAACTTCAGATATTACTAAAAGTTTCGAAAAAAATTGATACTGAGATTTCACATGTTTTGATGGAGTAAAAAAAAAGAAAGAAAAAAATTAGAAAATGATCAGTGGTGTCTGTGTAAGGCATTATTAAAAAATATGATGTCTACCATTCACATGACTTTCTCCATATCCCTGCAACAAATAATTCTTAAAAAGCTTATACTTCTATTTACTTTATGCTAATCAGACAAAAATAGCAGAAATAGTCTAATTACTCGCCTCCTTGTAAGTAAAAGCGAAATAAGGGACAACCGTAGGTTAAAGTGATAGTCAAAAACTGGTTGCTATGTCAATGAAGTTCCTTTGTCTATAAGGATAGGAGTTGACAAGTTCCTGTATGAGAAAAGTATACGTTTTTCATAGCAGAAACCAAAAATAAGGAATGTCACAAAAACGACGAACTCCACGAAAAAATGTATATAACATAAATTGTGTTTTAATGTGCTCTACATTTTTTGTGTAGTAAATTTTTGTCCATCTCTTACGGTTTAACAGTTATTCAAAATTTAGTAAAATTCATCCAGAATAAACTACTCTTCAGAGGCTATTCCCAGAAAATTCAAGATATACATTTTATTTGTCAGGTAAATATCTTTAATATACGGAATTTTAATCAAAATCGTTAGAGCCATTTTTTAGAAAATCAAAATTTTCGAAAAAAGTTCCATGTAAAGGGTAGTTGGGGGCGGGGGGATTTTTCTCAAAATCTTCGTGTCGCATCCCTGGAAGATACTAAACTTAAATACCAAGTTTGGTATTTTACTGACTTTTCGTTTTTGAGTTATCATGTTCATGGACACACGGAGACACACACACACACACACACACACACACACACACACAAACACACACACACACGGACCTTTTTGTGAAAATGCTTTTTTTTGGATATTGGGGACCCTAAAGCATATATTTCCGGTGAAATCTCGGTATCGAATTTTTTGGTGGAGTGCAATACTTTCTCTATACACTATGTACATAGTGCATATGGAGAAAGTAAAAACGGAAAGTCCGATAAATACTAAACTTAATATTTACATTTAGTATGTTCCAAGAATATCCCCATCGCAAACTATCCTTTACAGGGAAGCAATTTCGACAATTTTGAATTTCTCAAAAATGGCTCTAAAGGTTTTGATTAAAATATTGTATATTAAATACATTTACATGGCATATAAAATGCATATCTTGAAGTTCATGGGAATAGCCTCTGAAGTTCTCTTCATTCTGAATGACGTTTTAAAACTTATAAACCGTTATCGATAGACAAAAACTTAGTACCCAAAAGCTGGATCTCGTCAAAACACACAATTTATGTCCTTTATACTTTTGTTGTGGAGCCAACCGTTTCCAAGGTGTCCCTTGTTATTGTTTTATATTTTAAAATTATTATGCTTCGCTCAAACAGGAAGTCGTCCATGTTTCTTTTGTTTTACCCCTAGTAGTGCAAAGCCGGTCATTTCAATGACAACCACATAGCGACAGCTTTTAAAACATTTGTCTCTCGCTTTATCCTATAGTATTGGTTTAGTTCTCTTCTACTTATAAGAAACTAAGTAATAATACCATTCTGCTTTTGCTTATCTCGATTAGTATGGAGTAGAAAGAGGAGTAGCATTCTATAAGAAACTTTTGCAAGAGAGAGAGAGAGAGAAAGTAATGTGAGTGGAACACATTAGATTTCTTTTCTAAATGCGAAGTTAAAGACATTTTGTGGCGAACAAAATAGATATTACACTACAGCTAGTCGTTTGAATATATTGAACTAACGGACTTTCGGATTCTGGTAAAGAATTACTTTCAATTACATCACAGAGTGATCAAGCTTTTAAAATATTTGACTGTCACTTTAGCCTAGAATCCCCTTATTTCCCACCTATCTAGAAAGAACTATGTAATAAAATTATTTATGCTAATTTTATCTTGATAAGCATGAAATAAAGACAAGAATAAGTTATAAGAATAGCCTGCTGCAGAATAGGTAGAAAAAGTATTGTGAATGATATACCTCACACTTCTTTTAATCACTCTACTTTATTTTACCTCACTTTAATTACTTGGTCATATCGCGATTTGTTAGTTGAGGTACCTCGTTGATCGGTGTATGATGGGTAAATAGCCTTTTAGTATCATCCCCGCAACATAATACTATTAGCTGCGCGCCTAAGAGATAGCGTTAGGGCGTTCCCCAAACTCAAAGCATAATAACGAATGCTTTTTGTGTACCTTGTGTATCTTTCCTTACTAGGACCTACACAACATGATCAACATTGGCAGGAAGTTGTTATTTTTGTTGGTAATTTTGTGATCTCGCAACAGACATTCTAATTCTCGCTTGCCTGCAGCGAATAAGGTGTGGTGTTTTGGGCTTCCGCTTCCTTTTGTGTCTCATTCTTTCTCGTCTAATGCATTTCTTTTTTATTCTTTCCTTGCTTAGTATGTTTTTCTTTACCTGCAGAAAGTATAGTAGGTAAAAGAATACTAAGTTAATTGGCTCCCCATTAACGTGTAAGACTCACATTCGGGATGTCCCAGGTTCGATTTCCATCGTACTTTCCCTCTGACTTCAGGGTTTTCGTATTTTTCTCTAGTCTATGGATGAATCCTGGGGTAATCTCAAATTTATCACGATTTCCCTTCCACAATTTTATTTATTATGTTTTCTTCTCATCTTTTAGCTTTTAGGTGTCGTGTGTGGCCTAGATGATTGATCCAAGGAAAGAATTTTCTTCTTGTTATCGCTCTCTCTAGGTAGCTCCAATAATGAGATGGTCTTCGATTTAGGAACTGTTGGGGACTTTCGCGTATCTTTATGGCCTCTGCCGGCGACGTGTAGCCTCCTGTTGTTCCTTTACTTAAAAGGATAAGAGGTAAAACACGGAAGGGGACAACCAGCGCACGGCATATTCAGCGCTATTGGCGCTAATAACCTCCAGGAGGATGGGATGAGGTGAAGGAACCATAGGAGGCCACAAGTGACAGACAAAGAACTCCACGGAAGTCTTTATAAAGTTTCGAAACCCGAGGATCCATCTATCCCATTACCGGTCCGCCAGAGAAAGCGTGCAAGCGACCTGTCGACCTGGCAGCCACCTGGGTGAGAGGGAAACGGAATGAAGGAAAAACTATGGAATCATGACAGATGAGAAACCACCACAACCTTCGTCTGGCGACCCCGGAAAACCACATGAAATATCCATGGGTAGGAGTGGGTGGTCGCCGGGGATCGAATCTTCCAAATTCGAGTCGCATATATTACTGCGGTACCACTAGCACGAGAAATTGGACATGTAGTTCACAACTAAAAATATCGCCTACATTTTCATAACATTCATATATTATTATTGTTATTATTTTCTAAAGTTCGCATAATATTTATTTGATTGTTATATTAAATGAAACACCCCTTTTTATGATAGCTTAACGTTCTTTAACCTGGTTGGTCATATCGGACGATGAATGAAATTGTTGAAATGACACTCAAATGATCTCGGGTTCACAAGCTTAAATTTGCTCGACATTCGTCTTCTTAGGATAAGGGGAAACCCCGAAAAAATCTTATCCAAGTAACTCGCCCTAAGCGAGATTCGAAATCGCGATCTTTTAAATGTGAATGAATGAGGCAGACACGCTACCTCCACACTACCGAGGCGGGCTATCCCAATTTTATACTTCATTTATAATAACTGTGTTTTCATACTTTTACGAGAAAAAAGAAGGATTTTACACCATTTTCTTATAAACTCATCTACTTATTATAAAAGGCTCGAAAAAGAGGTCAAAGAGGACAATTGTTAAGATCCTAAATCTGTATGTCCCTCATTTTACTCTAAATTATCTTCTTCTTTCATGCTATTTAAGAGAGTTTTAATTTAATTGTATTATTCTCTTTAATTTATTTCATCTTCAACATCATGTTTATCTTTTTGTTTACTTACTCTACCGCTTAAGGTAGTTATTATTGCTTTCGAACCATATTTCGATAACGAGAGTTTATTGTAAATACATGTGTGGAGATCTAATGCCTTTTAATGTATTACCAACCGAGATGGTAGCGCGGTAACGTGTGCATTCGAATTCAGGAGGTCGTTTGTTCGATTCCCGTGGCCGGCCTCCCTGATCCATGAGTTTTTCGGGGTTTCCTATGTCGCTAGATGAACCCTAAGAAGGTTCATTACATCCCCTGAAGTTTCCTGTCCTTTCCTATTTCCATTATTTGCTTGTCATCTGTTTCAGGGTTGAAAGACCAAGCGACGATGTTCGGTGAGTTGCGTTGGAATTGTGGCTTACGCTCTGTAATGGGTTTATCCTGGCATCGTAGTCTGTACTGCTCGATCGGGACCCGCCTTCGCGGCTTTCGGGCTTGGTCCTCACAATTAACCACCGGGAGCACGGGGTTCATGAGTGTGATCGGGATGCGTTCCATCTGTAATCGTTAGGGACTCCGCCCATTCTTGCGCCCGTCATCATCCGTTCGCCCTTCGTATCTCTCCTCTCATCTCTCACTCCCTATGGTTACGTAAGAAGCAAAGGGCTCTAAGGGCATACGTGTGGTGCTCTGTCCCAGTGTCTGGGGACTTGTCCGGCATAATCTTAATCTTTATTCTTCATTTGCATTTATTGCTGCATGAAAATGCACCATTATATGTAGTTTAGTTTCACAGCAAACGAAGCAAATGCTTATTTTTGACCAAATGTTAAGGTAATCTGGGCACAATTGCTGAGAATATGGACAGGGAGATTTTAATTGACAATTACAATCAACTCCTGCTATTGTATTAACAGTTTATTGTCAGAGATGCTTTAGCAATTGTACACTTATAAATTAAAAAAGGCAAAAATTGATTGTGAACCAAATGTTATCACACAAAGAAAACACAGAATTCTATTTTTAAGTCGATATATGGAATTGAAATTTTACCTAGTGGAATACTAGAAATAAGATAAACTGCTGAGTTAGGACTATGAATAATTAAAATTTAACAAAACAGATATTATTTCGAGAAATATAACTTGAAAAAGTTTGTTTCATTGAAAAGTCTGATGTGTTACATTTAAATGACTTTCTCTATATCTCTGTAAAAAATTATTGCTAATAAGCTTATTCTTATTCTCTTCATGCTAATCGAGATAAACATTAGCTGAAATGGTCTTATTACTTATTATTACTACACTTCCTTATGAGTGGAAGGGAAATAAGGGAATGCATTAGGCAAACCAACAGTCAAATGGTTTTAAAATGTGGTGCTTATGGGATTGAAATCCATTTATTTGCATGGTCAGGAGTTTACAAGTTCGTATGAGAAAAGTTTTAAGTATTTTAAAACTGAAACTAATAAGAAGGAATGTATCGGAAACGGTCAAACTCACGAAAAAATGTATATTACATGAATTATATGTTTTATTGAAATATATATTTTTTGTGCAGTAAGCTTTTGATTTATCTCTTATGGTTTACAAGTTATGCAAAATTCAGAGAAATTCATCCAGAATAAAGAGGTCTTCAGAGGCTATTCCCAGAAAATTCAAGATATGCATTTTCTTTTTCGTGTAAATATCTTTAATATACAGTATTTTAATTAAAATCGTTAGAGCCATTTTTGATAAAATAAAAATGCTCAAAAATTGTTCCATGTAAAGTTTAATTTGGGGTGGAGGGATTTTCCACAAAATCTTCGTATCGCAAATTTAGTATTTTACCGACTTCTCGTTTTTTACTTTCTCTACACGTACTATGTGCACAGTGTATAGAGAAGATATTGCACTCCACCAAAAAATTCGATACCGAAATTTCACCGGAAATATATGTTTTAGGGTCCCCTGTATCCAAAAAGTTATTTTCAGAGAAAGGTCCGTGTGTGCGTCCATGCGTCCGAGTGTCCGCGTGTCTGTGAACACGATAACTCAAAAACGAAAAGTTGGTAAAATACCAAACTTGGTATTTAAGTTTAGTATCTTCCAGGGATGCTACCCGAAGGTGTTGAGACAAATCTCCCCATTCCAAACTACTCTTTACATGGAAATGTTTTCGAAAATTTTGATTTTCTAAAAGATGGCTGTAACAATTTTGATTAAAATATCGTATATTAAAATATTTACCTGGAAAATAATATGTATATTTTGAATTTTCTGGGAATAGCCTCTGAAAACTACTTTATCCTGGATGAATTTTACGGAATTTTGCATGACTGTTAAACCTAAGAAATGCACAAAAACTTACAACATAAAAAATGTAGAGCACATTAAAACACACAATTTACGTTATATACATTTTTTTTCGTGGAGTTAGATATTCCTTGTTTTTGGTTTCAGCTTCGAAAAACTTAACTTTTCTCATACAGGAATTTGTCAACTCCTGTCCATACAAATAAAGGAACTTCATTCACATAGCAACCAAATTTTGACTATCACTTTAACCTTTGGTACTCCCTTATTTCGCTTTTACTTACAAGGAAGAAAGTAATAAGATTATTTCTGCTAATTATTTCTCGATTAACACGCAGTAAACAGAAGCATAAGCTTTTTAACAATAATTAGTTACAGATATGTAGAGAAAGTAATGTGAATGGAACATCAGATTTTTGGTTATTGTGCTCACAGATACACGGACACATACAAACCTTTTTCTAAAAATGCTTCTTTTTTGGATACAGGGGACCCTAAAACCTCTAATTCCGGTGAAATATCGGTATCGAATTTTTGGGTGGAATGCAATACTTTCTCTATACACTATTACATGGTGCGTGTAGAGAAAGTAAACATAACAATCGCACTTCACTTGAAACTTATTTCTCAGGACTGCTGTTACCAGCACATACAGTTAACATGATTCGTATATCAGCATGACCAACATCCCACAACTGATGTTCCAACTCGATGACATTGCTTTAAATATAGCAAGTTTCTTAAAGTGCCCATAAGTGCCAAGCTTACCTTATCAGTAGAGCTAGTTTTAAGTAAATAAAAACAACCACAAATTTTCAATGTAAAATGTTAATTTGGGAAGAAAATGTGTGTTGGAAATCTTCGTATCGTATCGCAGAAGATATTGAACATAAATAAGTATATTGGTCCAATATTTCGTCTCTCTCTCCCTCTCTCTCTAACACACACACGCATTTATACCTCATTTTTACCTGCAAACGCCTTTTTTTTTTTTTTTGATCCAGGGTGCTATAAAACATGTGTTTTCTGTGAAATCTCGATATAGAATTTTTGGGTGGAGTGCAATACTTCCCCTAAATGCCATAGGTAAGCAAAATGTTGCGAAGGTAAGAAATACATTCTGAATTTATGAGTATTATTCTTTTAACCTCTGTAGCGGGCTCAGAATGGTAAACCTCCAGTTAACTTTTTAATGGAGACATTTATTTTGAATATTGCTGATTCACATCTTCTATAACTTGTAATAGGTTGATATTTCATTTATTCTTTGTGAGAATTATTTTTAAAAATGACGAAGCATATTAAAATTAATGTGTGTAAATTTCATAAAGCGGTATCTAGATCGTCGTCACTCATAGCTTGAAATTCCTGTGCCTGATTAATATTTAGAATATTTGCCTTTTTTGTAAAATATTTTTTTTCTATGTGATTCCGTCACATATAAGTTCTTAAAATTTGAATCATTTTAAATTTTGCCGTTTACTCGTTACTTCTTTGTGTTGCCCCTCTAAATCTAAATTTATGACGCCAACAAATTTTATTTAGTTTTCTTTTTAAACGCTACTTAATGATTAAAATGAGTGCACTGGTTATTGCTAGGCCTTGCTGTGTTGCATAACCAAAAAGTCTTTGTTAACTTGTAATATTTAATATTTTTTATTGTCATTACTATTCAAATTCATGACTCAAATCAACAGTCTTAACATAATAATAATTTTCGTATCTCTCTTTTTCTATAGACATAATATAGCTCATACTGCAAATGGTTTTAACAAAGTCTTACTCATGCCCACATGAAGGGCTACAGAAAAAAAAGGGGAAAAAAAAATAACCAGATATTAATCTTTGACCTATCAAGGGTTGAGCACGTTAAACGCCATAGAGAACGCCTCTCAGTACTCAGTACTATTCCACGTCAAGTATTTGGTGTGCATTAGGTGACTTTGGAAGAAAATAATAACCTAAGGCACGAATGATTGGTCTTGGCCACCAACTGGACAGCCCATCTCACGCCCATATGCGAATGGTAGAGATGGACAAAAATCTAACTCGGACGCTCCAGCTGGACTGCGGGCAAAGAACACCGAGCTGCTCAGTTACTCACAGGGGATTTATGTCTACAATATGCTTTACGCCTCTGCATTGAGGGCAACCGTACGTCACGGCATAAACCAGTCGACCTGTTCCTCACCATTAGATCTGTTGTCTCTATTAGAGACAACTATGTACATATCTTCTTCATTTTGGACAATATTGGGAACTGCCTTAGGGGAATGATTTTCCTCCATTTTGTCAAGATGCTCTTCCATTTGTTTTAATGGTTTTTCATATATTGACATGTTTCTTCTATTTGAAGCAGTTCCTTATCTCTTCGTTTATCCTAAGTTAAAGTCATGAAATTCCTGCCACCAATCGCGGAAACCTCATATCAGAGGCTTCAAGACGTCTTTTAGTTACCTAATAAAACCAAACGCTCTTCAAATTCTTAATGATTTCTGAGCCGAAGAATCCGCACCCTCGGGGTTGGATTCGAATGCACGCACATTCCTTGACAGGGAACCACGCTCCAACATATTACACCACGGAGCAGGACTCTTTGAAAGATGCTGAAATTACACACCAAGTTATTTATTTTTCTGACATTTTGAATTTGATTTATGTTGTCCGCAGAGAGCCACACAAACGCACACACGGAGTATTTTATGACAATTTTAGAGAATCATAAGATCTCAAACCATGTATTTATGGAGAATTCAAGATTTAGAATATCTGAGTAGAATACATTTCCTCTACCTTCCATAGGTACTACTCAAATGTATTAGGAAGGTAATTATGTATTTCAAGATACTATTCAATTACAGTATATGCTTTCCCTTTACTATTGCACCCTGATGAGCTATTTATTACTAATTAATATAGGCCATAAAATGAAATGCAGGTACAAACATCATTACTTCGTTATATGGTGTCCGAAAACGGATCAAGAAGCTGCGGCTATTTTCTTTTCCAAGAATGCCACATGTGTTCTCTTATAGATATGCATTGGTCAAATACACTCTTCTTTGAATATTCACTTATTTGCGTCAGCAGTAACTTTGTTTGTGAGAAAGTTATGCAATTAAATTTACGTAACTGTTTTTGTGCTATTAATAACAATACATTCAAAGCATAACTGGAAATTTTAGTCTTAATTATAATATTAGTTAAGTGCTTTCGTGTTTTCATATGTGAGGAAACTATTTAAACAAAATCGCTTCAGTTGCTATAATAATACAGTTATAATAAATAATTAGATGTGATTAATTTTAGTAAAGCAAACCAACAAATGTCTTACTCCAAATATCTCACTAGTTATCAAGGAATAAGTTGGATGTTGCTGAGTAAGCTCATGTAGATCACTTTTACTTTCTCTACCGAATACTATGTAAAATGTACATAGTAGGTAGAAAAGGTATTGTATAAATTCGATACCGAAATTTCACCGGAAATAATGTTTTGATGACCCTGAATCGGAAAAAAAACTTTTAGAAAAGGGCGAGTGTGTGTGTGTGTGTGTGGGGGGGGGATAGCATAACTCAAAAACGAAAATCCGATTAAATACTAAACTTGGTATTTAAGTTTAGTATCTTCCAAGGATACGACACCAAATTTATAAGAGAACATTCCCCAACTCCAAACTATTCATTACATGGAACATTTTTCGAAATTTTCAATTTGCTAAAAAAATGGCTCTAACGCTTTTGATTAAAATGTGGTATTATAAGATGTTTGCATGGAAAATAAAATGTTAATCCTGAATTTCTTGGAAATAACTCCTCAAGTCCTCTTCATTCTGAATGACTTTTGCATAACTGGCAAACAGTAAGAGATAGACAAAAATTTACCGCACAAAAAATGTCTTGTACAATTTTTATATATATCAGAAATATTCTCTGTTGTTGGTTTCAATTTTAAAATACTTTTCTCAAGCTGGAAGTCTCCATCCTTTTCATATGTCTTTTGTTTTACTCCTAGCAATGGAAGGAGAACCGAATTTCAATGACAGTCGCATGGTGACAGCTTTTAAAGATCTGACTATTACTTTAGCATAATATAAAGCAAGTAACGCCATTTCTGCTGATGTTTATCTTTTGTAAGAATAGTTTGTAGAACAGAAAGAGACCTTCATATGATTGGAAGAATATTTTTATAGTGATCTCTACTCCTCGTTTCTGTGGCAAAGACTTCGGATAATAAATGATCGACATAATCCCCAATGCCCTGGGCTGCAGGAAAAAGCTTCTGTGTCGAAAAGTCGGAAACGTCAGAAAGTCGGAACGTCCGAAAAAAAAGTATGTGATATATTACATTCACATGACTATGCTACCCTCTAGCATTTATTACTGGATACACAAGCTATTACGAAGGAGTATTTCTTTATCTACTTGATTTTAATCGAGATAAACCTTTGCAGATACAGTTACAATACACATTTCGTTATATATACAAAGAGACTCTATATGCTGACCTTAAAATTCTACAGTCTTTCCATTAAATCGTGAGGAATAGCTGAAAACGAAGGGACCTTAAAAGCATTTTGAACAACTTTATTCTTTAGTTACGGATATCCGAAATGGCTGATGCTACAAACATTATTTAAAATAAACTGTGTGTTTTAAAGAGATGCACTTTTAGGTCCATCGTTTAGAATTTTTTCCTGTTACAAGATACATAAAATTCCTTCCTAAATAAGAGAACTTAACAGGCTATTCTTATAAAACGCAATACATACACATATGTATTTGTCATAAAATTAACTTTAAAGTATGGTATTTTAATCAAAATCGTTAAAGCCGTATTTATCTTACTTTTCGTTTTTGAGTTATGCTATCATACACACAGACATGCACACACAGGCAGACGTTTTTCCAAAAATTCATTTTAATCAGGGGTTCTCAAAATATATATTTATGGTGACACCTCGTTATTAAGTTTATCGATGAAATGCAATATCTTCTCAACCTACTATGTACGTACATACGTACCTAGACAGAAAAAGCAAAAAGATGAGCCTGATTGCACCATCGTTACATTGGTAATAAATGTAATACCAATTTATTTATAATATATATAGGTATATCTGAAATCTTCTTTAGCTTTGATGAAAAAGTGGGAGGAGGAGGAATGCACGAGCATTTAAGTATACTTAGCAACAGTAACAAGGCAGTAGTAACTTTAAGGCACAATATAATCAAAGCATAAAATAACAGTGACAAATATTGTGAAATAATAATAATAATAATAATAATAATAATAATAATAATAATTGTCCTTTGGTGCAAAAATATTGAACACATTAGTTCGCTTCCTTTTTATTGGTTAATTAATGTTCTATTATCAATAGAACCTCTAGCAGTTTTTGAGTGAAGCATTGTGGATATATTTTATGTTCGAATATTTCTGTTCGTTACAATGTGAGCACATGTCCATCCGAAGGGAGCCTTAGACGCTAACTTCTATTTCATAATCGTTAGCTCTTTGGTAGCTCATGAGTTCGTAATGAAATAGGAATATATATTACTTTCCCATTGGCCCGATCTATATAGAACATCTTCCGATCATTATTCATTACCTAGAAACTCATTCTTAATAGTTACTATCATTTGCAAGATCTACTGAAATCTAAATCGGAATTATGTAAGGATTAAAGATGAATTCTCTTCTGATCATGACGCAACCATTTGTGATCTTTGTACACGAGCCTCTTAATCACTGCAAGAATGATTTAATCAGCAACAGTACATCATGCTCTTGATATCAAGTGCTTATGCACTGCTTATCTGTATCTCGCTGGTCCAAAATGAGAGCATTTCAGATATAACTATTGGACTTTTCACCTTCCATTGTCTTGTCCTGATTGTGTCCGTACTAGGAATTAGCAATGTAGTGGCTGAGTATCTTGCCACATATTTAACACACGTATAATCCATGTTTGAAGGAATCCGCAGATGAAGATCATGGCCTTCACGCATGAGATCATCTGACCTTTGCCGTACCGAAAACAATCTGGTTTCACATCTAGAACGTCTAATGCGGTTTTTCCTGTAGCCGTTATATTTTAAGATTTTAATTGCTGTGTTATTAATTCCTAAATAATGATATTACGCTGATATTTCGGGTGCTAAATAATTAAAGTGTTAATTATGTTCCTTAAGGTTATGGAAATTTGTGAAATTTGGAAAATCCACGGTAAATAACATAACTTATTGAAATGTACACTGGTTACACAATAATAGTAATATTTTTCCATATACCAAAATTCTATCTTGTATGGTTATTTAAAAATACTTTTTGTTTACTAAATTCATTTTTCCATAGAAATAAGCTACGTAATTCATTTTTAAAGTCATTCAATAACAGAGAAGTGTTACAGTAAAGAAATTCACGAATATATCTGTCATATCATAATTTTTATATTAACGCTAATTATTATACAAAAGGTTTACTTTTTCTCTTCAAAACTCTATTTCTTAAAATTTAAAATGTATTTCTCTAAATTGAAGCTGTACTTGGAAAAACTAAAATGAAAATTTTCTTTAATGTACTCTTGTAAGACAGTATAACGATTTTGAAACAAATTAGTAAAAATCGGTGTGTTCCATTCACATGACTTTCCGCAAACAAACTTTCCTTACAAAATATTATTTTATCTACATATTCCTAACCGAATCGTCAAATCGTTCTTATTACTTTCTTCCACAGAGAGACTAAAGATAGATGACTATACCGTTTGAGAAACGTAAGTAGCTTAAAATTGTAAGCAATAATACGGAATATTTGGGATACGGTTAACTGTACAAAAAATGTATAGGACATAAATTGTGTGTTTAATGTAGATATACATTTTTAATAGCAAGTTTTTGTGTAGGTATCTCTTACGGTTAATCAGTTATACAAAAATAATCCAGAATAAAGAAGTCTTTAAGTTCAGAATATGTATTTCGTTTGTCATAAAATGTCTCAAACATGTGTTTTAATCAAATTCGTTAGAGCCATTTTTGAAAAAAAAATCAAAATTTTCGAAAAAAAAAAGGTTCTATGCAAAGGGAAGTTGGGGTGGTGGGATTTTCCTAAAAATCTTCGTGTCCCATCCTTGGAAAATATTGAACTTAAATAATATGTTTGGTATTTAACATACTTTTCCTTTTTGAATTATGCTGGCCATACATACATACATACATACATACATACATACATACATACATACATACATACATACATACATACATACATACATACATACATACATACATACATACATACATACATACATACATACATACATACATACATACATACATACATACATACATACATACATACATACATACATACATACATACATACATACATACATACATACATACATACATACATACATACATACATACATACATACATACATACATACATACATACATACATACATACATACATACATACATACATACATACATACATACATACATACATACATACATACATACATACATACATACATACATACATACATACATACATACATACATACATACATACATACATACATACATACATACATACATACATACATACATACATACATACATACATACATACATACATACATACATACATACATACATACATACATACATACATACATACATACATACATACATACATACATACATACATACATACATACATACATACATACATACATACATACATACATACATACATACATACATACATACATACATACATACATACATACATACACTTACATACATACATACACACACTTACATACATACATAATACATACATACACACATGGACATTTTTCTAAAAATACTTTTTCTGGATTCAGAGGACCCTATATCCCAGTATCCAATTTTTGTGTGGAATACAATATCTTCTCTATCTACTATGTGCATTAGAGAAAGTAAACCTAATATACGTGTGAGAGAAAGTAAAAAAATGCATCATGAGCATTTTGAGGATGAGAGGTGTTGAGAAAAGTTTTGCGAGAAAACAAAGTTGGGACTGCCTGTCGCAATGCGCTTGCACATTCAGTTAATTGGTACCTAGTTAAAGCGCGCCAAGTGGAAATGAAATAGTTTTATTTATAGACGTTCTTTAACTACTGCAGTTCTCAGCGTCCCATTCTATATTGGACGTGAAAGACCGCTTAATTTTGCTCAGAAGCCTCTTAATCAGGCTTCAGGTTCTTTTACGTGTCGTAAATCTACGACACGGGACCAACGACTTTACTTCCCTCCGAAGGAAGCCATGCTCAGGATTTTTACGCCTGAAAACATTCATCGCCAAGTGGAAAAAAAAAACATATATTTTTTTAAGTTTAAAATTCATTTTACTGTATCATGAAAAACTCTTATGCATTCCACTCACATATCTTTCTCTAGCTGTTCCATAAAAAAACTTTCCTTATAAAATATTATCTATTTATATAAGTCATGCTAATCAAGATAAACATTGCCAATATTGGTATTATTACTTGCTTTCTTGTAAGTAGGAGGGAAATAAGGCAATGCCTAAGCTAACGTGATAGTCAATTTTTTTAAAGCTGGTCGCTGTGTGAAACAATTGAAATTCGGTTCCCTTTACTTGTTAGGAGTAAACAAAAGAGAGACTAAAAGAAAGATGTCTCCCGTTTGAGAAACATTTAAGTACCTTAAAACTGAAACCAATAACTCGGAATATCTTGAAAACTGTTAACTCAAAAAAAATGTATATGATATAAATTGGTTGTTTTAATGAGATGTACAATTTTGTGTAGTAAGTTTCTGTCTAACTCTTTATTTTTTACTAGTTATTCAAAAGTTATGCAAAACTCGTTGAGAGTGAAGAGGTCTTCAGAGGATATTCCCAGAAAACTCAAGATACACATTTCGTTTGTCATGAAAATATCTTACATTTAATAAAAATTGCTAGAACGATTTTTGAGAAAATCAAAACTTTCGAAAACTGTTGCATGTTGGGGGTGGGGCAATTTTCTTGAAAATCTTCGTGCCGCATTCCTTGGAAGATACTAAATTTAAAAACCAAGTTTAATATTTAAATAACTTTTCATTTTTTAAATAAGCTGCCCCGGCCCCTTCTTCCCCCCCCCCACACACAGGAACATGTTTCCAAAAATGCTTTTTCTTGATTCATGGGGCCTCCATGTAGTTCCAGTGAAATCTTGACTTCGAATTTTTTGTTTTTTTTCAGTGTTTAACGCCCGCTTTTACTACATATGGTTCCATAGGTGATGACACTGGTGATACATGGAATGAAGACGGAGCACCGGTAGAATGCAATGGTGGGGAAAACCGGAGAATCCGGAGAAAACTCGCCTCTATGCCGTTTTGTCGACCACAAATCCCACATACGTCACCTGGGATCAAATCCGGGCTGCCTTGGTGAGAGGCGAGTGGTCTAACCACTCGGTTACAGCACGGCTCAACTTTTTGGGTGAAATACATTGTCTTCTCTATCCAATATATGTATATGTACATACGGATAGAGAAAGTAAATTGGCAACTTTTTATTTTTTCGCAAGTTTTGGTCAAATTTCATAAATGCATCACCTTCTTACCTTTCTCAATTGAATGTAAACAATTTAGTTATATAATCTTCTTTATAGAGCTCATAATTATTAACATTATGAGGACATTTAAATAAAACCCCGTATTATGAACAGAACGCCATTTTAAAACATAAATTATTTATTTCTCAATATAGTTCTCTTTTAGAAATATACCCTTTCCCAAGGCTGCTGCCAATTTTAATCCTCCAAACGTAGTGACTGTCAAGCTCTGCAAAATACACCTCTGACTTAGGAATGACCTCATTTGACCTAAATTTTGTTTCCGCGAAATATTTCTTCACGTTTGAGTACAAGAAGAAGTCACAGGGAGCCAGGTCAGGCGAATATGGGGAGTGTGGCAGCAATTCAAGCAATTTCGGATGAATATGCCGTGCTTTGTCATGGTGAAGCAGCCCTCTCTTCTTTACCACATAGGACCGTGTCTCCAACTTCTTGTCGAATCGGGCCAGTATGCGAGTGTTGTATATTTCAGGCTATGTTGAAAATGCCTACCAATAAAATTTCTTCCTTTTGGGTGGAATATAATATCTGCTCTATCTACTACATGGTATATTGTACATATGTGCTAGAGAAAATAATAAGCCTTCTACAAATTAAAATATGCTAAGAAGTCTTTAGTCTTGCCTTTCCGTCAGTTCACCATCACATTCATGTTCCTAATGATACAAGTGTAGAAAAGTTTGCTAATCTTCTGACACTATATTTAATTTTGTATTATGAACAAATAAGGCGGCGTTGTGGCCCAGGGGTTAGACCGCTCGTCTCCCACCTAGGCGGCCGGGTTTGATCCCAAGCGTCCGCATGTGGGATTTGTGCTGGAAGGGTTTTCTCCGGGTCCTCCGGTTTCCCCGCCGCTCATTCCACCAATTGTTCCATCATCATCTTTCCTATCATCCATTTCGCTTACATTTATAGTATCCATTTACTCACGCTCATACCTGGCTAGGGCCGACCACTCGTTCTAGGTTCTCCGTTCTGTGGTTGGCTCCCACAGGCTTCTGACCTCTGGGCACCCTCTTGTAAGTCCTAGGGGGATGTCAGTCCTACATAAGGGGAAGAGGCTAAGACGACTACGAACAAAATTATGAACATTTGTATACTTTAAATTATTTCTGACATTTTAAATTCAGAAAGATCCATTTTTAGGATTAGTGTATTTATGTAGACATGCCTGACAGAAAGTGGAGATTTGTACCTCAGGATTCAAAGAGTAAAGTTATTTAAACAAATAATTCTTGACAATTGTGTGTGTATATGGCGTGTCTCTTTCGTAAGTCTTCCGAGATTAGTCACTCTCACCCCCACTCAAGTAAAATTCTATATACGTCTATGAAGTATTCCAATATCCTTTTTCATCAATTGGTACCTTTGATTAGCAGAGAAGCAATTTGATCTCTCAAACAGCAAGTTTTTCCTCGAATCTTTTTCTAGTCGTAGATACCATGTTTTCAATGGAACTCTCACATTTGTTAAAATGACATGTCTTTCATAATTGGTGGCGCTCTGAAGTGAAAAAATAGTTGCAAGCATTTATTTATTCATAGTGAAGAGACAATTGCACATGCAATGTGTCGCTCTCCCGCCTTTTCTGCTCCCACATCTGCAGTTAGAACACGTTCTTGTTATGCAAGTAAAAGTAACCGGACGGGAGGAGCCAAGGACATGGACAACCTCACTTCCTTGCACCAGCAGCAGTAATTCATCATTATGTCCACTTTTAGAACATCACAAAATTAAACATTGGGGCATTTAATGGGAAAGTGAACACCACTGATACAATGTTCTAACTGTTAATATGCTATAAGAAAATGTTACAAATTAATGTATCACCATGGAAAAATGTTTTCGATGCCATATCGTCTTAAATAAATTACATCTTGAAACATTTGTGGCTGACTTCAAGAAACTTTTTCTTCAACTTTGCCAGCACGGCTGAGCGTGAACTGTTTATATTATGAATATTCTAAGCTAACTACCGCTCATAGTTTAGGGGAGGATAAACAATACTATATTGCTAACATTAATCTTTTCATGATGGATTTCTACTTTCTCTAGCTAGTATACAATGTACATAGTGAGTAAAGAAGATATATTATTCCACCCAAAAATTCAGTATCGATATTTCACCGGAAATGGATGTTTTGAGGTCCTTGGTTCCGAAAAAACTAAAAAACGAAGTCAGTAAAATACCAAGAAATATTAAAAGTATTGTTAAGAAAACATTTTTAAGGTCCTTCCTTCACAAAGTGATCAAACACACCCTTCACAAAACGATAAAACACACCCTTCATAAACCGTGGCTTCACAATTCCATCATGGTCGCGTATCTGTATCGTGTTGAGGTTGGATATCAAGAGACGTCTAGGTGTGCTGTGGCAACTTAACGATTTAATGACGGTGTGCAGTACACGGCAATACTCGATAATATGTTGATTCCCTCTGTGAGAATGTGTGGACTGAGGAAGCTGCGCTCCAAATACCTGAAGACGGGCGAAGAACAAAAGATGGCTTCAAGAAGCAAATTCAAGAAGCCTAGACTCTTGTAGTTTCTTAGTTTCTCGTCCACATTACTGTAGGCATTTATTTCGTTTATGCCCCGAAGATTGAGGGCTGTTACACGGGCTCAGTGTTCATACACCCGATATTAAACGTGTTTATTTTTACTTTCTCTATACGTACTATGTACATAGTGTATAGAGAAGGTAATTGCACTCCACCCAAAAATTCGATACTAAGATTTCACCGGAAGTATATGTTTTAGGGTCCCCTGATCCAAAAAAAACATTTTCAGAAAAAGGTCCGTGTGTGTGTCCGTGAACACGATAGCTCAAAAACGAAAAGTCGGTAAAATACCAAAGTTGGTATTTAAGTTTAGTATCTTCCAGAGATGCGACACTAAGATTTTGAAAAAGTCCCCCCACCCCAAACTACCCTTTACATGGAACTTTTTTCGAAAATTTTGATTTTCTCAAAAATGGTTCTAACGATTTTGATTAAAATTTCGTATATTAAACATATTTGCCTGAAAAATAAAATGTATATCTTGAATTTTCTAGGAATAGCCTCTGAAGAGTAGTTTATTCTGGATGAATTTTACGGAATTTTGAATAACGGCTAAACCGTAAGAGATGGACAAACACTTACATCACAAAAAATGTAGAGCACGTTAAAACACACAATTGATGTTACATACATTTTTTTCGTGGAGTTCATCGTTTTTGAGACATTGCTTATTTATGGGTTTTGCTATGAAAAACTTATATTTTTCTCATACAGGAACTTGTCAACTCCGATCCATATAATCAAAGGAGCTTCATTGACATAGCAACCAGCTTTTGACTATCACTTTAAACTATGGTATTCCCTTATTTCGCTTCTACTTACAAGGAGGCAAGTAATAAGACTATTTCTGCTAATTTTTTCTGATTAGCATAAAGTAAATAGAAGTATAAGATTTTTAAGAATAATTTCTTGCAGGGATATAGAGAAAGTCATGTAAATTGTACACATCAGATTTTGTTACTAAACATACGCACATTCGCTATCACATTCATACTTCCAGACTCTGTGGGGGTAGGGAATAATTCTGGTTAAAGAAAAATTCCCAGTCCCAGCCGGGAATCAAACCCGGTATCCCCGGATGAGAAATCGGCTTGCTAACCACTCGATCAAGTATTGTTATTGCTTGTATAGTTAAAGCCTAAAAGAGAGAAATAGGCTGTTTTTGCCCATGAGAAAGAAAGCTATCTTTATCAAAACGTAAATATTCCACATATGCGTTTAAAGTAATCTGGCCATAACTCGTAATAGTGTAGTTAGCAGTAAGGTGCTTGCTAGCCAAAGAAACACGAAAATCTGGTCACAGTAAATGAAATGGGCGAAACCAACTGCATATATTGGGATCAACCTCAGAGAGAATCGTCAGTATTTTGGAGTCACAATAGTACAAGAAATCACACGGTGGAACACGTTTTTAGACAGTGTTTAACGCCCGCTTTTACTATTATGGCATCGCAGGCGATCGTTGGAAACCTGTATATACCTCAAGGCAATAAATGCAGGTATCACGAGCTGACATGCGGATACGACGAAACCGTTCCTTCCATGGGCTACCTTAAACAAATCGAATGGAGATTTTTCCACTCCTGAGACCAACAAATATCGGGTGGTGCGATTCGACAAACGCGCATCTGCGGAAGTCATAGTGAATTACATAAACGCATACACATGGATTTGGAGGTGGGTCCAGTCTCTTGTGCATGATGAGTTTCTTTCTTTATTTTTATTTTTTTTTTTGGTAGTGTTTAACGCCCGCTTTTACTGCTCTGGCACCGCAGGCGATGACACTGATGATACATGAAGATGGAGCCCCGGTGGAATGTGATGGTGGGGGAACCCGGAGAAACCCCGTCCCTGCGCCGCGCATGGTGAGTTGTCAAATAAGACCATTCTTGTAGGATGTAAAACAAACATGTGTTTCGGAAGAAAGAGTACGTAAATCCGGTGGGGGTCGGAGGTCCAGCTCGGTGGACCAGTACGACAACCATTTAGATGTTAGGGTAGCGTCAGCCTTCTTTATTTTGAATTCCTACTGAGATACTAACGATGCATTTAACTTGTATATTAAATAAACCAAGTCCACCGTGCATGGGGTGGTGATAAAGTGTAGAAATTGTCACTTTAAAAATACTTCCATGCCAAATATACCACAAACTGGCATTAGTAAGTTGTCTTGCGCAGGTGGACAGCAACACCAACATCTGCGACGTGTAATACAAGTGAAAAACCATAGAAATGCAAAACGCATACTCCCTGGTGAAGGTACATATCCCTATATTATAACTCCCTCGCAATAAACCGAATAGCATTTAACAGCGGGGGGACAATTTAATGTATACCCAAAAGTTTGAGATTCTGCAACGTGTACAAGAGGGCGGCATCTTCTCCCAGTTTCGAGAGGTAAAGCTTTCGACTTCCTCGCACTTACAGTAAGTACAGCAAGTGGACCAAAGTTGTACAGAATGACATTCCTATTGGCCACGTCCTGGTCACTAAGATACTGTGCCAATGCCTGACCGCTCTCACTTTCGTTCTGGTATGCGACGGTGGAGCTGGAAGAACGTCGCGACGTATCCTTCGGAACTCGAGACTCTTCTCGCGAGAACATGATTCTTCTCGATTCTTCTCCAAGCTTCGGCTTCCTGAAGCTTTTAGAAAGTTCTGTAACGTTATTTTCTAGCTATAAAACGAGGATGAATTGTAGTGCAGTGTTATTGTGTTGTAAATGGTACTGAGTCTGAGTGACTGGGGCGTTAGCGCCCAGTGGAGCGCGAGCCATGAATATCGTGCGGCCGTGAACTGTATACGCGTCCGAACGTCGAGTGAATTATTTGTAGCAATCGATTTAAAACATTATTTGTAAACATTTTTTGAGTCAATGATGACATTTGTTACAATACTGAAATTGTCGACATATACTAAGGTAGAAATTCAGTATCGCTGAAAGAAAATTCTGAAAATATGTTGATCCAATTGATGCAGCAATGGGTTGAAGTCCCACACAAACAGAATATAGAGCCGGGAAACCTTGATAAACCAATTTTTGAGTAGGTATAGAAGGAGAAAAAAAAAACATTAATTTGTAGTAGAAAAAATATCATTTTGGAGCAAATGTACATATTACACGAACGTATCATTATCGCAATGCGTCAAACAAAACAGTTTGTGACACGCTTTCAAACGCGCGATAAAAACAAAGGTAGCTAAAATTGCCCGGTATGCTAGCAAAAACCAACACTATCACGTAACGTACAACGCAAACAATTGTTGTCCGGCCGAGTACCGCGTACCTTTGAACCGCAATCTAAGCACCTGCGCCAGACGCTTATAATCATAGATCAGTAAAATAATGGGTCTATAGTTAGTAATATCGGACGCATTACCCTGCATGGGTATTTTGCGAATTGCATAAAGTGGTTACGTTCCAAAACAATATTTAAAATAAGAACTGAAGCTTTCCTGGCGACGTGTTAATTCAAAATCTTCTCGGGCTTCTAGCCAGGTAAAAACTTGGCTTGACACCAACGTTTCGAAGAAGTGCATCTTCCTCGTCTTCAGGGTGAACTGAACCCTGAAGACGAAGAACATGCACTTCTTCGAAACGTTGGTGTCAAGCCAAGTTTTTACCTGGCTAGAAGCCCGAGAAGATTTTGAATTAATATTTAAAATATCGACAAAGTCATCACCGATGATATTCCAAAGAGTCACATAAAATTCTTGAGGCAGTCCATCGAAGCCTAGAGTTTTGGAACGTTTTCCCTGTAAGATGGAGGCATAAACTTCTTCTTGCGTATCGAGCGTTCCAGAAAAATGCAATTCGGAAACGCATCAATGCAGAGAGGGGGTTCCGGCTGAGTGGCATATAGATAACTGTAGCACAAAACAACGTAAAATAGTTTGTCTCTTTGAACACAAGGTTCTATTAGAATCACGGATGCTTCAAAATCATCCTGGTTTTGCGGAGTATGAAATCGTACAATATTTGAAAAATATTGCCATTTTCATTTGGAATATGTGACTGATCTACCTCCAACCTTCCATAGTACGCCTATAAATTAGTCGTAATTTTGACCTCGTAACAACTCAGTTTGCTACTTAAAAACAGCGATAGTTGATAATGCTCCTGAATATCCAAAATACAGCCATATTACAAATTTGAAAGTCATTCCTCATCTTGATATACCACCTAAGAATAATGTTTATAAAATGCTTTAATTTTAGGCTTCACAAACAGATTTCACCAGTCCGCTATATCGGCATATTTACGTTTCTGGAACTGCCATGCAGCCCAGGACTGGGAAAAAAGTCTTACATAAATCCCGTAGCAGATAAAACACTTACGTTCATTTTCCAAAAATACCGTCCAATTAATTGAAGATACAAGATCACTTATCCGAACATCCACCGTATCTACACTCTGAGTGCATGACGTTAGACTAGAGGAAATTCTACCAAGTCTAGCTGCAGAATAACTAGAAAAGCATGTATGCTGCACAGAGCGACATAATGTTGTCCAGACTTTAACCACTCTCAGCTGAGACGTTAGTGCATTCAATGGCAGGCTAGGCTGTTAAACGTTTGTAAAATCATCGGCATTTAATACGCAGTTAAAATCACCACTAAAAATATAAGGCTCTGGTAGATTAATAATATACGACACTTCTGCCTATAAAAAAAAAAAAAAAAAAAAATCCACTTGCTTGGTGCCACTTGCCAGAGAATAGATATTAATAAACAGATGCCCTTGAAAACCAACATTCATAATTTACTCGCCCCTAATGGAAGCTTCTCAACCGATTCAATATCAATTCTGCCTTTCGTCAGAATCGTCCCGAGCGCTTTAGTGCTGATATTTGCGTAAGACATTGAAATTGTGTTATATTTATGGACGTTAATTAATTGCTGCGTTTCTCAGCGTCCCATTCTATGCTGGTCATGAAATACCGCTTAATTTTGCTCTGACACCTCTTTATAAGTTTTGAGGTCCTTTTATCTGCTGTAAATCTACAACACGGGACCAAGGGTTTTATTTTCCTCCCGAATGAAGTCATGCTAAGGATTTTCACGCCCATAAAAATCCATCGCCCTCCGACAGTTTGAATCCGCGACCTATAATGTTATCTCTGGACTACAGAGGACAACAACACTTTTGTAAGCCAAATATTTAGACAGCACTGAATAATTAGAGGTTTCAACTTCCTGTAAAAATAAAATATCAATATTGTGCAAGTAAGAAAGTTTTATAAGGGCCAAAGTTTTGCAGTAGAAGTACTGCAATTAAAATCTATAATGGCAATTGAGCATCAACGAAAACTGAACATAGGCAAAAATATCAGAAAATAGGTGGGGTATCCCAAAACCAAACCGGAAAAATATAAACCCCAATCAAGTAACATAACCATTGCAACTAAAGGGCAACTGCCAGTAGGGATCTCAAATGATAGAATCCCTCGTTCATCTGGCGGTCATCATTCCAGCCACTCGTAGAAAGGGTGGCAGGAATTGGAGCAATAGGTGCGGCAAACATCGACTATCGTGGGCGCTTCAGACGATAGCTGTTGATTAGGTGAAACACGAAGCTCGCATGTGTTGTCTTCAACTCGCTGCAGCTTAGGTGTGTATGATCTATTCACATTCTTTTCGGCCAGCAGGTGGAAAGGAGCTCAAAGACAGGTTCCTGCATCAAGCGGCACCCTTTCCCCTCTTACAAGCCCTAGCCGAAAAGAATATGAATGGACTGTATGTCGACCAATACCCTTACGACGCTTACTAGATTTAACGTAGGTGACGACTGCTCTTCACTGTCACTGACACTAAGGTCAGTCAAGTAGGATTCGTCCACTGAGAAAGACTGCTCATCACGTAGACTATCGGAAGTTTCTAATTTTGTCGCAACATTGAGATAAGTTATCACTCACAGCAGATGCAATCTTTTCCACAGATGAAAGAACAAATTTCTGGAGATCAAGAGGGGCAGGAGATGTTCACTGTGATGTAGTAAGTGTGACATCAAAGGGTGTGGTTGAGCGAGCCAAACCCGGTGGGCACAAAGGCGGCCCCGCCAATAACATAGCCTCTGCCGTGCCAACATCTGGACCACAAGAGGCTCCCACCGGGGGGGGGGGGGAAGAAACCGATACCACGTTGGAAAGTGGTACCAAAGATAATTCTCGCTCTGAATTAAAACAGTCCATGCCAATTGCTCAATACCGCGTTTGAACAATACCGTGTTCGTGGACAATCACTCTTCAAATGCCTGCCTCCGAATTAGAAACCACTTTGTCGCAACACTGAGATAAGTCATCACTCACAACAGATGCAATCTTTTCCACAGATAAAGAAACACTTTTCAAGAGATCAACAAAAGCAGCAGATGTTCACTCTGATGTAGCAAGTGCGACATCAGAGGGAGTGGATGGGCGAGCCAAATCCGGTGGACACAATGATGACTCTGTCAATAACACAGTATCTGTCGTGCCAACATCTGGACCAGTAGAGATTCCCATCGAGGGTGAGCAACCAGATGTCACGTTGGAAAATCGTACCACAGGTAATTCTCGCTCTGAATTTAAAACAGTCCATGACGACTGCTCAATACTGCGTTTGAACAATGCCGCATTTTGGAGGATAGTGACTCCTGAAATATTCAGGAAGGCCTCCAAATTAGTAGCCTCTTTGTCGCAGAGTCGTCACTCACAAAGGATGCAATCTTTTCCACAGATGAATATATACCTTTCTGGAGATCAATAATGGCAGCAGATGTTCACTCTGATGTAGTAAATGCAACATCAGAGGGAGTGGATGTCGTGCTAACACCTGCACCATTAGAGATTCCAACGGAAGAACCAGATGTCACGTTGGAAAGTCGTACCACAGGTAATACTCACTCTGAATTTAAAACAGTCCATGCCGATTGTTCAATACCGCGTTTTCGTGAACAGTCTCTTGAAACGTCCAGGTAGGTGACAATTGACACACGTTGGCGGCTGAACAGGATAAACCACTAGAACCCGGTTTCCGAAAAGTACACAAAACTGGGTATATGTTTGGCACGCCAGAACTCGTTGGATAACGATAGAATCCATACCATTGCTCTGTAGAGAAAGCTAGAATGTTCAGTGCGATTTAAAACTCTCACTAACCGCAGCACTGGACAGCCCCAAAGGCAAACGGTAAAGTTTGGCGACCCGGTAGCCAACACCCGACTGTTCCAATTTGACTGTGCCTCGTTCACCGTTAAAAAAACACAAACCTGCTCCTCCACGAAAAATGTCTTGCAGCAACGATTCCTGCTGCACTTTGATATAAAAATACCGGCTAGATTATCCAAATGTATCATAAGAACATGCTCAGTAGGAAGCTTTAAGCTATCGTAAATCCATTCATGAATTTCGTATGCTGAAACTTTCGGCAAATTGTGTTCAAAACTAACTTTCACAATATTCTGCCTTTCTTCAAACACGCTCATGTTCGCAAACTGGAAAAACTGATCATAAATAAGGGAAGGCCTGGACACAGATCCCATTAAATGCGACTTCATCGCAGGGTGGAGAGACCGCAACTGGTCTGGTGTTTCATTTGGTTAGGCTCTGGCTTTCTGATCACAGGTCCAACCCGATAGTTTTTAAGTGTGCTTAAAAGCGACAGTCCCATGTCAATAGATTTATTGGTATGAACTGCGGGACTAAATTCCGGCACACCGGTGGCGCTGATATGATCCTGGCAATTGACGCCGTTGTTAATAAATAACATAACTTAGAAGAAGCCAATAATGTGGCAGTGGGCAATATTCCAAAACTATTCCCGCATGGTCAATAGTTGACTATAGACATATACCATTCCAAAGATTAGCGACAAACAGGAGGAATGGGATAATGAAAACACATATAGGAGCATTTTGAGCACCGCTGAAGGTAATCATGTTTAGAGGCCATGAAATTCGCATTCATTTCGAAAAATAATCGCGACGTGAATATTGGATTTCGCGTCTTATTGCTAAATAGCTGTAAGATTATCAAAATAATTTCGTGTAAATTTTAAAGGGAATTTAGGTAAGAAGAATAACACTATATAACGATTCGACGGTATTGGCTGTGCAAATTATGACAAAAATGTTTTTGTGCATTAGTTTATTCTAAATATTAAAATTATACACACTTTTACAATACTGAGAGGAAATAATAATTTAAGGTCTGCATTTTACTTTCTCTACACGTACTATGTATATAGTGTACAGAATGGGTATTGCATTGGATCCAAAATTCGATACCGAGATTTCACCGAAAATACATGTTTTGGGATCCCCTGAATAAAAAAAACATTTTTAGAAAATAGTACGTGTGTGTGACTGCGGGCAACATAGATCAAAAACGAAAAGTCCGTTAAATACCGTTGATATTTAAGTTCAATATCTTCCAAAGATGCGACAAGATAGTTTTCAAGAAAATCCCCCATCCCTAACTACCCTATACATGGAAAAAAAATTCGAAAATTTTGTCTTCTCAAAATAGTGTCTAACGATTTTGATTAAAATTGTTTATATTTAAGATATTTACATGACAATTAAAATGTATATTTTGAATTTTCTGGGAATAGCCTCTGAAAACTCTTTATTCTGGATGGATTTTTCTGAATTTTGCATAGCTGGTAAACCGTAAGAAATAGACAAAAATATAGTTCTGCACAAAAAATGTAGATCTCGTTAAAACACATAACTCATGTCATGTAGATATTTTTTGTGGCGTTGGTCGTTTCCGAGATATTCCTTGTTTTTATGTTTCAGTTTTAAAATACTTAAATTTTTCGCATACGGGAACTTGTCAACCCCTGACCATGCAAAGAAACGGATTTCAATCCTATGGCAACCAGGTTTTAAAAGATTTGACTATCGTTTTAGTCTTGTTATACCCTTATATGCCATCTAGGTACTTATAAAAAAGGAAGTAATAAGACAATTTCTGCTAATGTTTATCTCGGTTAGAATGAAGTAAATAGAAGAATAAGTTTTTAACTGCAATTTGTTACAGAGATGTAGAGCACGTCATGTGAATGAACCAAATTAGATTTTTCTTTTCGTCCTTCTTTTGTTTGACTCCAAGCAAGTAAAGAGAACGGAATTTCAATTTTTTCACATAGCAACCTACTTTTAAAACATTTGACTATCGCATTAGCCTAGTGCATACCCTTATTTTCCTTCTACTTACAAAAAAGCTGCTATGTTTATCTCGATTAGCATTATGTAGATAAAAGAGTAATCTTTTGTAAGAAGAGTTTGTTTACGGAGCAGCTACAGAAAGTCACGTGAATGGAACATCAGATTTTTTTTAATTATGGAATGAAAGCATAGCAGAAGTGACTTTATTGTTTTCTTTCATTTTGCGTCTACGGTCAGCAATTTCTTGATGAAATGAAGCATCCTGCGTTTAACTAAGGAGAAAATACGCAACAACCTGCACATTCTGTTATATCTAATTCTTGCTTGCCATCTAAAATTTCCTGTGGTATGGGAGTAGTCAAGAGGTTCCGAGTTCGAATCTCGGTCAGGGTGAGTTTCCTGCATAAGGGTTTTTATTTCTCTGCACGTACAATGTACAAAATTCGATACCGAGATTTCACTGAAAATATACGTTTTGGTACACCTTGAATCCAGAAAAGCATTTTAGAAAAAGGTCCGTTTGTGTCTGTATGTGTGTGTGTCTAGAGCAGCATGGCTTAAGAAAAGCGAAAAGTCCGTTAAATACCAAACTTGGTATTTAAGTTTCAGTATCTCTCAAGGAAGCCACACGAAGATTTTCAAAAACATCCCCCACCCTCAAATACCCTTTACATGGGAAAATGTCGAAAATTTTGGTTTTCTCAAAAATAGCTCTAACAATTTCGATTAAAATAAAATTAAAATATTTAAGATATTTACATCACAAATAAAATTATATCTTGAATTTTCTGGGAAAAGCCTTTGAGGATCTCTATTCTTAATTTCTTTTGTTTAATTTTGCCTAACTAGTAAACCGTAAGAGATAGACAAAACTTAATAAAACAAAAAATATAGAGCTTCTTAAAACTCACTATTTATGTCTATACATTTTTTTTCTTCGGAGTTTTCCGTTTCCGAGATATTCCTTGTTATTGGCTTCAGTTTTAAAATAATTAAACTTTTCTTACATAGAAACTTGTCAATACCCTGGCCACGCAAGAAACGTATTTCAATCCCATTAGCAACAACATTTTAAAACATGTGACTGTCTGTTTAGCCTAGTGTATTCCCTTATTTCGATTAGCATGAAGTGGATAGAAGAATAAGCTTATTAGCAATATTTTGTTACAGAAATGTAGAGAAAGTCATGTAAACGGAACACGTCACGTTTTTTTCTGTGGCTTTCCTTATCCTGAGAAGATGACTGTCGGCTAACTTTAAGCTCTGTCGCTCATATATATAGAAGTCATTTAAAATATTTTAATTGATGTCACAGCTTGCACATCAATGATATTAGGCATGATCTGTTATTTTAAAATTACTGTTTGACGCTTCTTTATATTTATTAAGAAAAACATTGTTATTAAATAGAATAGGTAATTGGTTGAATGAAAATGTCCGAGGGTTTTTTGAAACGCACTATCTATATTGAGAACCCTTCAAATTTGTTTTCATAAAATACGGGAATCCTGAAAAGGCTGTGATCAACTGATCAATACTTTCTGAATATATTAACATAACATTAAAATGAAAGAAACATGATAATAAATAAAGACAATTTATAATATTCGAGTTCCCACCAAGTGCAGTTGAAAATGTCACGTTGCAAATTTTATAGCGAACTTTATAATTAAGCTTTGTCTCTTCGAGGAAAGGATATTTTCCCTTTAAATTGGAAGAGAAGGTGCATTTTCGTTTAGGCATAATAGCTTAAGTCCTCGCAAATAACAACATAGCACATCAACTGCCAACACTAGATTTTTTTATTTTATTTATTTATTTTTTAGTTTAACGTCCTTTAACCTGGTTGGTCATATCGGACGATGAATGAAATTGGTGAAATGATGCTTAAATGATATCGAGGTCCATGGAGCTTAAAGTTACTCGACATTCGTCTTCTCAGGATAAGGGAAAACCCCGAAAAAACCCTTATCCGGATAACTCACCCTAAGCGAGATTCGAGCTCACGACCTGTTGAATGTGAAGCAGACACGCTAGCACCACACTACCCAGGTGGGCAGAGGCAAACTTTGTCTACCTTCACTGTTCATAGAACGCGCCTAAACAATGCCTTTTTTTTAATGCTTGTTGTATGGAATGAGCTGATAAGTTACTGCTACTGCTCCTTCACCTGCTGCTGCTAAACCATCTTTTTCTCCAACTGTTTATCTTTCCGCAAACTTTTTTTTTTATTAAAAAAATCAGTTGATCGGCACCTCATCGTGCTATACAATTTCCACAAACTGATTACAATCTGCTCCGCAACAATTCTGCCGAATAGTTTCTTTTCGACATTCACTGCGGCGACGGTACAGTTTGCTACGAAATTCCAGTCGATGCGTGCGATGCGTTCCCACAAAAACTGCACACCGGGCTCGTCCATTTTTATATATTTTGGTTACGTCACTGTAAATTTCCAGAAACCACTGCTCCTGTGCACTACACTGCCGGTATTCACAAACTGACACAACTTAGCAATATGTGGTTTCGATGTCAATGAACTTTTCGAAAGAACCCGTGTTCTCTCGCATACGAGTAACAATCACAGCTGCGATTTCAAAAAAATTACCAGGGCATAGGTGTGTAACAATGGATGCAAACAATCAGCAATGGCTTAAAAAGCGAGTCGTACACATGTATGGCTATTATGGCAGCGGGGCGTAGTAACAGTATTATTATAAATGTAAAAAGTAGCTAGTAACAGTGAAGTAACACAAATATTAACCTAATAATTAATATTATTGTTGTGTATGTGCAACTTAATATGTTATAAACTATTCCATCTTATTTCATGTGTGGAAAATCTACATAATATAATGTAATACAAACACAAACTAATGCAGTTTGTAGCATTAAATATTAAAACACAGTCCTGCTTCGTCGATAACCAGCATAACCTCCATTTTTAATTTTTTCATTAAATACGGAACGCTTTAAAAGATTGTGATTAACTGATCGGTGCTTTCTGAATATAGCATTAACATAATATTAGAATGAAGGAAATATGATATTGAATAAATGCACTTTACAACATCTTTACATGTGCAATCGAAAATGTCCACTGCAAATTTTACAGTGGACTCCATAACTAAGCTTTGTCTCTTCGAGGAAAGAATCTCTTTCTTATAAAATGGAAGAGAAGGTATGCATAAAAAGATAAGTTCTCGCAAATAGTGCAGAGGTTATGGGTAGAATGGGGATAGCGTGTCTGCCTCACATTCAACAGGTCGCGAGTTCGAGCCTCACTTATCGGATAAGGCTTATTCGGGGGTATCCCTTATCCTGAGAAGACGAATCCCGAGTACTTTAACCCCCATGGACTCCGTGATCATTTGAGCATCATTTCACCGATTTCATTCATCGTCCAATATGACCTATCAGGTTAAAGGATGTTAGGTTACCCCCCCCCCAAACAGCACGTCAACAATAGACTGGGTAAACTTCGTCTGTCATCACTGTTCCCAGAACGTGCTAAATAATGACAATAGACAAGCGCCGAGTCAGCATTTCTCATAAGAGATGGCAGCAATTGTAGTTAGGTTTTTAATTTAGGAAGACAGTGCCAAGAAAATATGGGATCTATTCGCGTCCCAACAAAAATTCTCGGGACGCGTGACATGCAAGTAAAAAAAGGGGACTGTCCCGTTTTTTATGGGGTGAATGGCAGGCTTATCTCACAATAGAATTATCTTGTTTTGACGCTAATATTTTGTTGGAATTATGAATGGCAAAGCGATTCTTGTGTTCATGTTAAACGTTTATGTATGTCCTGCCTTAATTTTAATGTCTCTGTTTGAATGGCCCTTAACTTTAATTCGGTTTCTTTGGTATAGATCTAAGCAGTTTTAATGCAGTGTTTCTCGACATTTTAGATAATAATTCAAGATAGCATAACAGTTCTCGTGTAAGATACAGTAATAAATATAAAGGCTTCCTTAAATGTAAATATACGAGTATTTTTAAATGTTGCGAGTAGAGTTAATTTTAACGTCTAGTTTGGTGTTGGCAACCCTTTGTCCATAACGCAGAAACATTGAGGAGTGCCAGGTACTTCATTTGAAATTCTTGGTATATCCCAATTGTTACTTTGGATTTGTTTCTTTACTTGAGTCAGTGAGTGTATGCCAGATATATGGTGGCCTTCATATACCATTATTTTTATTTCCATCAATTTTGTTCACTAGGCGGAACTTTGGAACGTTGTATCGAATATCCAAACCGGTAGTTACCTAATAACGCTACCGCCCGACTCATCTCGCTCAATAATAAACTGTTATAATACTATCATGGACATTTGCACTTACTGAAGAAATCATCTGCTTGCAGGTAAGCGTAAAACTGTGTGTTTTAAGAGAAATAACAGCTAAGGAAAGGTAGAGGCAAACTGAAAAATTCAACGCCATATCCGGGATATGAACCATAGATTCCCCGGTCTCAGCTCGGTTGTTCTAACCACTGAGCTACCCTCACCTAAAAGGCCGGGGTTCGATCCCAAGCGACTGCATGTAAGATTTGTGGTGGACAAAGTGGCGCTGGGGCGGGTTTTCTCCGGGTACTCCGGTTTCCCCCGCCATCGCATTCCACCGGTGCTCCATCATCATTCATGTATCATCAGTGTCACCGCCTGGGGATGCCATAAGTAGTTAAAGCGGGCGTTAAACATTACAAAAAAAACTGATCTACCATGACAGCATGCCGACATGACATTAAATTCTCCAACTGACTCGAGTTTTTCCCTGCGACATTGTAAGTCGCAATTGGGGTTTGTCACCTCAAAATTGTTTGAGATCTCCTTGTGGTGTACCGGAAAAATGCAGTTATTTGTACAATTTAATATCGTGTCGGCATGTTTGCATAGTAGCTCAAAGTTTAGAACAACCGGATGAAACATTGAGATCCGCGATTCAAATTCTGGCTATGGCATACAAATTAATTATCCAAAATATTTATGAATCATATTTTATTGCACAACAAATCTTACTTTAAAAACATACCTTACATGCGAAGAAATCCATTATTTAGGAAATTACGTCTGTTTTCAGCCTTAGTTCAGAAATGAAATAATATATTTTCAATGAAGCTACTAAGAGTTACTATGGACATCTTGGTAACATAATAGCATAAACATGTGTGAGGCAAGTGCCCTTAACGCGAGAAAAGAGGAAATCGGAAGTTTTACCCTAACAATACAGCACTTGGATGGTAAAGACAAAATGGATAGTAGAGTTGCGCAACCAGAGTATAATAAATGTAATAGGTGCTGTATTCCTTATACTCATATTCAGGGATTCATTTCCAAAATCTTGTTTTCCTTTCTTATTTTAAACTAGATTTTTGGAGCAGAAATTATACATCTGTTGACAATCAGCCAAATTTTCAAATTGCCAAGGTTCAGTTTGACCTGAATGTGTTAACAGATGACAAGCTTGTATTGTTTGTGCTTCTGGAGGAGCAACCTTCCTACGTTTGACCTGGATAACGTATTTATTCGTCAGTGAATACAGAAATTTGCGTAATAAAATCCACACAAAAAATCAGAAAATTATATTTAAGCCAATGTTACGTAATTAGTCGCGAAACGCCTGACGTTCCAAAGCTGATGTTCCATGTGTTTACTTTTTTTCTTCCGACTCATCATACGTTTTTGTTATTTCTTTAGCACGAATGTACAATGTATACAGTAGTTAGAAACGGTATTGCATTCCGCCCAAAAATTCCATGCCAAGATTTCACCGGAAGATATTTAAAAAAAATCTGATGTGTACCATTCACATGACTTTCTCTACATCTCTGCAACAAATTATTCTTAAAAAGCTTATGCTTCTATTTACTTCATGCTAATGAGAAAAAGTAGCACAACTAGTCTTATTACTTGCTTCCTTGTAAGTAGAAGCGAAATAAGGGAGTAGCGTAGGTTAAAGTGATAGTCAAAAGCTGGTTGCTATGTGACTGAAGTTCCTTTGTTTGTATGGACAGGAGTTGACACATTTCTATATGAGAAAATTATGTTTTTCCAGGCTGACCAAAAACAAGGAATATCTAAAAAACGACCAACTCCAGGAAAAAAATTATATAACATAAAGTGTTGTTTTAAAGGGCTCTACATTTTTTGTGTGGTAAGTTTTTGTCCATCTCTTACGGTTTATCAGTTATGCAAAATTCCGAAAAATTGATCCAGAATAAAGTAGTCTTCAGAGGCTATTCCCAGAGAATTAAAAATATACATATTATTTGTCAGATTTAACATAAGATATTTTAATCAAAATCGTTAGAGCCACTTTTAGAAAATCAAAATTTTCAAAAAATTTTCCACGTGAAGGGTAGTTGGGGGTTGGGGATTTTCTTGAAAATCTTTGTGTCGTATCCTTGGAAGATACTGAACTTAAATACCAAGTTTGGTATTTAACGGCCTTTTTTTTTTTTTTTTTTAAAAAAAAACAGTAACGGAGTCTGATCAGGACTCCGGTACTTTATCCCTATTTACATTTCCCCACGTAGGTTTTACTGATTACTGGTTTTACTGTTTCTTTTACAAACATATACACATTGCACAAACATATAACACCCATGCCCAAGGCGGGACTCGAACCCACGATTTTGAGCTATGCTGCCCACAGACGCACACACACACACACACACACACACAGACATACACACATGGATATTTTTCTAAAAATGCTTTTTTTTTAATTCATGTGGTCTCAAAACATGTATTTCCGATGAAACCTCGGTATCGAATTTTTGGGTGCAATGCAATACCTTCTCTATACATTATGTACATACATAGTACGTATATAGAAAGTAAAAATATTTTGGGGTAAAGTTACCCCAGAGTACCAGACACCTCAGCTTATGGAAGGTATTAAAGTAAAAATCTGATGTTATACATTCAAATGACTTTCTCTGTACGTTCTGTAGCAAGCTATTCCTACAAAAGCTAATTATTCTCTGTGCTTTACGTTAATCAAGATAAACATTGACAGAAACATATATTACATATATACTTGTGCGCACATTGGGAACATTGGGAACTACAGTGAATATAGTCACAGAAATTTACAGAAAAAGCAAATATTCTCGCATGTGTCCATTGCGCTCAGGTGTTGCATTCCAATATTTGAGGTAGGACCGTCGCTCTTCACGTGTTAAGATTTCGAACATCTGCGACACTGGTTGTAGCTAGTTAAATGAAGCTGACTGAACATGTGCAACAATAAAGCTTTCCAAAGCAAACCGCTAATACACGTGCGGCGATTAGAGCCAGCAAAGCGAAGCCACGTTATTATAGTCCAAGAGGAGTACCCCAAGAAAAGATGAGATCAGTAGATATGAGACCGCAGCAGGCAAATGCATAAAATGTGAATTAAGAACAATAAGAATAGTCAAGAAATAAGTAAAAATTGCTGACTTGGAACAGAAGACCTTTTGTGGCCTCCAACGTTCAAAATATGAATTGTAATCTGGTTGCAGCGCAGCGTGAAATTACAGAGAAAGCAATAACTTTCTTGCCTGACACAGCTAATCACGAAGTCCTCAGAGATCTGGAAATTCCTAAGGAGATGTTTTAGTGGTTTTTGAGTTGCTTCATTATACAATCATTGCACTGTGCAATGTCTGAGCGCGTTAAAACTGACAGAACATTTGCCGAATCATGCAGGAGACTATGAAGGACGGCGAATTTGCCCCCCACCTGTTGTACGATGATGAGGCAATTTTTCATTCAAGTAGCAACGTGAACGTTTACTACATTCCCCTGGGAAAACTGACACTTGAACATTATCTATGCAATTTCCCGTTCCAAGGATCATCGACATTGTTCTTGGGGAATGCAATAGGTAGTCGGTGATTTCTCTTTGACAGCTCTCAACGATTGATTGTCTTAGTACTGATATTGAGTCTTTCGTTGAATAATCTCTTGAAAGATAAGCTCAGGAGGCGTATCATCACCATCCACAGCGCTGTGTGAATAACACGTTGCAGTGATATCGAACACTGATCGAGGACGGACGTGTTGCAGCCAGGATGACAGGACTAATTAAATCATCTCGACCACATGGCCACCAAAAACGTGGTATGTTTTGTGATTAATAGTTTGTGGTCACCAGATCTAGATTTAGCCTGTTGTCATCCATGCACTTAAATATTCTATGAAGTTATATTGTCTACCCGTGGAGTCTATATAGGTGTTTATAGATAATACCGTAGGTAAACCAATTTTTTAAATCGATTTTTGGGCTAAAGTTTCTTATTTTTGGAGGATAGGACTTTGTTTCTTTTATCTTAACTATCGTCCTCACAAACCAATCCATCGTTCCCCTCTTGCACTACTACTCCATTTACTGCCATAATATGCAAACTGCTATGCTAGATTTAATACAATAAAATCTCTTAATGGTTAATCAGAATATTCTTTGTATATATGGCGGGCGTTTTTCTGTAAGCTCTTTAGTAGGCAGGAGTCATGCGTGTAAATTGACCTTAGTTACCTAATAGATATTATTATTATTATTATTATTATTATTATTATTATTATCATCATCATTACTATTATCTTGATTTAATCAATTTCGAATCCCTATATATACTGTGTACTATGGGTGTACACGCAGTCAGTAGGTTGTCGGGAAGATGACCTTAGCTGCGTAATTGCCTTCCTATATATATTTATATCTAGTTTATTTATTCTGTAGATGATCGTGGTTTTAAAATCCTTTTTAATACTTAGTTCAAGACTGAGTGAAACCCCTTTTCTTAAAAAAAAATGTATGTTTCGGAGCACGGTATTTGAATCCGGGATCTTCCCAACCAACATTTTTAAGGACCTCTTAACCGGCTACAGTTGGTGGGGCGTTTCACCTACAAAACCAAATAATCCTCTTTTATGCTGTTAGTAGAGCATTAAATAGCCGAGGAATTTAATAGTTTGGCACAGCTTTAAATACTGGAAGGCAAAGCAATTGATTCATCTTTACTAACACTGCGATATTGGAAACTCCCGATTCAAAATATTTAAAGTCAATAAATATAATTATTCCCCCTTACATGCATTAGGAATCAAAATCTCTGGTATATTCAACATTCCTTGGGTCTTCTTGATTACCAGTTGACTTTAATTCCATTCACGCTCTTAATTATCAGGCAAGTATTGTCTGAAGAAAACGTTCCAAAAACATTAAGTTTCGGGGAAAAATATGAAAATATGTTTCTAAAACTTAAGCTTAACATTTTAATTCTAAAATATGTTCATCCATAAATTGCAAAAAAAAATAATGCTCTTAAACTTAGGTTTTTTCTATAAATTATTCGTTTCCGCATGAAATGATATAAATCGCAATGTTTTGTAGTGTGTAAATAATCAACATGAAGTTACGCTATAAGAACAATTCGCTAAAATTATACTACAAATAGCTTTTTAATATGTTATAATAAAAGGCCAATCAACATTCTTTTCTGCAAAGATAAACGTCGCTTTACATTACATGCGAAGAAATCTGTATTGTATTGTAAATTAGTAGCTGGATAATCAATTATTTTTAAATGAGAGTGGAATATAATGGATTGATTTTCCAGCTGCAAATCAATCTGGTATAAACTGCTATTCCGAATGTTACTGAATATTTAGCCAATTCTTCCATAAAAATAAGCCGAAATGCAGTTATCCCTGAAAAACTGTCTCACTTTAATAGCTGAAAAGCTCGCTCATTATTAATGAAAATGTTAGCCCTCGGAGAAAAAATATTTACAAAATGTACGTGAGTAGTAATTTTTAAAAATTGTTACTTATCAAAGTATTAAGTGACACGAATATTTTCATGAAATACAAAATGCTATAAAAATATTAAAACACATGAAAAAATGTTAACCATTGAAGTAAACATCCTTGTTCTCACAAATCTAGTAGTCTAGGTTTAGAACAAAGAAATCACACTTTGCCTCCTCTGGTAAATGTAATTAAAATATGGCTGTTGAATATAACATGATTTTAGCCCTGAATTTTTAAGGTTGTAACGAGCAGTTAGTTGCTTAATGAATTTCATTCTTATATCTTTCAGTGTTTAGTTTGGGGATTTTTCGGCCTAAATAATAATTGAATGAGTGGCACTTACGATGTAATACTCAATACGAAATCAATATCCCAGAAGGGATTCACTGAGTGCGCAGTTTTACTTACTCTTCTGTGGACACGTTAGGTAGAGATGGTATTGATTCCACCCAAAAATCCGATACGAGATTTCACTGGAAATACAGCTCTTGGGGTTCTCTGAATAAATAAGAAAAAAGAAACCATTTGTAGAGAAAAATCCGTATGAGTGCGTAGGTGCGTGCTGTGTGTGTATGCGTGCGTGTGTGAACAGCGTAACTGAAAAATGAAAACAAAGTTAAATTGCTCTGTCGAACTGTGTATTTATTAAGCCAATATCCAAATATCTCAATAATATGATACAGGATTAATCAAACTCATAGCATTCAAACTTGCATAAAGAGAGGAGAAAAGTGTGTGTGGCGCGCGCGCACGCGTGTGGCAATCTTGAAAGAGTATGTTTGTGAGTGCACGCGCGCTCTTGCGCTAATCTCAATAACCAATGAACCGATTTTGATAATTATTTTACCAATGAAAAACACTGCTTTCCTCGACGGACATAAGCTATAACATATTTGCAAATAATTTCAAAGTGGGGAATCTAGGTAGTTTTTAAATTTATGTTAAGAATTTTCAGTCGCGGTTAATTAAATACGAATATCAGAGAATATTTTGGCTTCTTTATTGTGAATATGTAGGGTTTTAATGACTTCATCCAAAGCGTAAATGAAATCTTAAATCTTTTATAATGCCTTGCAAAAAGGAGTTTGTATCTCTAGTTTTTATCACCGAATTTTCGCCGATTTTGCCTACGACGGGCACAAACATGAACGCGGTCTCCAATGGTTCCAGATTGAGCGCCTCCGACGCCCAACTAGCCAGCCCTGAGGCTTCGAGTTTTCCCAAATAATGTCATATCCCAAAGCACTCGAAAGCGGTTCCCAAAAGAGCAGTGTCACGACCAAGTCAGGAATAAATCTCTACAGTGCGCAAGCCACTATCCAGCTGCAACCCGCCGAACCCCATCCCTAGTGCTTCAACCCAAAACAGATGATAAGGAAATAAATGAAACAAGAAATTATGTGCAACAAGAAATTTGGGGGATATCAGGAAGGCGGCCAAGGGAATCGAATCCATGACCTCCCAAAAACTTGTCGAATACACTACCGTGGCACCACTTCGCTCCGTCGGATCATGTGTTGATAATGCAAGTTCATATGCGATTTTTTTAATTTAATGCTTGAAATAGACTGCGGATTTTCCCTGCCGAGTCGGCTCAATTACCTGCACATGGGTGGTAGATGCATGTTTGCTGCAAGTCAATAGTGAAAAGAATGTTGGTAGGCATTTAAGAAAGATTTTAATGCTGCTTCACGTTATGGTCATAAGTTTCGTAAAACATTTCAGGTTCTAGAGACGATAAAGTGATTATTATTCATTTGTGGCTGCTGAAATGAGAATTCAGGTTCCAAAGCTTGAGAGCTACCCGATATTTTCTTTGTAAGATGTTAGAACATTCTCGAAACAGCGTATTAATACAATTCTCGCCAAACGACTCGTCCTAAGGTAGGCGCCCTACCCATTAGCCCATTAAATCACGGAGCAGCAGCCCATATATTACCTAATGATATTTTGGATCTGAAGCATTTCTTGTCATATGTAAGCGTTTCTGGTTTTTACTGGAATAAAATCTAGTAGAGAAGAAATACTCTAACGATTTAATATCCTACTGGAGCAGCTGGCAATTGCCTCTTGGCAATCTAAAAGTAATTAAGGATTAAGAGGATTAGGAACGTGCAACGAAACAAGGAGATCTCAGCGTACATGTCTACACGTGTAAAACATCGTGCAATCTCTTACAAGTCGATATTTGGGTCATTAGGTGAGCTAAACCAGGGCCTCTAGAAAAACTGAATATTTCTCCCGCACCACAAAAATAACTAAATGAACGAATAAATAAAAAGGTGCACGAACTAGCAATGATGTCATCCGTTCATGCGCACACCCAAATAATTTGGGTGCGTTGCACATCTACAATTACTATAATATATGTATCCAAAAACTGTAAATAATGATGATTGGATATTTAAGTCTAACCGAACATCAGTTTTGTCAATAAATTAAGTATTTGCACTTTTCACAGGCATGTAACTATTTAATGAGAAAAAAACCATCTTTCACCTTGTTTTTCTCACACAGAACCTGATAAGGGCGTGGCGCTAGCTTGGACATTCCCTCCGGACTTACCAACGGCAAGACCCTTCCTCTTCACAACGAGCTATTCCTTTATAATTTCTGCCGTAAAATTGTCGTTGGGTATCTTATACGAATACTTTCAAAAATCATACATATGTACTTCTAACAATTACTGTATTCAATATGGCTCACAATTTGCTAATTACTTACATTTTTTTTCTTTTATTTTAAAGTTCCTGACTACCACTGGACACTGTGCCTTTTTTTTTTTTTTTTGTTTACTTTTTATTTATTTTTTAATTTATGTTTTACCTAAGTTTCTGTTTGTTTTCCATTGCCGTTTTACAGATAAACATACACATATTTACAAGAACTCAAACACCCATGCCCAAAGCGGGACTCAACACGCGATACCCTCCGCCACGAAGCATCTAAACTAAGCACTTCAGCGTGCGCGGCCATGGGGACCGGTTCTCATTAGGCACGCGTGCGAATAATAGTAATTGCGTATTCCCTAGCAATGATGTAATACCCATGTTATACATTTATGTGACTTATAGAGAGAAAATAAAACATTTTACTGAAATGTGCTAGCTTCATATACCCAAGGCCACGGGTTCAAACCCGGCGGAGGACGATGGATGTTTTCAGGTGTAAAAATCCTCAGTAGGCTTCCTTCGGAAGGGAAGTGAAGCTGTTAGTCCCGTATCGTAAATTTACGGTTCGTAAAAGAACCTCAAGTCTAATAAAGAGGTCTCAGAGCAAAATTAAACTGTCTTTCACGCCCAGAATAGAATGGAAGACTAAGAACTACAGTAGTTAAAGAGCGTCCATAAATAAAACTCCATTTCCATTTTCTCGGCAATTAAGGACAAAAACCTCTGCTATTAAATGTAGAATAATTAAGATCTGAAATTATAGTTGCTTATCATACAGTGCTGATAAAAGGCCTCATGCTGTTAGTATCACCGGCTCACTTTTCTCCCAGGAAGGGAATGCATACAAGTGGCTGTCTTGTCTATCGGCTCAATATACCTACCAAGTAATAATACATTAAATGCAGAAAGAGAAGCTAATGTCTCATTTACGATCTTATAATGAAGCAGCTGTTTCTTATATCAGCCATGGATCCCTAATTATTTCATGATTGATTTCCTACATATATAATATAAGATTGCAAAACATGTAAATAATTATCTATGATTTATAAGAACATAATCTTAAAATGACATATCGAAAAACAAATATTCACTAGTGCCATAACCAAAATTATTATTTTATAATTCCCATATTATACAGGGCGTATATAAATGAATATCGGGGTTTTAACTCTTTATAATATTTATTACATTCAACTTACAGTTATAAATGATATGTCAAATGAAAATGCAACTCAAACAGTTTTGTTTGTTGGCACACGTACGCATGTGCGTGCAATATTTCTGCCGCAATCCGCTAGACAGTGGTAGTAGCAAAGATGGCGACTAGTAAACAGAAAGCGTTTTGTGTTTTGCAGTTTGCAAAGACCGAATCTGTAGTTACTGTGCAACGTGCGTTCCGTAGTAAGTTCGGTTGTGATCCTCCTAGTGATAAAAACATTCGTAGACGGTATAATCGGTTTGAAAATACCGGCTGCCTTTGTAAAGGGACGACCAGGAGTAAGTGAAGAGACTGTTGAGGGAGGGAGAGAGTCGCACACTCGTAGGCCAAAGAAATCAGTCCGGAAGGCCAGTCGTGAATTACAAGTTCCTGTGTCGACTGTTTGGAAAGTTGTAAGAAAACGCTTACAGCTACGTCCTTACCGTTTACAGTTATTACAGGCTCTAAAGCCGACAGACCACGATTTACGTGCCAAATTCGCAAACGACATGTTGTTTCATGACGATTTTGTGGATCGTGTTGTCTTCAGTGATGAATCGACCTTTCACCTTAGTGGACATGTTAACACTCATAATGTGCGCATCTGGGGCTCAGAAAATCCTCACGAGATGGTACAAATGCAACGAGATTCCCCTAAAGTGAATGTTTTTTATGCCGTATCCCGGCGAAAAGTTTATGGGCCTTTCGTTTTTGGTGAACCTACTGTAACTGGCACTTCTTACCTTGATACAATCCCTCAGTTGGAAGAAAATGAGCCAAAGAACTTCATTTTCCAGCAGGATGGTGCGCCACCTCACTGGCATAACGAAGTACGCGATTGGTTGAACGTCACTGTACCCGAGCGCTGGATATGCCGCAAGGGCCCCAATGACAGGGCTTGCTATGCATGGCTTCCACGTTTTCCTGACCTAACGCCTTGCGATTTTTACCTTTGGGGCTTCATCAAGGATCGTGTGTACGTGCGTCCGCTACCAGCTGACCTCCCTGAATTAAGAAACCGGATTGAAGCAGCTGTTGCTACAATTACTGAATACACACTTATCAACGTTTGGGAAGAACTCGGCTATAGACTTGATGTGCGCCATGTGACAAAGGGTAGTCACATTGAACATTTATAAACTTCTTAGTAAAACTGTTTGAGTTGCTTTTTCATTTGACATATCATTCATAACTGTAAGTTGAATGTAATAAATATTATAAAGAGTTAAAACCCCTATATTCATTTATATACACCCTGTATAATGCAAAATGCACGAATGGATGTGTCAGTACTATTTCATAAATAAGTCACCGCGGTGTTTTAATAAAAAAATGGTACCTAAAATGAAATAAAAACCTCCTCACGAAAACATTATCCTTGTGTTCTATACTACTTTTTTAACTCTCAAGGATTCACTTTTGACCTAAATGCCTGAATTCATGTGATCGCCGAGAACAATATTTTGAGTTCGAATGCAAGGTTGTGACCTTATGCTTATATGCAGCGAAAAATGGAAGGTGTTCACTTTATTCCTAATGGGTTTATTCCTTTTATCTTTTTAGACTTTTCATTATTTTTGTATTTTATTTCCAAGATACTTTGGAAGTCACTTCGATTTTATAGAGGGAAAAGGTGCCAACTGAGATGAAAGTATTAAGATTTCCCACTGTGGAGCTGCCAGTTTTACTTTTTCTAGCACGTATGTACAATATACATACTAGATAGAGAAGATATTGTATTTCACCCAAAAGTTTGATACCGAGATTTCACCGGAAATACTTATTTTGAGACCAACTGAATCCAAAAATTCATTTTTAGAAACATGAGTGTCTACATGTGAAAGGGCAGAACAGCCCAAGAACATAGGTTAAATATCAACCTTGGTATTTAAGTTCAGATCTTCTAAGAATGCGATAAGAAGATTTTCAATAAAATATTCATATCCCTAACTACCCATTACATTTTTCGAAAATGTTGACTTTCTTAAAAATGGCTCTAACGATTTTTATTAAAATGCCATATGTTTCAGATAATTTTATGATAAACGAACCGTATATCTTGAAATTTCTGGGAATAACTTCTGAAGAGGTTATTCTGCTGGATGACTTTTGTATAGCTTTATATAACTGGTAAATAAGTAAGAGATAGACAAAAGCTTACTTAACAAAAAATGTAGATCTCATTAAAGCACATCATTTAAGGTATACATCTTTTTTGTAGAGTAACTGTTTTCGAGATATTCCGAGTTACTGGTTTCAGTTTTAAGCTTCTTAAGCTTTTCTCAAAAGGAAGACATCTTAGTTTTGGTCTCTCTTTTGTTTACTCCTAGCAAGCAAAGAGAATCGAATTTCAATTGTTTCGCTTAGAAACCAGCTTTTAATGTTTCGACCATCGCTTTAGCCTAGTGTATTTCCTATTCACTTTCTATTTGCAAGGAAGCAATTAATTGTGTTATCTCGATTAGCAAGATGTATATAAAAGAATAATCTTTTGTAAGAAAAGTTTGTAGATTTTTAGAGAGAAAAGATGAGATAGAATGTCATATGAGTGTAACACATCAGATTTTTTTTCCCTAAAATACATCCTTCGGCCTACCAAAAAGTGTATTGTGTTCTTTTCGGTGGAAACAACAAAATGTGTATGGGCTATTGCTACTGACTTCCATAGTACCTAACCCGTTTAGGAATTTTTTGTACAAAAAAAATCAGCATTTTTTTTTAAAAAACTGCAATTTCCGTTGTTGAACTGTACTTCTGATGATTGAAATGATTATAATTTTAGCTAAATCTAATTAATATTATGTTGTTTTTATGGCTGCATTTAACTACTTAGCTAGGTACAGATTATAAGTGTGCTCTTCATATCAACTTCTTGAATTTTATTTTCTCTGTCATGTACCTATAATATTGATAGAGGAAGCATTGCGTTCCATAGTATTCTGCAAGTTGTTTTCACTTCTACGGATGTTTATGGGAAATGTTATAAAGCATTTATTGTCTAAGGAGAAATTTCTTCAGAAAGCTTTACGAGTGCGTTTACGCTTTAAACATATTTATCCATAGAACACAACATTTAAATATCAGGATTCCCCTCAAAAACCCTAGAAATACTTTCCTACACAATAACCAAGCAAGTTTCCCGCGCGGTAATTCGTGAAGCTCGCATTCGGGAGGTCCCAGTTTCGATTCCCTCCGGGGGTCTCCTCTAACATTTAATTCTTTTTTGTGGATTCCCCAGATCAGTAGGCGATTCCTGAATTTTTCTCTGGAATTCTATGTCAAGATTTCACCGGAAATGTATGCTCTGAGGGCTTAGAAATCCAAAAAAGCATTTTTAGAAAAAGGCCCGTGTGTGTGTGTGTGTGACATTGGACAGCATAGCTCAGAAACAAACAGACCGTTAAAAACCAAACTTGATATTTATGTTTAGTATCTTCCAAGGATACGACACGAATATTTTCAACAACAACAAAAAATCATCTTTACTCAAACTATCCTTGACATGGAAAAATTTTTAAAAAATTTGTTTTTCTCAAAAATGGCTCTAACGATTTTGATTAAAATTAGGCATATCAAAAAAATTACATAAAAATGTATATTTTGAATTTTCTGGGAATAGTCTCTGAAGACCTCTTTATTCTGGATGAGTCTTGTGGAATTTTGCATAATGATTAAACTATAAGGGATAGACAAAAATTAATACACAAAAATGTATATCTCGTTAAAACACATAATTTGGGTCTTATACGTTTTTATTGTAGAGTTGATTGTTTTTGAGATATTTCTTATAATTGGTTTTAGTTTTAAATCTACCTAACTTTTTTCTCAAATGGGACCATGCAAAGAGAACCGAACCTCAATTGTTTCAATAGCTTTTAAAAGATTTGACTATTGCTTTAGTATAAGGTATTCCCTTATTTCCCTTCTAATTACAATGAAGCAAGTAAAAAGACCAACTCTGCTAATGTTTATCTAGATTAGAATAATATACATAAAAGAATAATCGTTTGTAAGAATAGTTTGAATTTGGAACAGCTAGAGAAAGTTATGGAAATGGAACACATCAGATTTTTAAAAAAGCCAGCATGTTTGTTAGTTTGTTTTCCGGTCAGTCAGTCAGTCAGAGAGTCAGTCAGTGTGTCTGTCTGTCTGTTCGTCCGTCTGTATGATATTCAGCTTTCCATCCCATGCATCTCTTGGCTAGTAGTCTTTTTACTTTTTCTACATGTACTAGTGCATGTTGTATAGAGCAGGTATTGTATTACACCCAAGATTTCGATACCGAGATTTCACCGGAAATATAAATTTTAAAATCCTAAAATCCAAAAAAATAGCATTTCCAGAAAAATTTCCGCGCGCGCGCGCGCGCGTGTGTGTGTGTGTGTGTGTGTGTGTGTGTGTGTGTGTGTGTGTGTGTGTGTGTGTGAGTGGACATCGTAGCTCAAAATGAAAATTCCGTTAAATACCTACCTTGGTATTTAGGTTTAGTATCTTCCAAAGATTTTCAATCACATCCCCCACCCCCTACTACCCTTTACATGGAACATTTTTCGAAAATGTTTATTTTCTCAAAAACGGCTCTAACGATTTTGAATAAACTACCGTATATTAAAGATATTTACCTGACAAATAAAATGTATATCTTGAATTTTCTGGGAATAGCCACTGAAGACTTATTTTATCCTTCGTTAATTTTGCTGACTTTTGCAAACTTGTAAACCGTGAGAGATAGACAAAATCTTACTATACAAAAAATGTAGAGCTTGTTAAAATATAAAATTATTCTACCTATGTAAATGTAAAACGTACCTATGAAAGCTGTATTACATATTTCAAGTGCAAAATATTGCATATTGCCATAGCACTGAAGGAATTGCCTGTTCTTTCTTCCCGCATTATGAATTGATCACGCAGTAGGCGATTCGCAGGAGCATCGAGCAAATTTGCTCTTCTCTTTATTCTTCTTCTTCTTCCCAACAAGGATTAGGCCAAAGACCTGTTCCGAGGCTACATAAACTGATCACTCCATCTTTTTAATTGTCTTCCAATATTTCTTCGTCCAGTAGGTTGATAAAACAGTGCTTGCCGTGGATATCTCGAGCGGGGCATCCTTAAAACATGGTCCTTCCATTCCTTCTGGTAGCGTTGAATCTCTTCAATCATATTTTCTTCCATAAGTCTTGCTCTTGTATCTGTGTTCCTCATTCGGTCTAGTCTTGTGACTCCCAGTAGTGGTCGTAGGAACCTCATCTGAGCTGCTTCTACTCTGGATCCCAGGACCCAGGTTTCGCAAGCGTACTTTAATGCTGGTTTTGAGACAATATTATGTAGTCTTTGTCTCACTTCTCTTCTCATGCTTTTGCCGAAGTGTCTTTTTATGCAACCATTTAATTTGTTATAGGCCTCTATATTCTCGTCGATATCTGCTTTTGTATTCCCAATTGATATTTTCGACCCTAAGTATTTAAATGTTGATACTTGCTCAATAATATCATCGTCTATGACTATTTTTCTACTTTACTCAAAGGCAACCAGTTGATAAAGGTAGATACTCCACATTTAAACTACATTTAATGTATCTCTAATATTCTGGGGCATCTAGCCAAGAAAATATATGGTTTCCTACCAATGTATCGAAGATATCCGGTATCAAAATATATATATATCTGGATAGAAGCTCGAGAACATTTAGGGATATTTTGTCAGGGAGCTTCGGGTATTACTGTAAATTTATTTTTGTAATAATGTCAATATTTTAAATATATTGAACCTTCACGTTCTATAAAATAGCTGGCTTTCCCAGATTGCAAAAGCAAGTTTTACTTTCTCTAGCACGTATGTACATACAGTGTACATAGTAGCTAGAGGAGGTATTGTATTCCTCTAAAACTTCGAGATTTCACCGGAAACATATATTTTGATATCCCTAAGTCCAGAAAAATCATTAATAGAAAAATTTGTGTGTCTATGTGTATGTCTGTGGACAGCATAGCTCAAAAACAAAAAGAAAGCTATACACAAATCTTCCTATTTATGTGTAGTGTCTTCCAAGAGTACGACACGAAAATTTCAAGAAATTCCTCCCCACTCCAAACTCATTTTAGATAGAATAATTTTTGAAAATTGTATTTTTCTCAAAAAATTGCTCAAATGATTTTGATTAAAATACCGTTTCTTAAATATATTTACGTCACAAATAAAATAATATATTTAATTTTCTGGGAATATCCTCTGAAGACTTCTTTATTCTGGATGAATTTTGCTGAATTTTGGAAAACTGGTGAACGTAAGAGATAGACAACACTTCTGCACAAAAATGTAGATCTCGTTAAGACACATAATTTGTCATATACGTTTTATTTTTATTTTTATCTTTGTCGAGTTGGCCAACAGGAATTAAAAATGTCAGTTGACTCGCAACAATATATGCCTCAAAAACTATTTTTAGTACCGCATCAATATGAGCTTTAGGTTTTACGAGGTATGGCTTTTTATTGGTTTCAATTTTAAACTATTTAAACTTTTCTCAAACGGAAGTCAGCTTTCGTTCCATCTCTCTTGTTTTGCTGCTGGCCATGTAGAGGGAACCAAACGTCAAATGTTTGACATAGCGACCATATCTTAAAAGATTTGATTATCGCTTTAGCATAAGTGTATTCCGTTATTTCCCTTCTACTTACAAGAAAGCAAGTAATAAGACCAGTTCTGCTAATGTTTATCTCGATTGGCATGGTAAAAGAATAGTATTTTGTAAGATTAGTTAGCATGCAACACAGCTAGAGAAAGTCGTGTGAATGGAACACATCTGATTTTTAAATCTCGAATGAAAATTTAATTAATTTCTTTTTCTCTCATTGTGCTGTATAAAATTGTACTCTGGGAGGCTTTTTATACTGTGTTCTCCCCTTTACCCTTTAGAACCTGAATTTCATAAAGAACTCGTCTTGTCTCTAACGAACGAAAGATTCCATGATGCTCAAGGAAATGGGAATTAAATATGAGCAGATACTGTAATTCTCTGCCGAACAGTCTTCCATGTTCAGGAAATAATGAGTATATCGTATATTTTATCGGTGAAGGGATTATCCAAGTGATTCAATGATTTTTGGACAAGTACTGTAGATGCACGCTTAAGCTTTTGTGCTTTCTCTTACATTCTGTGGTTATTTAATAGCATACGCCTACACAATGCTTATTCTTAGAGGCATTGAATATCCGGACAACAGTATCCGTCCGCCTGGGTAGTGTGGTGGTAGTGTATCTGCCTCATATTCAACAGGTCGTAAGTTCGAATCTCGCTTAGGGTGAGTTACCCGCATAAGGTTTCCCCTTATACTGAAAAGACCAATATCGAGTAACTCTAAGCTCCATGAACCCCGAGATCATTTGAGCCTCATTTCACCAATTCCGTTCATCGTCCGATATGGCGAATCAGGTTAAAGGTCGTTAAAACAAAACAAAACAAAAAACAGTATCTGGAATGTGGTGAATATGAAAATGTCTCACCCTTAAATCATCAGTTTTAATCTTTTGAAAATTACACAGAATATGTTGCCATAGCGAAAAGTAATCTTAGTTATTCATTTTAAGTACCACTTTCGGTCGCTGATGCTACGCTGAATATAATTTTTTTTTTATTTTTTTTTTTTTAAACAGTACCGGAGTCTGATCAGGACTCCGGCGCTGTATACCCGTTTACATTTCCCCCTAAGTTTGCTGTATGATTACTGATTTTACTGCTCCTTTACACAGACATATACACATTGCACAAACATATAACACCCATGCCCAAGGCGGGACTGGAACCCACGATACCCTGACCACGAAGCACCAAAGCGAGACGCCTTAGCGAGCGTGGCCATGGGGACCGTCTCTCTTTACCTGTTTAGTATTAAACATTGATAATAAGCTTAAATGCGTTCTATAGAATACTACATAGAGTAATGTAATGGTGTTACACTGAGTTATGATACTAAATCTTGTTTACATTTGCAATATTTAAATCAAATATCAAAGAAATAAATATCTCGCGCATGTCGAAACTTCAAAAGTAGGATTCAATTGTTTTCTGTTTTCTTAGCTACCATATATATGTGTATAGTGCTGCAATAAATGCAGTCAACTTTTGTCTTATCAACAGCAATATAAATAATGTATAACAATCGCACATATCCTGTCACATTTGCTTAATGCATAACTTGTTAAAGTCGCTAATCAGTTGCTGCGCGCTATTTGGTATTTTACCGGTGGCCTAACAGCGCCGTATTTCACGTATGCAGATAACCCATCGTGCGATAAAGAAATTGCAGGATTCGACGCGGCAGTTGGAAGCAAACACCGGGCAGTGGCAGGTGGGCAATAGATCAGCGACCTTTGTTGTTCACCTTTCATATCAGAGGTAATAAATAGGTAATCTCGTTCAACGAGAGGCAGTTTCCAGATCAAGTTCATGATGACATAAGAGAGACCGAAAACGTTGTTAACTGTTTTCCACTTCAGTTACAGCGCTTTTTATTACACACACACACACATATATATATATATATATATATATATATATATATATATATATATAGAAGCTGCTCGACATTCATCTTCTTAGATAAAAGGAAAATCTCGAGAAAAACCTTATCCGGGTAACTCACCCTAAGCGAGATTCGAACTCGCGACCCGTAGAATGTGGGGCAGACACGTTACCCCCACACTACCCAGGCGGGCTCGCTCCTTTATTGTCTAGAGAATAAATTCACCTTTCGTGTCCACCAATAGCTAGTTTTGTACTTGCGTATACGCTGTTCTTATTTACATTAGAGACTAGATCCGCTGAAGTGTGACGGTCCCCATGACCACGCTCGCTAAGGCGTCTAGCTTTGGTGCTTCGTCGGCAGGGGATCATGGGTTCGAGTCCCGTCTTGGGCATGGGTGTTATATGTTTGTGCAATGTGTACATGTTTGTGTAAAGGAACAGTAAAACCAGTAATCATACAGGGGAGAATGTAAATAGGGGATACAGCGCCGGAGTCCTGACCAGACTTCAGTAATGTTTTGTTTAAAAAAAAAAAAAGGGTTAAATCAACACATTAAGACGCCGTAACCAAAAAATGTATGAGAATTCGCTGCTTCACTGTTTAATAATAATTTATGTATATTATTATTAGTATTATTATTATGCAGTACACACTTATCAGAATAAAAGAAAACGTGCAAACGTCGTAACGAAAATCATTTTAACATGAGAGCACGCATTGTTTCAGTGCACTATTACCGTTAACATAATTAGTAGTATACGCTAAGCAGATTAAGTCAAAAGAAGAATACACGGTAACGAAAAACCAGAGCAGGTGTTTCACTATATTGTCATTTATGTTATTACAGAGTAAACGCTTAGCAGAATAAATCAAAACAAACATCATACGATAAACATACAAATACGAGAGCATGCAATGTTTCATTGTATAATAATCATTAATATAAATTCACAGTTTAGACTTTGCAGAATAAAACAGAAAATGAAAACATCGTAACGAGAGTACGTAGTATTTTGCTGTATCACTAGCATTAATATCATTAAATAATATGGCTACTAGAATAAATCAAAACATGAATACATCATATGGAAAAAAAAACTCTCTGGAGTAAATTAAAACATAAAGTGTACAAAGCAAGTCCACACCCTGGAGGAATTAAAACAAAATATCCGCCAGGAAATTGCCAGCATTTCTCAAAGTGAACTATGGAGAGTAATGAGAGGTATCAAAATGTATGAACGACTGTTGCCAGTTTCAGCATCTACTTTCATAAAGTTAGTAAGTAAAGCTTTTAAAAGTAGTTTTAAAAATGTAGGGTTTCATTCGCACCTTTCTATGATAGCGGCAGACGGCAACAAGCACCGAGGTCGCGGACAGGCAAAACACCGCGCAGCCGGTTCGATCTTGTTTGACTCACTCGTAACATTGAAGCACAACGTTCTTCCGCGTTTTTTTTTTTTTTCTTTTATTCTTTAATAAAACAGTATCGGGGTCTGATCAGGACTCCGGCGCTGTTTCCTCATTTACATTTCCCCCCGTAGGTTTTACTGATTACCGGTTTTGCTGTTCCTTTACAAACATAGACACATTGCACAAACATATAACACCCATGCCCAAGGCGGGACTCGAACCCACGATCCCCTGCCCACGAAGTACCAAAGCGAGACGCTTTAGCGAGCGTGGCCATGGGGACCGGTTGCGTTCGTGTTATCGCTTTTATGTTTTAATTTATTCTGCTATCGCATAATGCGTACTGCTGCTGCTGCTCTTACTCCTACTACTACTACTACTACTACTACTACCACCACCACACTACTATTCTTCTACTACTACCACCATTACACTACCAATACCACTACTACTGTTACTGCTTGAAAAAGAATACATTCTTATTGTTTCTTGATCTTAAATAAGTAATCATAAGGATGTTCTTAATCAGAAGTTTACAGAATAGCCCTGGAGTGGCATTGTCAGCCAAAATTAGTATTCCTCGTGTATACATTATTTTAAGGCTCCAACAAGTTTGCATTACTGTGACCAGGCTTCGTGAACCTTTTCGAGGTTAAATTAGAAACTTGGTGGTGAAATAATTATTATAATTTGTATAGGCAACTACCACCATCTTATCTCTCATTCTTCTCTGACTCCGTCTCTGTCTGTCTCTCTCTCTCTCTCTCTCTCTCTCTCTATGAAGTAGTAAACACACCTAAAAATCAAGCAGTTTGTTTGGCTTCTGTATAGGTTGAATGGAGATGTTATTAATAAACAGGTTTTGTTTAACCTGGACGGCCTGAAAATGTACATGCTCTTTAATATTTACTTTTACTCATGCTAATGAAAAGATTAAGTCACATAGAAAACTAAAGAGCACATGCACACAATAGAGTATTATTATAATGTAATATTAAAGCAAACTCTCTTAAAATTCACCCAGCTGATGCTCTAAGGCGATAATATTTACGTGGCTGTGGTCACGTAATGCGTTACCGGCTAACACGGACTTCCCTGAGTTCACTAGCAGGATGATTGCATCAAACTATTCCTAAAATTATTTGGCGCGGTCAGTCTTGTGCAATGTATCACGTAATTTGTTGCAATAGTATTCGCTTACGCTACTTTCTGTACAATATTGACTCATTCTATGTGCAGGTTTATCTGCGTAAAGCGACAGAGCTATAAACCTAGCATTTGGAGTTATAAGATATAAGTGAAACATTTCTTTAAGATGATGCATCTGTGAAATTTCACCAAAAATTGTAAAAAAATTAAAAAAAATAATTCATAATCAAATGATATGAATTCTAAAATTTAAGTAAGTATAGTTTTCTTCGCACTTGGCGGACTTTATCTACCAAATAACTGAAGCTATAAATGGGTAGACACGTGCTTATTAATAGGCACTTCCAACTTCTTGCAAATTTTTACTTTCTCTACACATACTATGTACATAGAGTAAAGAGAAGATATTGTAATGCACCCAAAACTTCGATACTGAGATTTCACCGAAAATATACATTTTGAGCCCTCCAAAACAAAAAAAGGCATTTTAGAAAAATGTCTTCTGTCTGTCAATCAGCCAGTGTGTGTAGGTGGCCACGCCGTGGCCGAGTGGTTAGCGGCGGACAGAGCGGCGCAAGGGCGGGTTATCTCCGGGTTCTCCGGTTTAACCCGCCATCGCATTCCACCGGTGGTCCATCTAAGTCCGTTAGATATCAAATTTTGTATTTATGTTCAGTATCCAAGAATGCGACATGAAGATTTTCAAGAAAATCCTCCACCCCAAAGACCCTTTACATGGAAAAATTTTCGAAAATGCATATTTTCTCAAATAGTTCAAACGATTTTGATTAAAATACCGTATATAAAATATATTTACATGACAAAATATTTATCCTGAATTTTCTGGTAATAGCCTCTGAAGACATCTTTATTCTGGATGAATTTTGCGGACTTTTGCATAACTGGTAAACTGTAAGAGATAGACAAAAACTTACTATACAGAAATGTAGAGCTAGTTAAAGCATATAAATTATGTTATAAACATTTTTTCGTAGATATGACCGTTTTTGAGATATTCGTTGTTATAGGTTTCAGTTTTAAAATACTTTTCTCATACGGGAATTTGTGAACTCCTGACCATACAAAGGAACTTTAATTATACAACAACCAGCTTTTAAAACATTTGACTATCGCTTTAGCCTCATTTTCCTTATACTTACAAGGAAGGAAGTAATGAGACCATTTCTGTTAATTTTTTCTTGAATATCATGAAATAAATAGAAGACTTATTTTTTTTAAAAATAATTTGTTACAGAGATGTAGAGGGTCATATGAATGGACACATAAGATCTTTTTCCAATACTTTTCCACATTCAAAACGTTCCAAACGATGCAATGTTTCGCTAATTTGTTCCAAAATTTTTAAAGTTTCTCTCAAAGAATATTAAAAATGGTAATATTACTTTTTACACACAATATTATAATTTTGCTAAATAAAGTATTACAATTTGAAAAATTAAAATTTTTGGAGAATACAAAAAATAATAATTTTTTCACCACTAATTATGGATAATATAAAAATATAATTTGACAGATCTATTTGTAATCTAATTTACTGTAAAACTGGTTGTTTATATTTGGTTATTTTAAAAATGCAACACGTGGCACGTTTTATTAGAACAATTAATTTAGACAGTAACAATTATTTAAATAACAATGTAAGCTAGAAACTTGATACCTAGCGAAGTATAAATATTATTGTGTATAATGACTGGAATGATATTCAATGATATTTTTATGTATTGTGGATTTTCCAAATCTCATAAATACACCACCTAAGTCTGTAATTACAAATTATAAATTTATGATCAGGGCAATACGCGAAAGCATAAAGCAGGTGTATCAACCACACTATTTCCAGTTGCATTTATATCACTGGGATAACATTATAATTAAGGATAATGAATTTAACGCCTAGAAGGCAAGTTATCTGTTATTTTCAGTAATTACTAATTACGTAGACATTGTTGCAGACAGTCGTGTTCGTTCACTAATTGTTATTGAAAGTAATTATGAATATGAGGTTCTCTGGCACCCATTTTATAAGATAATACGTACATATTCAATATGCACCAGAAGATGCATTCCAAGGTAATTTTACTTTCTCTACCATGTTTATATATACAATATATATATCGATAACAGCTTTTAATGGAATACAATATCTTTTCTATTTGTTACATTTATTATATATACTTGCTATATGTAACAAATAGAAAAGGTATTGTATTCCACTACAAATTTTGTTATCGAAAGAAATACAAGTTTTGAGATCCCCGAATAATTTATAGGAAAAAAAAAGTTCCTGAGAGAGATAGAGAGAGGGAGAGAGAGAGAGAGAGAGAGAGTGTGTGTGTGTGTGTGTGTGTAAGTGAGAGAATGACATAGCTCAACAATGAAAAGACGAGTAAATACTCAACAGAATTTTCCAAGAATGAAGATTTTCAAGAAATATCACCACGCTAAACTTCTCTTTACATGGAACATTTTTAGAAAATTACGATTTTTATATGTTCAATATATCATATGTTTAAGATATTTTATGCTGAATGGAATGTACGGACGTCTTGAATCGGAATAGTTACTGAAGTAGTGTTCATTCTGAATGGCTTTTGCCTAAATGATAAACCCTAAGATATAGAGAGTATATTACAACAAAAATGTAGATCTCGTTAAAACACACAATTTGTGTAAAGTAATTTTTTTGTGGAGTTAATCATGTCCTAGATATTTCTAGTTATTGGTTTAAAATTTAAAATACTTATAATTTCTCAATCTCTCAATGGAAATCATTATCTATTTTTCTCTCTCTTGGTAAAGCAAAGAGAATTAAATATATTTGCATCTCATAGCAACCAGTTCTGGAAAAATTTGACTACTGCTTTAGCTTAGTGTATTCCCTTATTCTGGCGCGTCTACAAGGAAATAAGTAATAACACCATTTCTGTAAATGTTTATATTCATATAGTGAAATAGAAAGAAGAATAGGCTTTAGTAAGAATAGTTCGTTAAACCACCTAGGTAGTGTGGTGGTAGCATGGCGGCCTCACATTCAAAAGGTCCTGGGTTCGAATCTCGCTTAGGGTGAGTTATCCGGATAAGGTTTTTTTCGGGATTTTCCCTTATCCTGAGAAGACGAATGTCGAGTAACTTTAAGCCCCATGGACCCCGAGATCATTTGAGCATTATTTCATTCATCGTCCGATATGACCAACCAGGTTAAAGGACGTTAAACTTCAAAAAAAAAAAAAAAAAAAAAAATTAGTGTGTTGTAGAATAGGTATAGAAAGTCATATGTAATACATCGGATTTTTTTTTCTTCCTGGCACGAGGACGACACTAAGAAAGTGTTTGAATCCATAGTTCTAAACATATATATGTTTATCTGACAGCTACTTTCTAATGGAAGGATTATGATCACTGCCACAATGACTACAATAATCCCAAACACCACCAGTACGCATTTGGAATACGTATTAAGCTCTATTTATTGCTCTATTTATTGGGTGATTTTTGCCAAACGTTCATACAGGAAACATGCGTTTCGTTGATGTTCAGTTGATTTAAAATATAATGGCTAGAGAGTATGTAATAATAATAATAATAATAATAATAATAATAATAATGTTTTATTCGTAGTCGGCTTACCCTCCTCTTATGTAGGACTGACTTACAAGCGGGTGCCTTGGAATCAGAAGCCTGTCGAGAAGCCAACGACATGTAACCACAGAATTAAGATCCTGGAAAGAGTGGTCGGCCCGTAACTAGGCATGAGCGTGAGGAAGTGAATCAGATGAATGAAATCGAAATGGATAATAGGAAAGGTTATGATGGAGCAATTGGTGGAATGATTGGCGGGGGAAATTGAATGACCCGGAGAAAACCCGCCAAGACGCCGTTTGGTCCATCACAAATCCTACTTGGGATCAAACCAGGGCAGCCTAGGTAAGAGCTAACGATCTAACCACTCTGCCACGGCGTATAATAATAATAATAATAATAATAATAATATCCATTTAAATACTGGTAAAAACGGAAATGGAGTTTCATTTATGGACAATCTTTAACTGCTACGGTTCTCAGCGTCCCATTCTATACTTGGCGTGAAAGAACTTTGCTCAGAGGCCTCTTTATCAGGCTTGCCGTTTTTTAGAGCGGTAAATCTACGAACCGGGACCAATGGTTGTACTTCCCTTCCGAAAGAAGTCATGCTAACTACTGGAATTAGTACACCCTGCAGCCTGTGGAAGTGGCCGATAACAAAGGATTGAACATTTGTGATTGTATTATTTTGTTGATTTGTTAATTCTACTTCCCAATAAATCTCTCCCATAATTCAAGAGTTATAAATTGATAAATATAAATAATAAGAGCCATCGTGTGTATCAAATAAATATGATGGTGAATTTCTTTGCGGGGGTGACTTTGTCTTCGCAAGGATAGGACAAGATGTATTGTGACATTTAGCACATCACATCCACAATACGGATGCCTATAAATTAGGTGCAAAAGGAGAGCGTGTATCGATATACTAGTGGAAAACATGGGCAAACAAATTAACCAATGAGCCAAGACTACCCCCTCTCCTTGCTAGCGCTTGCTGCTGGGAGACTCGCATTGAAAACCCGCCGACAGAAAGTTGAAAAGCGGGTCTGAGACAGGCCGCGTGGGAGAAGTGTGCGGATCATGATCTGAGATCTTCCTTCGCATCTGATCGTTATTACATTACAACAGGAAACATGTCGCGCAACAGGAACACTGATAAAGGTAAGCCTGTCTGCATACCAGAATCTTGATGTGTGTGCGAAATAACTTTTATTTGCCTTGTCTCGAGACAGCTGCACTTATGACAGGAAGCGATTAATTCAGAATCAGCTGTTGACTACACTGTTACCAAAGTTTGCATTTGTTTTTAGTAAATAGTAAGCTATTTTATTTTCCCTTCTAAAGAAAAACGGGTGGCGCTTGTGAGTGTGAGATAAGAGTGGGTAACATTGCGTTAAGTTCATTTAGGAATACTTTTTGAGAGCTTTTATTTTGTTTGCATACTGTTCACAGTGTTTGAGAGAATCACAGGAGGGAATAGTGCACTATTCGAAAGTTGCTTGTTCATTCCCTTGCAAGAGCTGTAACGCGCTGTTCAATTGCCCTTTTTCCGAACTACCCAACAGGCTCTCAATGTATATTTGTTAACGATGCTGTCAGTTGCTAGGATAATATCAGCGTCGCCGGTGTGCCGATATTTCGTCCCGCAGGAGTTCTTTTAAATACTAGTAAATCTACTGACATGGAGCTGACACTTTTAAGCACGCATAAAAGTCGGGGTTTCAAATCCCGACTTGGAATTAAAAGGCGACCCAGATCGACTGCGGTCATCAATCGTACATGTGCAAGTCCTAAGTATTTGTCAAATTCCTTATGATATATGGCTGGCGAAGGGACGATTTACGTAAGATATTTGAAACTCCCTCGTAGCTTCTCTTCAGAATCACAAGCCCCTCAAAATCTGTTTGATTTCTTCGTCCTGCTAGGGGATGTGGTAAGGTTGCCTATTTCGCTGACTCGGAGAAGGAAAGTATCCTCACACCTGGCAAATATCGGAAGTGATCCTTAGCATTGACTTTAATATCGAACATTTAATGTTGATAGATAATGTTGAATTTTTATGTTGGTACTAATTTGGCACCGGAACATGTTATTTTGCTGATTTGATATTAAAGGTTTTCATTGGTTCATCTATTGATATTTATTTATTCTTCAGGTGATAATTTACAAATGTATACGTAGGCGTAGCATCCAAGTTACGTTTCCATATAAAGTCTGAACGTGGAGTCCAAAGGCGGGATATTTGACAGCTTTAAGTCTTGTTTTCGGAAACGCGGCATTTATTGTGTGCTACAGTAATTGAGTTAAATGCAAATAAATGTCCACAGTCGCAGATTATTTAATATTTAACTTGTTGCTCTTCTCGTATTTAACGGGGTTGTGTACCAAGACAGCATGGTAAATCTTGGAAGCAGCTCGTGCTTGGATATATAGTTGAGCCAAATAGCGTATAAAGAAAGATATTAACGAAAACATTCCCGAAAATCATATAACACCTATCATAACGAAACAGAATTATCAGAAAACATCAACTGGGTTTTATAAGTAACAATATTATAATTTTGAAAGACTTGTGAAATGTTGCTATTTATAACTGAACGTAGTTTTTAGATTGCCTCGTGGAAGAGTTTTGGTATAATGATAAAATTCTATATGAGCCAAAGATCTCTTTCCTTAAGGCAATGTATCTATGAAACAAATACTGAGAAAAATTAAAAAAATGTATAATAAAAAATAAAATAATATGAATTGTGAACATTATTATTTTTACTTTTTCAACACGTACTATGCACATAGTGTATAGAGAAGGTACTGTATTCCACCCAAAATTCTACCAATTTTTCACCGTAAATACATGTTTTGAGACCCACTGAATCCAAAAAACATCTTTTTTTGTTTAGAAAAGTCCGTCAAATGCCAAACTTGGTATTTAGGCTAAGTATTCCACAAGGTGCGACACGAAGATTTTCAAGAAATTCCCCCCTACCCCAAACTCCTTTGCATAGAACAATTTTCGAAAATTTTAATTTTCTCAAAAATGGTTCTAAAGATTTTAATTAAAATATTGTATATTAAAAATATTTTTATGAGAAATAAACTGTATATCTTCAATTTTCTGGGAATAGTCCCTGAAGACCGCTTTGTTCTGGACGAGTTTTGCATAGCTGTTAAACCGTAGGAGATGGACAAAAACTTACTGCACAAAAAATGCAGATCTCATTAAAACACATAATTTATGTCATACACGGTTTTAGTAGAGCTGCTCACTTCTGAAATATTCCTTGCTATTTGGTTTCAGATTTAAGATACTTCTCTCATTCGGGAATTTATAATTGGCCATACAAACAATGAAATTTCAATCACAAAGCAACTAGCCTTTAATGACTATCGCTTTAGCCTATGATACTCCCTTATATCCCTTCTACTTACAAAGAATATATATATAAACAATTTCTACAATTTTATCTCGATTAGCACGGAGTAGATGGAATAATAAGATTTTAACAATAATCTGTTGCAGAGATGAAGAGAAAATCATGTGAAGAGGCACATAAGATTTTTTCCACTTGACTCATTTGAACCATCAATTAACTGAAGCTATAGATTGATAGGTTCTTGCTTATTAATGGACATACCCAAATTTAAACCTTGTTTTCTCGCACAATCTGTTATCTCCATTTTCCATATTCACAAAGCTTCACAAGATGCAGTTATTTACTAACTTGTTCTAAAATATTAGCAGTCTTTAAAAAATACACTAAAAAATGTCCATAATTTATTTTCCAAATAATTCTCCAGCTTTGAAAAATATATTATTAAACTTTGAAATGTCAAGATTTTGAGGATAAAAAGTAATAATTTGTCCAGAATAATTGGGGTTAATACAACATCTATTATGAAAGAGTTATTTCTAAAATATTGTACTATATAAATTGAAACTCTGAGGTGAATTTTTGTTAAAAATCATCATGTAGAACATTTCAATAGAAAAATGAATAAACACTTAACACTTTTTATTTTCTCTAGCACATATGTACATATTATGTATATAGTAGTTATAGAAGGTATTGTATTCCACCCAAAAATTCGATGTCGAGATTTCATCGAAAATATATGTTTTAGGGTCCCCTGAGTCGAAAAAATCATTTTTTGTCTGCGCGCGCGTATGTGTGTGTGGGCAATATAACTCAAAAACAAAAACAGCGTTAAATACTAAGCTTGGTATTTATGCTTAGTAGTTTCCAAGGATGCAACACGAACATTTTCAAGAAAATCCTTGAACAAACTATCCTTTACGTGGAAACAATTTTGAAATTGTTGTTTTTCTCAAAAATGGCTCTATGATGACTTTGATTATAAAATAAATATATTTATATCAAATATAAAATGATTATTTTGAATTTTATGGGAATAGCCTCTGAAGACCTCTTTATTCTGCAAGAGTTTTGCAGAATTTTTATAACGGTTAAATCGTAAGAGATGGACAAATATTTACTATACAGAAATTTATATTTCGTGAAAACACATGATTTATGTCATACACGTTTTCTTGTAGAATTAACCACTCTCGAGATATAGCTTGTTATTGGTTTCAATTTTGAGGTAAGTAATGTTTCTCAAACGGGACCATGCAAATTGAACCGAATCTCAATTGTTTTACATAGCGACTAACTTTTAAAAAGGTTTTACTATCGCTTTAGCCTAATATGTTTCATTATTTCCCTTATACTAACAAGGAAGGAACTACAATACCAATTCTGCTAAAGTTTATCTCAATTAGCATAAAGTTGATAAATGATCAATCTTTTGTAAAATAGTTTTTATATGGTATAGCTAGAGAAAGTTATATGATGTATCATATCAGATATTTATTTAAATAACTATGAAAACTAGAAAATACATTAGTGTTATTATTTTAGTAGCTTCTATTAATTTAAGCGGAATATCTTAAATACTATGGATTATCCGAATTTCACGATGTATACCTAAGTCAGGAACAGATGGTAGATTAGCACTACTCACTGGAAAAATGACTAATAAGTGTGATCTATTTTTATAATTTTGGCTCAAAGCTTATAATAATCGGGATTCTGACTCCAGGTATTATTTGCTTGCAAGTCATTGGGGTGGGGGTAGATCTTCCAGTGAGTAGGATAAGCAAGCGGAGGAGGAGGAGAAGAAGCAAAAGGTTCGAAAAATAATTCCGGCAATTCCATGAAAACGTAGCAATCTAAGAACATTTCCAAGTTTATTAGCTTGTTTGAATAGTGCTCACATTTAGCTAAAAGCAATCCTTCACAGTATTCCGGTCCTCTTCTGTGGTGTGGGCTTCCAACTTGGAGGAACTGAGTTGGAATCTCGAAGGTGAGTTTCCTGAGACAGGTATTTTCTGAGTGCTCCCTATATCCTAACAAGAAACCCGTCGGACAACTCTGAGATCCATAGATCTCGGACTCATTGCAGCATCATACCACCCATTTCATTCATAAACTCTGTAAACCTGACGATAAAAATTGACTGAACACTTGCATTACAACTTCCACTTTAGTGCACTAAAACAGTTCATAAATGTTTCTAAAAATGTATATTTAATCATTATCACTGAAAAGAGCATTGATCATAGATTAATTAATTAGTCAAGATTAACTGATACTAGTTCTAGAAGAATTTTTTGCTACTTATTTTGTATTAAAAGAAAAGTTGGAAACTGTATATTTACTGATAATTATAACCAGAGGACCAGTAACTGAAGTGCAGAAAGAATAATCTGAAAATGCCGCTTATCTAATTGGTAGTCGAGGTCACTTTCTTAGGTTCTGTAATCGGGTGAGTTAACATTTTTACAGCCGTACACTTCTATAACATAAAATTTAATTGTTTTATATTGTAAAAGGTGTTCTATATGAGATTTCACTTGAAATGTAATTGTGTATATATAATAACGTATATTTTGAAATAACTGCAAAAAAGGGCAATTTTAGAAACATTTCTATGTTTGTGTTGGTCTGTCTGGCTCTCTATGAATACCATAACTCAAACATGAAAGACAGATAATACCAAACTATTATTTACGTTCATCTTCAACAGGTGCAACACGAAGATTCTCAAGAACACCCACTCACACTAAACTACTCTTTACATGAACAAATTTTCGTTACTTTTTATTTTTACAAAGATCTTTAAGGATTTTTAATTAAAATAGCACATGTTTAAGATAGTCAATCAACTAATAAAATGCACATTATGAATGATCTGCAAATAGCCTGATGGAACATTGCCAGTATATATTTTTACTTTCTCTAGCACGTATATTACATACAATGTACATAGTAGCTAGAGAAGGTATTGTATTCTACCCAAAATTCGATGTCGAGATTTCACTGGAAATATATGTTTTGAGATCCCCTGAGTCCGAAAAAGGCATTTTTAGAAAAAGATCCGTGTGTGTCTTGGAAAGCGTAGCTCAAAACGAAAAGACTGTTAAATACCAAACTTGGTACTTATGGATACGACACGAAGATTTGCAATAAAATCTTCCACCATAAACTACCCTTTACATAGATTATTTTTTAAATTTTATTTTTCTCAAAATGGTTCCAACAATTTTGATTAAATTGCCGTATATTAAACTTATTTACATCGGAAATAAAATCCATATTTTGGGTTTCCTGGGAATAGATTATGAAGAGCTTTTTATTCTGGGTGAGTTTTGCAGAATTTTGCATAACGGTTAAATCATAAGACTTGCTACAGAAATGTAGATCTCGTTAAAACACATAATTTATGTAATATACGGTTTTCTTGTAGAGTTGACCGTTTTACAGATATTCCTTGTTATTGGATTCAGTTTTAAACTACCACCTAACCTTTCTCAAGCGAAACCATGCTAAGCAAACCGCTTTTTACTGGTTTGAAAAAACGCTGGCCTAATGTATCCCCTTATTCGCTTCTACTTACAAAGAAGTTAGTAATAAGACCAGTTCTGCTAACGTTTATCTCGATTAGCATGATGTAGATAAATTAATAATCTCTTGTAAGTGTAGTTTGTATACGGAACAGCTAGAAAAACCTATGTGAATGATGAAACACACCAGATTTTTTATAACCTTGCAAATGTAGTAAAGCAAAAGAGGAACGCAGAATTGTATTTTTCTCTTACCCTCGTATGTTGTACTTACACCCCCCCCCCAAGGACTTACAAGCCAGCACCTAGGGTCAGACAGCAGAGGAGCAGAGTCTCTGGATCAGAGAGAAGCAAGAATGGGCAATCAGCCCAAGAAGTGATATGAAAATGAGGAAGTGAATGACATGAAACGACGGTGAAGTGGATGACAGGAAATATGATTATGAAGCAGTTGGTGGAATAAATGGCGGGAAATATGAAGAACCCGAAGAAAACTCGTGTAGGCGCCGTTTCCTCCACCCACATGAGGTCCCCTGGGATCGAACCCGAGTAGGTGAGAGGCAAGTAATCTAACCTCTCGGTCACGGAGCCGCCTAGGTAAAAACTTATCACATACAAATATGTAGAAATGTTGATACCATTCGGTAACAGAACAAGACGATATCAAGGAATTTTATCACCAGCATATAGGGACCCATTTTTACTTTCTCTATACGTACTACGTACATAGCATTGTACCCAAAAATTCGATACCGAGATTTTACCGGAAATACATGTTTTGAAACCACCTGAACCCAAAAAAAGCATTTTTAGAAAAATGTTCGTGTGTGTATGTGTGTGTCTGTGTTTCTGTGGGCAGCATAGCTCAAAAACGAAAAGACCGTTAAATACCAAACTTGTTATTTAAGTTCAGTATCTTCCAAGGATGCGACACGAAGATTTTCAAGAAAATCCCCCACCCCCAACTACTCTTCACATGGAAGAATTTTCGAAAATTGTGATTTTCTAAAAAATGGCTCTAACGATTTTGATAAAAATGTCATATATTAACGATATATACTTGACAACTAATATGTATATCTTGAATTTTCTGGGAATAGCCTCTGAAGACTACTTTATTCTGGATGAATTTTACTGAATTTTGTGTAACTTGTAAACCGTAAGAGGTACACAAAAACTTACCACACAAAAATGTAGAGCACATTAAAACACACAATTTATATTATATACGTTTTTTTCGTGGAGTTGATCGTTTTTTAGATATTCCTTGTTTTTTATTTCAGCCTTAAAAAATTATACTTTTCTCATAAAGGAACTTGTCAACTCCTGTCCATACAAACAAAGGAACTTCAGTCACATAGAAACCATCTTTTGATATCACTTTAACCTATGTTACTCCTTTATTTCGCTTCTACTTACAGGGAAGCAATTTTTTCTCACTTAGCATGAAGTAAATAAAAGCATAAACCATTTAACAACAATTTGTTGCAGAGATATAGAGAAAGTCGTGTGAATGGAACACATCAGATTTCTTAATATTTGACTATCGCTTTAGCTTCCTATACTCCCTTTGTACTTTAAATGTGAAATTAAAATAATTAATTTAGATTAAAGATCATTTATCTCGATTAATTGAAGCAAGCTTTTGTAAGTATGATTTGTAGAACAGATGTAAATATAAATGCTGGTGGCTAGAGAAAGCCATGTGGATGTAACACGTCAGATTTTTTTAAAAATAAATGCACAATAATTCCGCACTAAAACTATTCTTGGAAATCGATTACCCGGGTTAGTCCCTACATGGCACTGGTGAATAGCGTGTCAATACAGAATCAACAAGTGATGGCAATGTGGAATAGGGACAAGCTTACAGAGAACTTTGTTGCCATGCTGTAGCGACTTGATCCGGAGGCGTCCAGCTCCAGGTTTATCTTAGGTAGGGTTTTGACTTTCTCTTGCGTAAACAATCAATCCCAATATCAATTAATTGTGTTTAACTTCGCTGAAATGTGTAGGTATTAAAGAAGAAGCGTTCAGATAACGACATTCACAAAATAGCGACGCCGTGCGTTCAGTTGCGGCTCTCGAGCTGAAAAAACCTGGGTTAGATTTCTGGCACGATTGGCTAAAACCGACCCCATTCAAAACAACGGCTCTGACTAGTTCGCATGAAGTATACCCAAGGTCCAGAATGGTTCATAATTCAAGGTATAAGCTTAGATCCTCTTCGTCCATCGCCATCCTCTATTTTATCCTACCAATAGAAGTAATGGCCATTACCCACTGGCTGACCAGCTGATTGAGGCGTCCAACCAATCGCTAGGTGGAAAACACGTCGAGAAGCAATTTTAATCACCTCGGTCACTCTACTAACCTCAATCTTATCCGTCACCCTGAAACCTCATCCAAAATAATAAGCGGTTAATCCTTTCGTGGTAGTTACGCATATTAACATAACTCCGGCTAACCTCAGCTTGGTGTGGTGGAATGAGATTTCCCCGAAGGTCATTCAGCATGTGGGATGCGTTGAAAAAGTATAATTCACTAAGCAAACTCATTTCATTACTTTCCATAAGAGGGGTACAAAAGTTGAAAGTCGGTATCTTCCTTATTCCTGAAGGCTGTATCGATTTCATTATTTATCTACGTATTATACGGAATTGGCAACAATTCTATAGAGCACAGAAGAGTGCAAACTCTGAATGAATAGTTCAAGATAATATGTTTTTAGACGGTGTTGTACCAATGTGTTGGAAATGTTTTGCCTCGTTAAGAAAAGTAATCGTAGGTATATATTTTGATGAACTTATGGCCACAAAGGTTGGAAAACAAAGGACCCACCGCGAATTGGCAGGAAGGAGAGAGAGGAGGGGAAATTAAACATTCTGTTTAAAACAGAATAACTGGGAAGAGTGTGTGACTATTTTCTACTTATTCCTTTTTCATTCTCAGTTGATCTGTTTGGTCCGCTGCTTTATTACTAGATTACTGCATATTACCAATGCACCCTTATAACTATAGAAAGTCTATCAAGTATACTTAAAGAAAAACACATAACATTAGATTTCCCTTTTCATGATAGCCGTAGCGCGAACTTAGAGTTAGTACAACATGTGATTGCCAAGGTCGACTTTTGTTCGAGTTATATATTACTTTCTCTACCAAGTACTATGTACATATATAGTAAATACAGAAGGTATTGTATTCTACCCAAAATTCCATACCGAAATTTCACCGGAAATACAATGTTTTGAGAGTACCTAAGTAAAAAAAATTAGTAAAAGATCCGTGTGCATGTATGATTGTATGTGTGTGCACGTGCGTGCGTGTGTGCTTGCGTGCCTGTCTGTTTGTCTGTCTGTCTTTTTCTCTCTCTCCCTCTCACTCTATATTTGTGTGTGTATGTGTCTGTCTGTGGACAGCATAACTCTAAAACCAAAAGACCGTTAAATGCCAGACTTATGTTTTACGTTTAGTATCTTTCAGGGATGCGACACAAAGATTTTCAGTAAAATACCCCACTCCAAAAAACCCTTTACATGGAACATTTTTCGAAATATTCGGTTTTCTCAAAAATGGCTCTAACGACTTTAATTAAAATACCATATATTAGAGATATTCAAATAAAGTGTAAATCTCGAATAGACTCTGAAACCTTCTTTCTAGATGGCTTTTACATAAATGGTTAACTGTAAGAGATAGACAAAAATATACTTAAAATGTAGATCTAATCAAAACACACGATTTATGTCCTAAACATTTTTGTTGTGGAGCTAACCATTTCCGAGATATCGCTTCTTAATGGTTTAAACTTTAAAATACTCAAACTTTGCTCATACCTGAAATTGTAATTCCTGCTTATTTTTGTACTCTTGCCATGTTTAGAGAATCGAATTTAAATCACACAGTAACCAACTTTTGAAAGATTTTACTGTCGCCTAATATATTCCCTTATTTCCCTTCTAAATTTGAGGAACTAATTATGTTGTTTATTTCATTTAGCTTGAAGTATATAAATAATAAGCTTTGAAAGAATAGTAAGTTATTGAATAGGCAGAGAAAGTATGTGAATTGAACACGTCAGATTTTTAAATGGTTTGTTCTTCTCTCAACTGAGAAAAGCGGGGTGTACAGGTGATTAAAGCTTAATTTATTGAACATTTGCAATGCATTTGGTAAAGACTTAACATGTATGGCAAACATATTTGTTAATTTTAGATACGTTGGTGGTACGCACTAATTTAGCAATCTAACAGTTTAAAATGCTCATTGCGGCAGTTTTGAACATTTCTTCATTAACTACTAGGAGAAAGTGCTGAAAGGATGTTACTGCCCTAAAAGGCATTTTCCTTATTATAAATATCAAATACTGATAAACTCAATCATTTTTGTTCACAGGCTCATTTGTGCTTTAATTTCGTTATAATCTGCTAATTCTAAATGTGTGTGTGCGCGCGCCAAACACCTAAAAATGAAGTAACATGTTTTCCATTAATTATTATTATTATTATTAAAAGCGCATAAAAGTATGTCCTCTAGAAGGTGCTACGGCCTTCAAATGATTTCTGATTAACCAACCATAGCGAATCTTCTTATCTAAAAAGAATATTCTTCTTGGGTAGGTAGAGTCAGAATATTTTTGAGTAGTACGCTTTTGTCTATCTTATACGTTTGCCAGTTTCGCAAAATACAGCAAAATTCACTCAGAATAAACAGGTCTTCAGAAAGTATTCCTAGAAAACTCAACATATACGTTTTATTTGTGAGGTAAATATATTTAATATACGGTATTTTAATTAAAATCGTTAGAGCCATTTTTGAGAAAATAATAATTTTCGAACATTTTTCCATATAAAGAATAGTTTGGGTGGGGGATTTTTCTCAAAATCTTCGTATTCCATCCTTGAAAGACACTAAACTCAAATACCAAGTTTGGTACTTTACCGAAATTTTGTTTTTGAGTTATCGTGCTCAAACTCAGGGACACGCGCACGGAGAGATCTTTTTATAAATATGCTTTTACTTTCTCTATACTATGTACACAGTGTATAGATAATGTATTGCACTCCACCAAAAAATTCGATACCGAGATTTCACTGGAAATATAAGTTTTAGGGTCCCCTGTATCCAAAAAAGTATTTTCAGGAAAAGGTCCGTGTGTGTGTGTGTGTGTGTGTGAGTGTGTGTGTGTGTGTTCCGTGTGTCCGTGTATCTGTGAACACGATAACTCAAAAACGAAAAGTCGGTAAAATACCAAACTTGGTATTTAAGTTTAGTATCTTCAGGGATGCGACACGAAGATTTTGGGAAAAATCCCCCCACCCCAAACTACCCTTTATATGGAACTTTTTTCGAAAATTTTGATTTTCTAAAAAATGGCTCTAACGATTTTGATTAAAATATCGTATATTAAAGTTATTTACCTGACAAATAAAATGTATATTTTGAATTTCCTGAGAATAACCTCTGAAGACTACTTCATTCTGGATTAATTTTCATAACTTTTAAACCGTAAGAGATGGACAAAAACTTAACCCACAAAAAATGTAGAGCACGTTAAAACACACAATTTATGTTATATACATTTTTTTCCTGGAGTTGATCATTTTTGAGATATTCCTTTTTCTTGGTTTCAGATTTGAAAAACATACTTTTCTCATACAGGAATTTGTCAACTCCTGTCCATACAAACAAAGGAACATCAGTCACATAGCAACCAGCTTTTAGCTTTCACTTTAACCTATGGTACTCCCTTATTGCGCTTCTACTTCATTAAAGCAAGAAATAAGACTATTTCTACTAATTTTTCTCGATTAGCATGAAATAAATAAAAGAAATGCTTATTAACAATAATAATTTACAGAGATATAGAGAAAGTCATGTGAATGGAACATATCAGATTTTTTTAGATATAGACTTTATTGGATAACGTGTATTTCCGGTAAAATCTTGACATCGACTTTTTGGGTGGAATGCAACACCTTCTCAATAAACTATGTACATAGTACATGTAGAGAAAGTAAAATCTGATATGTCTATTCACATGTCTTGCTCTACTCTCTGTTCAAACTATTGTTAAAAAGCTTATACTTCTCTCTACTTCATGCTAATGGAGATAAACGTTAGAAGAAATGATCTTATTACTTGCTTTCTTGTAAATAGAGGGGGAACAAGGAAATACACTAGGCTTATGAGATAGTCAAATCTTTTAAAAGTGATTGAAATCCATTTCTTTCATGACCAGGAGTTGAAAAATTCCCGTATGAGAAAAGTTTCTAAGTATTTTAAAATTGAAACCGATAGCAAAAAATATCTCAGAAATGATCAATTCCACGAAAAAATTGTGTATGACATACATCAATTTGTCTGTTTTAAGGAGTTCTAAATTTTTGTAAGTGTTTGTCTTCTATTATAGCTTAACAGTTATGCAAAATTCAGCAAAATTCATGCAGAATGAAGAGATGTTCAAAGGCGTTCCCAGAAAATGTATAATATACGCTGTATTTGTTATTTACATATATTTAATATACGCTATTTTAATCAAAATCGCTAGAGCTATTTTTGAAAAAATGAATAATTGTTGAAACTTTTGCCATGTAAAGGGTAGTTTGGGGTGGGGGGATTTTCATCAAAAGTTTCGTGTCGCATCCTTGGAAGATACTTAACTTAAATACCAAGTTTGGTATTTTACCGGCTTTTAGTTTTTGAGTTATCATGTTCAGAGACACATGGATACACACAAGGACCTTTTTCTAAAAATACTTTTTTTGTTTGAAGGGGAGCCTAAATGTGTATTTCCGGTGAAATCTCGGTATCGAATTTGGCTGGAATGCAGTACCTTCTCTATACACTATGCACATAGCACGTGTAGAGAAAGTAAACATATATTGGTTGCTAGGAAGATATTCTCAACTCAAGATACATAATACATTGATTTTATTTAAGCAGATATTAAAACCCGTTTGGATGTATGGGTTGCAGATCTCTTGCTGCACTAAGAAATAAAATATTACAATCATACATACATTTTCAAAATAAAGTGTCACGTGGTATTGGTAATAAACCGTGATATATCAGGAAAGTTAATATCCATAGTGATTTAAAAATGGAGACTGTTAGTGAAGAAATAACAACTATAGCACTGAAACATGAAAAGCGACTTCACAGTCATTTAAACCCTGTTGTGTTTCAGTTATTGGACACTAGTGTAATACCAAGAAGATTTAAATGGATAAAACCTGAACACCTAATGCAGTGATATATGTTTTGCGTGAAAAATGCAAATACTTAGTAGAATATAGGTATTTATTAGAACAAATTACCGCCAAACAGTGACTTAATTATGGCATGAAATTCAAGATGTGTCATGGCATTATTTTAAACGTATGCTATTTTAATCATAAAGACTTTTAACTACTTTACATTGTTATTTGATTTATACATTTCTTAAAAGCACAATGACCCCGAATTTAGATTTTATTTCATTTACCCTTCCCCATTCTGTATTAAATTATTGTGCAATGATCTAGATAGCTTTTTGTGGTGAACCCTTCCATTTATCTTTTATAAATGTATTTTCATAGTTACGGCTATTCCTATTAACGGATGAAAATTTTGGTGAAACTCGTACCAAATGCATAGCCACCCTTTGATGCTGGAGACAAGTTTGGTCGGAATGGTCGAGTAATTTTTACCTTCTTTAGACGACTTACTATGTTAAGTTACATACTTGGTAGAGAAGGTATTGTATTTATTTCAACCAAAAATTCGATACGGAGTTGCCACCGGAAATACGCTTTAAGGGTCACCTGCATCCAAAAAAAAAAAAAATAGGTCCATGTATGTGTGAGTGTGTGCGCACACACATGCGTGCCCGTTTGTCACTTAGTCTGTGAATACAATAACTCAAAAACGAAAAGTCGCTAAAATACCAAAGTTGTATTTAAAGAAACATCAAGAATGCGACACGAAGATTTTGAAGATATTCCCAACTCCAAACTAACCTTTACATGGAAACAATTTTAAAAACTTTGACTTTTTCGAAAATTACTAATGATTTCAATTAAAATGCTGTATATTAAAAGATATTTACATGACAAAAAATGTATATCTTGTATTTCCTGGGAATAGCCTTGAAGACCTCTTCATTTAGAATGACTTGTATAACTTGTAAACGCAAGGGCTAAACAAAAACGTGCCCACAAAAAATGTAGATCTCGTCGAAACATAATTTATGTCCTTTACATTTATGTTGTGGAGCTAACGGACTCCGAAATACTCTTGTTATCGGTTTGACTTTTAAAATGCATATACGTTTCTTACACAGGAAGTCGTCACCCGTGTTTCTTAAGTTTTACTCCTGGTCAAACAAAGAAACGTACTTCAGTGACAATCACATAACGATAGCTTTTAAAGCATTTGGATAATTTAATGCTGTTCCGGCATGTTGTCATTGTAGCTCAGTGGTTGGAGCAACCACCCAGAAACTGGAGGACCCGTGTTTAAAATTCCGGCTATGGTGTTGAATTTTTCAGTCTGACTTTACCTATTCAACTATTTTCTATTTTAGGGCAACCTCAACGAAAAGGAAGGAGGATCATCCTTTGATCTTTGATTGTCCATATCTTCAGGATGTCATATTTCTATTTAATTCACAAACACATTTACTCAGTCACTCATAATGCCAGAGTCTAAGGAGGCTGGGGAAATTCTTACCTAAAGAAATAAACCCATCCTCCAGTCCGGTAAAGGTTTTTACAAATATTCTTTCTAATAACTGCAGTGTTTTATATTCAAGTAAATAGGCTTTGTGACTGCTTTTTAGTCTTTAATAAATTATGAACTAAGAAATAAGTGTTTTGTACACATGTCGCTAGAAATATTTGGACTTTCCAAGGTGACATAATTATCAAAACCGGTAGAGTACTTTTTGAGATTACCTACATACATTATGTACATACAGAGTTTTTCTCTTTATAATATTAGTATAGATGTGTATTAAGTTTTCAACGTAGCTTTGTGAGAGTCAAACTATAGATTTAGGTTACCTGTACAAAGGGCATAACTCTAGAGATATTTAACCATTTTAATACATATTTTCTCGAGGTTCGGCATTTTGAAACCGGAGTTTAAACCTCAGAGAAAACACACGAAACTAAAGCAAATTTTTTTGAGAAAAATAGCTGCTTTGCTCATACTGCATTGCCATGAAGACTGAGACGCATTCTGAGTAACAACAAAGTGGTGTTTTCAATTATTGGTCCTTCCTTTACTTCATGCGTAGGCAGCATCAATTCTATTATTTTGTGGCCAAATGTTTGCTCTTCATATCAATATATTCCTCTGAATAATTACATAGCCAGAAAAAAGGAAATAGTTAAACCGATTATCTTTTTACTTTTTCTACTTAGCACATAGTACATAGGTAGAGAAGGTATTGCACCACCCTAAAAATTCGATACCGAGAATTCACCGGGAAGACACGTTTTAGTGTCTTCTTTATTCAAAAAGAAGTATTTTAGAAAATATCCGTGTGTAGATATGTGTTCGTGTGTCAGTTTGTTTGTGAGCACGATAACTCAAAAACCAAAAGTCAGTAAAATGCAAACTTACTATTTAAGTTGAGTATCTTCCAAGGATGCGACACAATATTTTGAGGGATATCCTACCTCCCCAAATTACTCTTTATATGGAAAAAATTCGAAAATTTGTAATTTCTTAAAAATAGCTTACAATTTTAATTAAAATACCGTATATCAAAGATATTTACATGACTAACAAAGTGTTTTTCTTGAATTATTTTAGGAAAATAGCTTCATTCTGGACGACTTTTGCATAGCTGGTAAACTGTAAGAGATGGACAAAAACTTACTATCAAAAATGTAAATCTCGTTAAAATACACACAATATACATTTTTTTTTTTTTTCGTGGGGTTGATCATTTCCGAGATATTCCTTGGTATTGGTTTCAGTTTTAAATACCTACTTAAACTTGACTTATAAGGGAATTTGTCTACTCCTAGCTGAAGAAAAGCAAATAAATAATATTATAATAATAATAATAATAATAATAATAATAATAATAATTAATAATAATAAATAATAATAATAATAATAATAATAATAATAAAAACATTTCAATCAGCTTTTAGAAGACTTGACTATCGCTTTAGTCTAGTGCTCCGATAGTTCCCTTCTACTTACAAGGAAGCAAGTAATAATATGTACCATTTCTGCTAATATTTATTTCATTAGCATGAAGTACATAAAAATAATGACATTTTTAACAATATATTATTTCAGAGATATAGAGAAAATTAGTGAATGGAACTCATCAGATTTTTTTAAATTATTTATATAACACTTTTAACAGCTATGTCATGTCGGCGGCCCCTCCTTTGGAACAAATGTTCATACAAATGGTGCTTATTCGTTTACTGTTGCTGTTTATCTTTGACGAATTATCTTTAACTTTTCACACACTAATTCATGCTTCTAGACTCTGGAGAGGATGGGGAGAGATCGGGAGATCCGTGGTTCAAATCCCGGCTCTGGCATTGAGTTTTTCAGTCTGACTCTACCTATCCAATTCTATTCCACCCAGCCAGAATAGAGAGCACGACACCTTGCGTACCAGGCAGATGTTCTACCGACTGAGCTACGGGGTCACACGTTGGTCACCTTGTTTCTCCTGTTATTAAATAATGTTGTTTACATACACATATTAAAGGACAGATATCACAGATATGCTTCTCTTTGTTGCTCCCCTCCCCGGATTCGCTGCTTTTGACTCTTGCGTTTCTTTTACAGCCTTTATTCCAGACAACTTTAGATGCCAACCAAGACTAGTGACGTTTGCATTATCATGAATAATTCATCTCATTCCCACTCATCAGCATATACCTACGTTTGGCAAAGTGTTTAAATGTTCATAAAGAGAAATGTTTAGTAGTGTTTGACGCCTGTTCTTACCAAGTACTCCCGCTCAGTGTTCATGTTTTAGCGACCTCAGTCACCCGTGATTGTTTCTTAACGAGTAGATTCTCTGGTTTTCATGTACTACTGCTGCGCACCAGGATACTCCACGTTTGTATCATGAAGAATGCAACTACTCGCCATTTACTATTTGCGGTGATGAGTTAATTTCAATACGTTTTTATTTGTTTTATGAAATGTATGCTTAGTTATAAATAGAATATCCATATCCGCGTATTTCTAGCAATTCCTTAATTCACCAGACAAATTAATCAAGAATTTACATTCCAAACTATAACGCAATTTTACTGTTGCACTAAGGGCTGTTTTACTCTGTAGTTTTCATCTCTTTGGAAGTACTGATTGACACTTCTATTTAATAAAAATCTGTCGTGTTTCATTCACATACCTTTCTCTAGCTGTTCCACAAACAAACTTTCTTACAAAATACTATCCTTTTATCTACGTCATGCTAATCAAGATAAACATTAACAGAAATCGTCATGTAACTTGCTTCCTCGTGAATAGAAGGGAAATAAAGGAATGCACTGGGCTAAAGTGATAGCCGAATCTTTTAAAAGCTATCACATATGAAACAATTGAAATTCATTTCTCTTTTGCATTTCCGAGAGTAAAACAAAAGAGGGGAAATGAACGTTGATTTCCTGCTTGAGAAAAATTTAAATAATAAAGAATTTAAGTTAATAGCAAGGAATATTGCGGAAACTATTAACTCTACAAAAAAATATACGACATATATTGTGTGTTTTAATAAGATCTACATGTTTATGTTGTAAGTTTTTGTCTATCTCTTACGGGTTACTAGTTATACAAAAGTCGTCCAGAATGATGAGATCTTCAGAGTCTATTCCCGGAAAGTTCAAGATATACACATCGTTTGTTATGAAAATATCTCAAATATATTGCATTTTAATAAAAATCGTTAGCCGTTTTGATAAAATCAACATTTTCGAAAAATGTTCGTGTTGCATCCTTGAAAGATACTGAGCTTCAGTACCAAGTTTGGTATGTAACGGACTTTTCGTTTTTGAGATATGTTGCCACTTACATACATACATACATACATACATACATACATACATACATACATACATACATACATACATACATACATACATACATTCATACATACATACATACATACATACATACATACATACATACATACATACATACATACATACATACATACATACATACATACATACACACACACATACACGGACATGTTCCTAGAAATGCTTTTTGGGGGGAGTTTCGGAGGCTCCCAAATCATGTATTTGAATTTTTGGGTGGAATACAATGCTTTATCTAATAAGTGCAATGTACATACGTGCTAGAGAAAGTAATAAAACGGGACATAGTGTACACACTGACATCAGATGTATGGTAAACTATAATGGTGAAGAGTTCTTCGAAAAGAACATAGTAATTCTAAAAGCACTGTGGCTTTATAACTGTTAAAGAAATCATGTAATGTAGGTATACGCCACACATTTGTTCGTTCTTTTTCATTTTAAATGTTTTGTTTTCTGAGAAGAAAAACTTTTCAAAGCTTTGATAAAATTATTTGCGTGACATTAATTAAAGAGTAATTCTAGGATACATGATTATAAAACTTGAATGATAAATGAGGAAATGGGTAGAATAATTCTGTAGATAACGTGTAATTTATCAGTGTCAGTGCTCAAGTCGGCAATTCTTTGGCAATGGAATTCTTTTTAGGTAAACACACTTGAACTTCATCATCTATTCGGCTGCGTGGTTCTCTTTGTCTGCGGAAATGACGCTTGTGTATGACTCGCTTTTCATTGATAAACTTTAATTTCTATTAATGAAAACTTCCGAAAAGCGCAATGCTGGAGACGAGCGCTTCGCATTATTTCAGAATTGAGATTTTAAAGAGTAAAACGTAGCTAGTGAAAAATTAATATGATAATATTGAATTTTATTCTTTTTTACTTTATTATGCTTTAGCCATGAAAATATTGTTATCAGAAGAAGGCGATCTGATATTGTTATCAGAATGTTGTTGACGTCTACCCTAAAACTCATTATATACTACAATTAATTAAGCTGGATATTTTAACGTTGGATTATGCTTATTACCTCTTATTTATCAAGAAAACGTTCATAAATTTACTTAATATTCTGAGGTTCACGACTCTCACATGTGGATAAATATAGTAATTTTCAGCATTTATTTAATAGACCTTCTCATAATAATCGTGCTATTTTCGAATCTATTGAGGGGTTTGTTAAGCGCACTTTTTGTCTCAAGTTATCATAATTTATTGATAGTTATGTATTTGACGTTCCTGTAAAATCTACCTACTATTTGTTTTGGTAAATAAACTTTCTGTCTAAAATAAAATATTGCTTACTGAATTGTTGAAAAATCCGGTTAAATAAAATCGTATAAAACAAATCACTTGAAATATGTATAAGGTACCAAGAGGTATGTTAGTTCATGCCAAGCCAGAAAATACTACACATGAAACACATTTAAATATATTATTTAAAATTCTTTAGTACTGTCCCCGTCGTCGAGTGGTCATCAAGTTGAATTCTCAGCCCGAGGTCTTGGGTTTGATTCTCAGCTGGGGTGGAAACTTTTCCTTAACCAGAATAACTCCCAACAGTCGCAGAGTCTGGAAGTATATATGCGAGAGTGAATATGCGTGTGATTGAAGATAAATTTGTTAATAACCTACAGACTACAAGTTAAAGTTCCCAGAAAATTTAAAAGGGGGGAGCTATACAAATGAAACAATAACTTAAAAATCATAATTCTGCAAAGATAAACAATACTGTAGGGCGTTCTCGGGTAAGGGATAGCACAGAATAGAGTATAAAACTTAGACGTAAAAGCTAAACATTTCTCTGCATATATAAAGAGAAAATATAATAGCAGTGTTTGCCCGAAGCTATTTTGGAAACCATTCACTAGATTTTACCCGTTGCTCTTGCGTATACTTTAAACCCCTGTACTTAACTTTGGTTTCGTTTCGTAATCGGCTTCCCTCCCCGTAATTGTAGGACTGACACCCCCCCCCTAGGATTTGCAAGCCAATGCTTAGAAGCCTGTCGGGGAGCCTACGGTACGAAACCACAGAATGGAGAACCTGTTGCGAGGGGTCGGCCCGTAGCCAGACGTGAACATGAGGAAGTGGATGAGATGAAATGTAAGCGAAATTGATTATTGGAACTGTGATGATGGAGCAATTGGTGGAATGAGAGGTGGGGGAAACCGGAAAACCCACCCAGACACTTAACTTTGGAAATGGCTTAAAATAGATACATTATTACTTAAATTCGAAATTAATGCAGTTTTAGAGTTACGACTATCTGGACGGAAATTCTGAAGCCTCATGTTCCTCGGCTGTCTTGATGTTCCCGAGTTGCGGCGGTTTTGTTAGGCTGGCCGTCCCAAGGACAACCATGAAAAGCAATGTCTTATAAAATGAAGACTGTTTAAACCTTTGTCCTGAATTAGTTCTCTTTTTCACGTGAGCTTTGTGAATTGCGTGATCTGCAGATTATTGCTATTATTATTATTATTATTATTATTATATTATTATTATTATTATTATTATTATTATCATCATTATTATTTTACTTTTCAAGGACCTTTAACCTGGTAAGTCATATCGGATGATGGACGAATGTCATTGGTGAAATGGTACTCAAATGAGCCCGGGGTCCTTAGAGCTTAGAGTTATCCGACATTCTCGTCTGCTCAGGATAAGGGGAAACGCCGGAAAACAATCCTTATCCGAGTAATTCGCCTTCAAACTCGGAACTTTTTGAATGTGAGACAACACGCTACTCCCACACCACAGAGGTGGGCTTTGCATATGTATTACTGAAAGTGTCGGTGGGCAAGATAGTGAATGAAAAAAAAAATCTATAAAGTGTGTATTTATAAAGGTAAAAGAAAGCGAGTGTGAGTGTGTGTGTGTGTGTGTGTGTGTACGTGCGCAAAGTCGTCTATGTGTCAGTCTATCAGTTTATAGTCTAGTAAAAGCAAAACACTAAACGAAAACCGTATAAATATCACATTTGGTATGTAAGCTTAGCAATTATCCATCGATGCGACTCGAAGATTTTCAAGAAAAACTTTCTTTTACACGCAAAAGTGTTCGTTGATCGCATTTATTAAATTTGTGCTAACTCTTTTATAAAAATTCCATTCATTTATCATTTTATATATCTGAATAATCAATAAAATTTAGGTATATTTTTAATGTACTGGGAATATATTACAAGCCCTGCTCATTTGGAATGCATTTTATATCATTGTGTATAACTTGTAAGCCGTAAAGGATAGACAAAACTTTATCAAAGTAGATCTCGTTAAATCACATAGTTAATGTAAAGTATTCCTTTTTGTGAATTAACGTTTCAAAGCCATTCTTTCTTATTGTTTGGCATGTTCAAGTAATTCACATTTTTTAAAATGCTAAGCACCCATTCTTTATTTCTGTCGTGATCGGAAAGGAGTATACTTTTCAAAGTTATCATATAGTGAACTGCTTTATAAATAGTTTATTTTCACTTGAACCTCCTGCATGTCTCTTTTAGCTAGAAGAAAATGTAAAATAAAAACATTTCTGCATACATTTTTCTGAATCAACAAGATGTGGATTCCAGAATAAGTTTTTGTGATGATAACAACAACAACAATAATAATAATAGTAATAATAATAAAGTAAAAGAATGTAAGAGAGGGGATCATGTGAATATGTCACAGCATGCCTTTTCCTGCTTTGCTCTTTCATTTATCTGAGAAATATAACCGATTAAGCAGGGAAATATGTAATAAAAGCAAGCAACATGAAAATGATATCCTATTCATTTGACTCGACAAATGAAATATCCATGATAACTTTGTATATGAAGTGACATGTCAATTATGTACAGAACCCTTTTTCAGTATCAGCACATACAAGATAACGAGATACACAGAAATCGATTTTTCGACTAATGCAAATGGACTTTCCTAATGTTGCTGTATGCCTTGGCGTTGTACACATGTTATCCATATGTTATACAAAGCTTGTTTCCGATCAATGGTTACGAATTTCCCTTTGAAATCAGTCTTAGGAAATTCCATGTTTCCACCATTTTATCATGTTCAGTTAGAGTCCCTTCATTATAACTTCAGCTCTGTCCTTAATTTCCATTGCAGAAGGATTTTACGGAGTAGAATAATATCAATCTTTTCCCATTCATCAAAGCTTTCTACAAGCCATTCATAGTAAGTGGATACCTGATCCCAAAGCTTTTTTTCAGAAGTCCAAGAGCAGAACAATTCATGGATGATGCTTTAGCGACTCCACTGTTGCTGAAAGGAACAGCACGTATTCCTGCTCCTTTTTCTCTTAGAACATCGAGGCTTGAACCCAATGTGTGACTGAAAGCTTTATCCTGGTGCACCCAGACATTTCAGAGTCGGGATATCATCGCGGTAAATTGGGGTCAGAACTTTCTCCTGGTAGTATTGGGAGTTGATTTTTATCTGTTTGGCAACTCGGCGGATTGTCAATTTGTCATCCTAACAGTATCCGGTGATAATCATAAATCCTTGGAAAAAAGTTTCCTTACATTCGGAATATCATTTTTGGAAACTTGTCTCTGTCGGGATTCATTGCAGTCTCTGAGATAGATATATGCCTCATCCAATGTCACAAGAAACTTCCATCTTTCACGCGCCAGATGTCTCATACAGTTTCTTACTCTTCGTGCGGCGCTCTGAAATGTGAAGAGGCCACAATTTGTGAAATCTGCCGTTTTTGACACTTTTCCTAACGGTTTTTAATTTGTCTCTAGCTTGCGTGCAATGGCTCGTTGTGTGGCTGCGTTAATGCCTGAGATAAGGGTTTTGACTTTCTTCACCACAACTGAAGTGCGACTAGTTGCAGGTCGCAGGTTTGCTTGTTTCTTTCCTTTTGGAATTAACCCCGTAGGACTTTTCCCCCTTTTATTGAACATAGAACTTATCCCTATCTTGGAAACAATGGAATTTCGCTTCTTGTATTTCTTAATAATAGCGGAATAGCAGTTTGCATCGGAAAAGACGACAATGTAGCCTTCTTAAAATGCTTGGATTTGCTTCGGCATATTACAGGTTAATCTAAGTAGGCAAAGCTGTGAATATGTTTATCGCGTAAAGGTTGACTTTGGCTCGCAAACAGTAGTACCACAACCACTTGGAAATTCAATTCCAGACATCGGAAACGGCCTTCCGTACGGGTGCAATCTGCTGACGTCTCTGCTGATAATCAAGAGGGGTAAAACGAAGATCGCTCTCGGTAGTTTTCCACTGGCGGATTTTAACTTCAAATAGCACCGCCTTCTCAGTAGAATTTATTCCGTTTTAATAAACACATTTGGCTTCAAATTCATGCTTCCACATTCTCATCGATGAAAAAATTCACCTCTAGAATATGCTGACTAGCAGACAACAGATGTAGCCTAATTTTCTAATTTTAATCTTATGTACAGACTTATTTTAATGAATTCTCATTAGGTAATATTTATGTATTCTTTCTGACTATATGTCAAATAGTACTATTCAATTCTGAAGTTGTAACGCTTCTTTCCTGTGATTTTTCTTTCTTTTTTCTCTCTTCCCGTAATTTCAGATTCCGGACAGTGCCGCAGGTTAAAATTGTAATTTAGTTGACAGAGTGTACGCCTGCTGTTTGAGGAGTCCGGTTCGATTCCTGACTTGGTTGAAGAAATTTTCCTTTAAACAAGAGGGTTTCTTAGTATGCATTACAGAGATTAGTGAGTGAATGTAAGTGTGCTTGTCTGTGTGTATTATAGTTTATTTAATAACCAATTCGCTCATTAATGGAACGCTGGGCCAAACCCTGAGCTCATGAGCCAGATCATATAATTATATAGTAATATAACTTATAATCAGCACAGCTATATAGTACTGATATATTTGCCGTAAAATTAACAAGATTGAAAAAATAAGTAAATTAAAGCACGAAAAAACCAGCTGACGTGTTGGTACCGCCCAGTTTCAACAAGACCTCTAAAAGATTCTCTCTACACGTGCTACCAGAAAATAAACGCTGGAACACAAAAATCAAACGTTTTCTTTTATAAGCGTCCACTAATCATTCTGCAGGCATAGACACTCAACTGCGTACGCAAATAGACTTCTCAAACAGGAAAGTCACTGGGAAACCTCATCCGCTCGTTTGTTGAATCGATTGAAAACCACAGCTGCCATATAGAATTCAAGGTCTAATTCCAGCTGTGTTACCTTGTAATATCAGAATGTTATGCGACATAATATGTCAATTCTACATTTAGATGATAAATCACATGTAGTGGCACCCTTTAGCGGTAATGCCTAAGGATGTGTAATTACATTCAGTTAGCTATGTTTAGCTAACAGGCGCGTGACAGATAAGAAAGCTCGAAATCAGTCAACTAGTTATAGTGTATAAAAAACCTGAAGGAAATATTTTAAGCGAAGGTTACCTACACCCATGGAGATCTTACATGTTGTTATCAGTGGAACCGAAATGAGAGCCTTAAAAGTCCTTGGTAGTAGCAAACAAGGAAATGTTGCGTACTAGTATCTGGTTAACATTTATTTTCCGTTTCAGATGAGGATACAGGGGGATTCAGAAGTAAAGTTCCTTGAGCTAATTGTTATAAGTGCTGGCACGGACGTAAGAACAAAAGACGTTATTGGAAACAAACCGCTTTAAGTCATGCAATTGAAGTTTTAAACACAGTGTAACGCTTTGCAGCTATATAGTTGACATCATCGCGACCCGATAAAACAATGTTTAACTTAATATGCTTGAAAATTCTAAAACTGGTAACTTTAACAGCCGTATGCTCTAACTTGTCTCTCACGCACGCTAGAGGTTTTCAAAATAATTGCCGTACATTGTACAGATTACCTCAACTGATGCGCATCTCCGTATCCCAACACTTCTGATACATCATTTAAAAATTTCTTATTTTTAGACCCAAACTCATAACGAAGATGTTCAGTGGAGTCCTGTGTTACTCTAAGTTTCCAAATCGTATACCTCTTTATCTGTTTATAGAAGCTTCCCCTATGATCAAAAGTTCTCATTGTTGAAATATCGTATGCCACTATTGTAATACCTCGTATAATTCTTATTATTAAGCTGCATTATATTTTAATTTGTATGAGTATGAACAGGTACGCAGAAGCGGCTCAAGACCACTCCAAACACCCGCAGTCTCATTTTTATTTGCCCGTAATTTTATATAGCGTCTTTCAACAAATGTCATACGTTTAACCCAATTTTAACAGCTTCCGTGCTTATAAAGCTACAACAGTCATTGTTTACTATGTTAAAGTTGATAAACAATAATGGAACATTTTATTATTCCATAACGTTAAGAAATCGTGAAAAATTATTATAAAATATGGCATTATATTCAGTGTTTCGTTTTCATAATCGGCCTTCAAAAAAGCAATTCGATATGTGATGGAAATACTGGTTCTGTAGCAAATAAAAAAAAAAAGTACGTACAACAGCGTGAACACTCTAATGAAAATACAGCGTTGTTCGAGAATCTACGAACATCAATTTTCAAGCGAGCACAAGAATTGGGAGTTTCATCGCTTATAATTAGGTGGATTTTGCAGTTTACATGACAAAATTGTGTTAGCTCAGGATGTAAAGGCTTATGACCATAAATCGTGCTTTGTATTTTCTGACGGTTATAACAGTTATTGGAAGGGACCCTGTTTTCAACAGAAAATCTTGAGCGTAATAACTGCAAGCTTAATGTTAAAGTATCGAAATCACTTAGTAATCTGAGACAAAGGGGATTACATGAGAAATATTCTCAAAACAGCCATTATTTTTATTAGTTTATTTTAATATTCTTGCCTTTCAGAGGAATTTCAGAAATATCGGTATCGAATTTTTGGGAGGAATGCAATAGCTTGTCTACCTAGTATACTCATTGTAAGTGATAGACAAAGTTGAGAGACAACAACCCGACCTCGGCGTTCAGGCAAGGATGAAACCGAAGTGGTGTGGCCATTTCCCTTCCGCAAGATGGTGAAGATGAAATGGCATAAGACCCAGTCCTCCCATTGCGGAGAAAATCCCATGCTGGGACTGGAAAACCAGGGTCATCCGTGACCCAGGCAGGCGCGCTACCACGGGCTCTTATCCACTATCGTTTATTTTTAACTGTTCTTATAAAAGATTATTTTTCTATTAACTAATCGAAAGAAACCCTTCAAGTTAGAGGAATCCAGAAAACTTAATCTGTAGCCAGTCGTGTAAAAATATTGACTTTCTGTACTTTTTTCATGACATCGCGAGAAACAACTAAATGATGGCCAATTCTAAATGACACCAAGTATTGGAAAAATAAAACCAATTTAAAGAATTGGGAATGGTCGATGTCACAAAATCTTATTTCAAAAGAAATTCTGCGTTTTAAAAAGTTCTACATTTTTTGTGCCGTAATTTTTGGTGTATCTCTTATGGTTTATCAGTTATACAACATTCTTTACGAATGCAGAAGCCTTCGCAGTATTCTCAGAAAGTTCAGTATACATCTTTTATTTGCGTGTAAATGTTTTAAACTTATGGTATTTTAATTAAAGTACTTGTCATTTTTGAGGGAGTAGTTTGGAGTGATGGATTTTTTCATGAAAATTTTCGTCACACATCTTTGGAAGATACTGAAATTAAAATACCAAGATTGATATATTTATCCAACAATGTTCTCTCTCTCTCTCTCTCTCTCTCTCTCTCACACACACACACACACACACATACACAATCACGCAGACACACAAGTGCACGCACGCACACAAACATTCGCGTATCTTCTAAATTTTTGATGAGGAAACCTCAAAACACGCGTTTCCAGTGCAATCTTGGCATCGAACTTTTGAGTGAAACATATATTACTTCACTACCTACCAGGTACGTGTTAGAGAAAGTAAAATTTTAATTTGATATCCCTCCAAGCGACCTATCCACATGTTCTATTATTATAGCAAGCAGGTGGCTCCCTTCCATATTCAGCCCTTGACCTTTCCTTGCTCTCTGACACAACTTCCCGTAAACATTAAGTAGTTGTAGAAGTAGCATACATTCGTCTTTGCTTATGCGGGGGCGTATTCGAAGGTTAGTGGGAATTACATCCGTTAAAACTTCGGTTGTTTTCGTCAAACAATGTAGGTGCTGGATTTGTAAATGCTGGATCTCCTGTAACAATTCGTGCAGTGCAGCAATGGCGCGAACCATCATAGTGCCTAACTTTCTGTTTTTACGATTAACTGAGGCTATAAATGTATGGTCGCATTCTTATTAATAAACACGCCGAACTTTAAAGCTTGTTTTCCGCGAACATTTTTTAAACATGTTCCATGCTCAAAAAACTCCAAATGATGCAATTGTTTACTGCTTTATTTCAAAACGTTTGTATTGCCTCCCATACATTTTTATGGAAATAGTGCTCCAATTTTGAGAAATAAGTTATTACATTTTGAAAAATCAAAATCTTTGGGAGTACAGTAATCGAGATTAATATAAATAGATATCTTATATAATAGCTCTTTGGAAACTCATTCACTGTAAAACTTGATATTTTATTACAATATTTTTAAAAATCTAATGTGCTTCACATGCCTTTCTCTAGCTATTCTGCAACAAATTATTCTTACTAAAGCTGATCCATCTCTTTACTTCATACTAATAAAGCTAAATATTAGCAGAAATGGTAGTATTAATTAAATTCTTATAAGTAGAAGGAAAATAGGGGAATACACTAGGTTAAAGGGAGAGTCAAAACCTTTTAAAAGTTGTTGCTACGTGATTGAAATTATTTTCTTTGCATCGCCAAGAGTTGACAAACTCCCGTATAAGAAAAATTTAAGTATTTTATAACTGAAACTAATAATAAGGAATATCTCGGAAATGATCATATACCTATGTATGTATATATAACATAAATTGTGTTCTAAAGAGATTTACATTATCGGTGTAGAAAGGTTTTTTCTATCTCTTACGGTTTACCAGTTATGTAAAATACAGGAAAATAATGTAAAATCCAGAATAAAGAGGTTTTTAGAGGCTATTTCCACAAAATTCAAGATATAATTATATTTGTCGTGTAAATATCTTTAATATAGTCATTTAATCAAAATCGTTAGAGCCATTTGAGAAAATCAAAAGGATAGTTTGGGGTAGGGGAATTTTCCTCAAAATCTTTGTGTCACATCGTTGGAAGATACTAAACTTAAATACCAAGTTTGGTATTTTACCAACTTTTCGTTTTTGAGTTATCGTGTTCTCAGAGACACGGATTCACACACACACACTCACACACACACTCACACACTCACACACACACACGCACACACATATACACACATGGACCACTTTTTTCTAAAAATGGTTTGTTTTTTTTTGGGCACAGGGGACCCTAAAACGTCTGTTTCCGGCGAAATCTCGCTATTGAATTTTTGGGTGGCATGCAATACCTTATCTGTACACTATGTACATAATAGTGTAGAGAGATTAAAACTGTCTTTTTAGGATACAGGGGACCCTAAAATGTGTATTGCCCCTGAAATTTCGGTATCGAATTTTTGGGTGGAATACAATACCTTCTCTACCTACTATGTACATTGTACATAAGTGTTACAGAAAGTAAAAATGCATGGTTAGGATCATTTTATTAGAGCTATGAATCTAGAGAGTTAAAATGTTTTATTAAAATAATCATGAAGCTAGTATTTTGAAACATAACAAAAATATCAATTATTTTATGTAATAACTGGTATAAATTTGAATAATATCTTACATACTGTACATTTTCCGAATTTCTGAGCTGGTTTACCTTGAGACCTGGAATGTTGTAGTACAAAGAGTTCGAAGAATATAGTAAGTTTGGGTGTCATTGAGATCCGGTACTTACATGGGAGCTTGTTTAACACTTTTATGTGAACCGCATCACGTACGAATGGAAGCCTCAAAGCAAGTGTTGTAAAGAACAGTTGTAATCATTTGTTGAATATAATTGAAATCGTTTCAGAATTTATTATATCGAGAAAATCAAAGCTCTGTTTTATAAGATATCCCTAATAACACATACCGGCATGCGCCGTACATTGCGCTATCTATCGCTCCCCCTTCCTCGTACTCTCCACTATTTCTTCCTCCCTGCGAGTGTCGAGCCGAGCCAAAATAGAGCGATGAACGATACACAGTATCTCTGGACTTCAGTTTACACGCGTGAGATTATATGCATTTGAGAGCCCTTGCTTTTCGGTATTTAAAAATTGAGATGCAGCACTTGGTATGAACCACTATAAAAGGTGTACTGCTCTACTTCCAAAATCATATTTTGCATGTACAAGAATTTGTTTGCTCATTCTACTATATTTAAATAGTTTATTCTTTTATCTACTACTTATTAATTTAAATAAACTTAGATTTCGTATAGGATACAGTAGGTAAAGCAATATTCAGATTTTTATTTTCTACAGCACATGTGCACATAACTGTAGCTAGAGAAGGTATTACATTCCACCAAAAAATTCGATGTCGAGATTTCACCGGAAATAAGTTTTGAGTCCAACAAAAAAAAAAGCACTTTAGAAAAAGGCCCGTATGTGTGTGAGTGTGTGTGTGTATTTATGTGTGTGTGTATTGTGACTGTGAATAGCACAGCTCAAAAACGAAAATATCATTACATACTAAACTAGGTATTTATATTTAGTCTCTTTCAAATATGCAATACGAAGATTTTCAAGAAAGTCCGCCACACGAAGAAATTTTGAAAATGTTTTTCTCAAAAACGGTTCTAACGATATTGATTAAAATATCGTATATTAAAGATGTTTACACCACTAATAAAATGCATGTCTTGATATTATTCCAGATGAATTTTATTTAATTTGTACATAGCTATTACACCATAAGAGAGAGAAAAAACATACAACACGAAAAATGTAAATCTCGTTAAAACACGTAATTTGTCATATACTTTTTTTGAGTTGACCGGTTGCAAGATATTCCTTGTTTTTTGGTTTCAATTTTAAAATACGTAACTTCTCTCAAACGGGAATTCTCCCTTCGTTTCTTCTTTCTTGTTTTATTGCTGGCCATACAAAGTGAACCGAACTTTAATTGTTTCAAGATTTGACTATCATCTTAGGCTAGTGTATTCCCTTATTTCCGTTCTCCTTACAAGGAAGCAAGTATTAATACCAATTCTGTTAATGTTTATCTGTCTAGCATAATGTATTAAAAAGAATAGTATTTTGTAAGGAAAGTTCGCATATGCGACACAACAAGAGAAAGTTAATGTGAATGGAACGCATCATACTTTTAAAGAATGCGATTGGCTTTGAAATTAAATGCTGTCACGGAATCGTGACTTACTACTTTAAAAAAGTGTAACTGTTTGAAAATTCAAACCCATAACAAAGATATTTAGGAAATAATAACGGCCACAAAAATGTTATTTGACATAAACCATGTGCTTTAACGAGATTTACATTTCTTGTGTATCAAGATTTTATCTATTTCTTATGGTAGATATACAAAATTCATTTAGATTGAAAACGAGTTCACTCGCTATTTGCAGAAAATTAAATATAAGTATTTTGTTATGCAAACATTTTAAATATATGGTATTTTAATTCAAAACCATTGAGGTAGTTTTGAGAGAATAAAAATAACGAAAAATTTTCCAAGTAATAGTTTGGGATGGGAGGACTTTCTTGAAAACCTTCGTGTGTATCCTTGGAAGATAATGAATTTGAATATCAAGATTGGTGTATACCTGAACCTTCGTTTTTGAATTATGCTGCTGAAAAACACAAGACACACACCTCAAAACATGTATTTTTGTTAAATCTTGGTGCGCAGTTTTGTGGAATACAATACTTTGTAGAGAAACTAATAGAGAATGTACTAGATAAAAATGTGCCTCATAGCACAAACTTTCTAAATTGGCAAAGTACATTTTTTTTAATACTGTAGTACTTAACATAAATGCATACATTCAATGTACCTTACCCATATCGGATCAACTAAACGGAGACTCAGCTGATGGTCCTGGATTTGTGTCTTGACGAATTTTCTAAAAAATTACTGGAATCGGCAATTCCGTCAACTATTCTTACTTTCTCTATACGTACTATGTACATAGTGTATAGAGAAGGTATTGCACTCCACTCAAAAATTCGATACCGAGATTTCACCGGAAATATATGTTTTAGGGTCCCTAGTAACCAAAAAAAGCATTTTCAGAAAAAGGTCCGTGTGTGTGTCCGTGTGTCTGTGAACACGATAATTCAAAAACGAAAAGTTGGTAAAATACCAAACTTGGTATGTAGGTTTAGTATCTTCCAGGGATGCGACACGAAGATTTTGAGAAAAATCCTCCCACCCCAAACTACCCTTTACATGGAACTTTTTTCGAAAATTTTGATTTTTTAAAAATGGCTCTAACGATTTGATTAAAATATCGCATATTAAAGATATTTACCTGACAAATAAAATGTATATCTTGAATTTTCTGGGAATACACTCTGAAAACTACTTTATTCTGGATGAATTTTACGGAATTTTGTATAACTGCTAAACCGCAAGAGATGGACAAAAACTTACAACACAAAAAATGTAAAGCAATTTAAAACACACAGTTTATGTTATACACATTTTTTTTCGTGGAGTTGATCGTTTTTGAGAGATTCATTGTTTTTAGTTTCGGCTGTGAAAAACATATTTTTTTTCATACAGGAATTTTTGAACTCCTGTTTATACAAACAAAAGAATTTCAGTCACATAGCAACCAGCTTTGGACTGTCACTTTAACCTATGGTACACCCTTATTTCGCTTCTACTCACAAGGAAGCAAGTAATAATACTATTTCTGCTAATTTTTCTCGATTAGCATGAAGTATATAGAAGCATAAGTTTTTAACAATAATTTGTTGCAGAGATGTGGAGAAACTCATGTGAATGGAACACATCAGATATTTTATAATTAATTCCAAGCATTGTCTCGAGGACCCCGGAGAGTTGGAGCTTGAGAGAAACGTGTGTCTGATGCAATAAATTGATCGAGGAGGAACAAACATGCCTGTCGTGCACTTCACCTTGGATTCTACTACTATGTGAGATAGTGGCGTGGGTAGGGAAAGCATCATTGATCAGGAAAGCGAGATGATGAAACCGCCATTCTTGATGCTGTCAGTCGTTCAACAAGTTTGAAGCAAATGTTTAATGTAAACATTATAGTGCATTTATCGAAATCTGAAAGTAAACTAACAATACTACAATTCGAACACTGAGTGGTGTATCAGAAATCAAATCAGTGCGGATTAGATCACAAAATACCGTGGCTGGACTGTTTTTCGGAATATTTGGCCAACAATGAAAGCAATTTATCTTGCTAGAATAGGTACTTTAAAATATATCACATAGGTAAAATAGGAATTTTAGACACCATTAGACTTTTTAGAACAGAGTTGCCACTAGAGGGGGAGTCGAGGTTGGGTTCACCATGTTGTTATGTTTTTCGGTTTGCCTACCGTCCAAGGATTTGGTTGTTCCCTATAAAATCCGAATGTCCCAAATACAGGAAGATGGGGAGAGAGAGAGAGAGAGAGAGAGAGGAGAGTAACAAAATGGCATGCCTCACTTACAATATCTCGGCTACACGTGAATTACGAGTATTAATGAAAGGGTGTGCCCCAAAGATATTACCAAACTGTAACAATGACGATAAATACGATGGTGGTGGTACCAACAAAAAGCCGTTATCCAGATTCAGACATCGAAGTTCTTGGAAAACTTAAATGCTAAAAAGTACTGCTTTAGTCCTTCTCTGTTCGTTTAATATAAACAGTAGCACTATCATATATACTACGACAGTTTGAACATTACAGTTGAATATAGGTATCCATTTAGATTCGGGGAAAGTTTATTATTGGTGTTACTTTATTTTGTTTATTTTATTTTTTATCTTTTCGCTGAGGCAAACATTTTATTAGGAACTTTCAGGAATTGATCAATGGAAGTATCCTTTACATTTCAAATACAAGATTTTAATTTTCTCAAAAATGGCTTGAAGATTTTTGTTAAAATATTTGTGACAGAGTAGCATGCACATTTTTTCATAATATTTTAATAACTTGTAAACCGTAAGAAACCGAAAAAGCCTTACTACTTGCAAATGTAGATGTTTAATAATATTTATTTCAAAAAACAGTTTTTTAACATTCATGTTCAAGATAATCGTTCTTTTTGGATGGAATTTTTCAATATTTGATTTTTGTCAAATACTGTTGCAATACAGTAGAGAACTCAAGATTCATGGAAATAGTACGGAATTTCAAGACCAGTATATAGCAACACGGTTTTAAACATTTGAATACCACTTTAAGCTCACATAACAACTTTGTACCTACAACAAAATGTGTGATGACACGTTTATTTTGATTAAGCTGAAGTAGATAGAAAAATAAACTTTTCAGGTGTAGTTTGTACAAGCCAAACAGAATTTTTCCATGATTTTTCTACCTATTCTTCATTAGCTGTTCTTAAAAAAATAAGACTTTTCTTCTATCTACTTTGGATAAACATGTATACACATGTTTTTATGAGTTCACATTTCCTTGTAGATATAAAGCAATAAGCAGGCTTAAGCGGTAGTCAAATATTTTAAGAGATAATATATCTCATGGAATTGAAATTTCGTTCTCTTTGCTGGAGCAGGAACAAGAAAAATCTGATGTGTTTCAATTACATGGCTTTCTCTACCTGTTCTGCAACAAATTCTCACAAAATATTTATCCTCCTGTATACTTTTTGCCAACCGAGATAATCAGCAGAAACTGTTTTATTCATATGTTATTTAAGTTCAAATGGGAATAAGGAATATACTGGACTTAACTGATATCAAATTTATAAGAGACAGAGTCACTATGAGATAGTATTGCAATTCCGTCCACTTTGCGTGACCAAGATAAAAAAAAAAAGACGAATAACTACTTTGCCTTTGTAAAAGGTATACGTTTTGAAATCTTAAATCAATAACGAAGAATATCTTGTAAATCATTAACTACAAAAAAGAAATGTATTTGACACAAATTGTGTGCTCTAAGGAACTCTACATTTTTGTGTAATAAGACATTTTGCCTATCTCTCTCGGTTTATCAATTAAGCAAAAGTCATCGAGAATGAAGAGTTCTACAGAGATTATTTCCAGAAAATTCAAGATATACATTCAATTTGTCATGAGAACATTTTAGGCATGTGCTTTTTATCAACATTCTTAGAGTATTTTTAGAAAATAAAACCAATTAGAATTTTTTTCCATTTAAAGGGTGGTTTGAGATGAAAAATTTTCTTTAAAATCTTCGTGTTACATTTTTGGAAGGTTCTAGACTAGGGTATTAAGTTTAGTATTTAACCAACTTTTCGATGTTGAATAATGTTGATCCAAGACATGCCAGAAAGCGGGAGAGAGAGAGAGAGAGAGAGAGAGCAAGCGAGCGCACACCCCTCAAGGACCTTAATCTAAAAATACCTTTTTATTCAGGGGATCTCAAAGCGTGTACTTTCGGTATCTCGGTATCGAAATTTTGGTTGAGTACAAAGCTTCCCCTTCTTGCTAAATATAGTAGAGAAATTAATAGTTAATGAAAGGCATGCAACTGCTTTGATTATGGAAATTATTTTACTAGGTTATCTTCATTTTGATTTAAAGTCCTATGTAACATTTTAAAACTATGTTTAATATACCAAGAATCATCATGTTTGATTAAAAGGTAGCTGAATAATTTATGTATATATATATATATATATATATATATATATATATATATATGAGGGAGCGCCCTAGGAAGGAGAGATGAGTTGAGAGGATACACTGAGCGGTTGTAACCAGGAGCGACGGGATAGCAGCAATGACAGGGACCCTATACTTTCCATATTGAAGCACCCCGATAGTCGGAGAGGTAGACCAGCGCCTCTCACCCCACAAAGGGTTCAACCTCCCGTCAGGAGCGACATCCCGGCAACCAGTCGAAATCGGGGGACGGAGAAAGAACCAAACCTGGAGGAAGGTATGAAGGATTAATGAAATGACAATGGGAGAAACATGGAGATTCAGGACATTCAGAGGATGAAAGAACCCAGAAGGATAGGATGAGATGAGATTAATATCAACGGGCGGCCGAATCTGGACGGCGGGGGAAGAGGGTCTCTTAACACATTTCAAGCAGTTCTTCCTCTCGAAGCGGGGAACGCTAGGAGCTCGCACCCCAGGTCTGTTCGAACTCTCTGGGTCTACAGACGACTGCCAACACCATCCCGCCGCCGAGAGCTGTATTTCCATAGCGCAGTCCTCGCCGACACTTTCAGCCCTGAAAGAGACTGTTTGAATGAAATGTAGATAAAATGATTGGACAGGAAGTTTGAGGGATGAAGGACCTCGCAGCATTTGCCTAGTGCTTGGGAAAACCCTTCAAAACACCCATGGGTCAGGGAATTGATCTCACGACCTCCCGAATGCCAGTCTCAGAAGAAACGCCTGAGCAACTTCGCTGGTTGTATGTGTAATGGATATACACTGAATGAGTGGACAGGGCCAATTTCAATAGGCAACCTTTATACTGCAAATGTCTTTACTAAATCAATCATATCATGTAAATGTAACACTTCAGATTGTTTTAGCATGCAAAGCTTTACCTTGTAATGAGTTTTCAGTAACTAGTCCCTATCACATCTTGAAGCAGAAAGACTAAAGCACTGCCTAATGGTGCTTCTGGCAGTGTCACTCATTACACATCATATGGCATGATAAATACACAAATACAGCAAATTAAAAAAGCAAACAGAAAAATCTGATTTGTTTCATTCACATGACTTTCTTTACCCGTTCCTCTAAAACCTATTCTTACAAAAGATTATTCCTTTATCTATATCATATCTACCAGTCGATATAAACATTAACAGTAATGATCTTATTACTTAGTTCCTTATAAGTAAGGGAAATAAGGGAATACACTAAGTTACAGTATCGTCAAATCTCTTTATTTATTTATTTATTTTATTTATTTATTTATTTATTTATGCTAAGCTTTATACAGGTGAATATGACCGGTGTTCAGCCCTGGCTCTTTACCGGTCATACTCATATTTTACAATAGTTTATTAATTCTAGTTTATTACACCATTTTGTCTATTTACTGTCCATATCCATTTATTTTTCACTTTGCATAAGAATTGTCCAATCTTCTTACTATCTTTTTGAAACATTTCAACTACTACTACATTTCTATCTATTTTAAACCATTTCTTATTAATATACTTTTTTCTCCAAATTTCAGTTCCTTTACATTTAAATAAAATGTGTTCTATATCTTCATTTCCGCCACATATAGGACATTGATTTTGTGGAATACCTTTCCTTAAACCTTTTAATCTCCATACTCCTGCTTTCAGCCATGCAATACCTTCTCGCTCCTCTTTATTTGTCACATCAATGTACTTTTCCCTTCCCCATGAGACTTTCATTGGTATATAGAAAACTAAAGATCTCTTTTCAGTTATTTCACTAAATATTTTTTGTATTTCTATATCCTCAAATCTTTTCCTTGCCAACTTCCAGAAGTTATTCACATTATTTTCTCTTCTTCTCCACATTTCCCCTAACCCACTACTTTCCAGGTTATTTCGAAGACAGTCTACCCATCCCTTGTTCTTTAAACTTTTCTCTTGATATACTAAACACTAAATCTCTTTATAGCTGTCGCTATGAAATTGAATTTGGTTCTCTCCATGGCCAGGAGTAAAGCAAGAGATATGAAACGGACGAGGACTTCCTGTGTGAGAAAAGTTTAAGTATTTTAAAACTGAGACCAATAACAGGGAATATCTAAAAAATCGTTAACTCTAGAAAAATTATATGACACAAATTGTATGTTTTAACGAGATCTATATATTTTGTGTATAAATGTTTGTCTATCTCTTACAGTTTACCAGTTATGTAAAAGTCATTCAGAAATAAAAGGGTTCCAGAGGCTATTCCCAGAAAATTCAAGATATAGATTTTAATTGTCATGTAATTATCTTTAATGTACAGTATTTTAATCAAAATCGTTAGAGCCACTATTGAGAAAAGTCTACATTTTCGAAAAATTTTCCATGTAAAGGTTAGTTTGGGTTGGGAATTTTCAAAAAAATCTTCGCGTCACATTCTTGGGAGATTCTTGATATTATATATCAAATTTGGTATTAAACCCCTTTTCGTTTTTGAATTATGCTGTTCACGACACGCTGTTATGCTGTTCCATTTCATTTCCAGTGAAACCTCGGTATCGAATTTTTAGGCGGAATGCAATACCTTCTCTGCTTATGTACCATCGCGTGCTCGATAAAGTAAAAAAGCTGATTTGCTCCATTTACATGACTTTTCTACATATCTGTAACAAACGATTGTTTATAAGCTTATTGCTCTATCCACTTCATGCTACTTGAGATAAACTTTAGCAGAATCATTATTACTTAGTTCCCTTATAAATAGAATACACTAGGCTAAACTGAGAAGCAAATGTTTCAAAACATGGTTGCTATATGATTGAAATCCGTTTTTGCCTGGCCAGTTGACAAGTTCCCGTTTGAGAAAAGTATTTTCAAATCGAAATGAATAGCAAGTAATATCTCGAAGATGTCAACTCCGCCTAAAAATGTGTATGGCATAAATTTTGTATTTTAATGAGTTACATTTTTTGTGTAGTTAAGTTACGGTTTGCCAGTTAAACAAAATTAAGAACATTTAATCCAGAATAAAGAGGTCTTCACAGGCTATTCCCAGAAAATTCAAACTATAATTTTTATTTGTCATGTAAACATCTTAAATACTCGTATAAGAGAGTTTAGTCACGATCGTTACAGCCATGTTTGAGAAAACTAAACCTTTTTAAAATGTAAAAGGTAGTTGGAGGTGGGGGATTTTCTTAAGAATCTTCATTTCGTATCCTTGAAATATATTGAACTTAAATATCAAGTTTGGTGCTTAATATACTTAGCTTTTTCTGAGATATGACACTCACAGACGGACATTTTTCTAAAAATGCTTTTTTTTTTTTTTTTTTTTTTTTTATTATTCAGAGGTCCCAAAACATGTATTTCCGGTGAAATCTCGGTATCAAATATTTGGGTGCAATACAATAACTTCTCTATACACTATGTACATAGTACGTGTAGAGAAAGTAATATAAAAGAACTTTGCCATAAGTACGAGAACTGTGAGAGCGGGCCAGTGTAACCTATTGAACGTCAGAGAAAGGTAAGAATTTGTTTTCACTGCATCAGTTCTTTTATTTCTATGACTCACAATACCTTTCTGTCGTTATTCCTAAGGTCAAGGAAAACCTCGCACGCTTGTGCATACAAAGTTCATCAATTTCACGTTTATCTGTTTTTGTTCCGTATAGGGACATACTGATCTGATACGGCTAACTCAGTACCGTGCAGTACACCAAACAGGAGCTATCAGTGTTTCAAGGAGCCTATATTGGTGAACATTTGTCATCTGAAAGTTTTTTACCACAAAACCTATTTTAAAATGTGTCAATATTCGACGAATTCTTGGAGGTCTCCTGAGATACTTGAACGAAAGAAGCATACGGGTATGTTCATACCTTTTGTTTAATTTTGTGTATGTTCGTAAATAAATATTGTTTTCATTGTTTTGTTCACAACACTTCTTTACTTAATCGGGTACTTCAAATGTATATGAAACTGAACATGACAAAAATATTTGATAATGTCGAGTTCTGCTTTTCTGTTGTGCGAAAAGAGCGATCATATCTCCTAGACAGTTTTATGTATTACAATATGACGTGTTACAGACCCATGGTTTTTCTGTACCAACTATTGTGTATTAGACGGTTTACAAACTAATCTTATGTAATTTAATTTTTCTATTTACTTCATTTTAATTAAGATAAACATTTACATAAATAATAACATAGCAATGGACAAATGTTAAATAACTGGACGCTATATACTAGCCTCAAAAGTCGATACTTCCCATGCAAGTGCGAAACAACAGAATATCTAAACATTTTTAAAATTGTAACAAAGTATTGAAAAACCTAACCTGTAGTGCCGGATATCTTGAAAATTGTTTATATAACGAAAAAATCTGATATGTTTCATTCACATGACTTTCTCTACGAACTATTATTGCAAAGGATTACCCCTTTATCTACATCATGGTAATGAAGATAAACTACAGCAATGTTGTATTGTTCCTTCTAAATTGAAGGAAATAAGTAATAGACTAGGCTATGGGGATAGTCAGATCTGTTAAAAAGTCTGTCGCAGTATAAAACAATTGAAATTCCATTCTCTTTGCACGCCCAGGAGTAAAATAGATATGAAACAAAAGATGACTTCCCGTTTGAAAAAAAGTTAAAAGCACTTAAAATTGAAACCAGTTAAGGAACATCCAGAAAACGGTTAACTGTACAAAAGTATATATGAAATAAATTGTGTTTTAACTATATCTACATTTTTGTCTGGGAAGATTTGATCTATCTCTTACAATTTACCAATTAGATCACATTCATTCAGAATGAAGAGGTATTCATAAGCTATTTCCAGAAAATGCAAGACATACATTTCATTTTTCATGTAAATATCTTTAATGTACGGTATTTTCATCAACATTATTAAAGGAAGTTTTGAAAAAAAAAAAAAAAACCAAAGTTTTCAAAAAAATTTCTATATAAATGATAGCTTTGGGGTGAGGATATTTTCTTCACTATCTTCATATCGCATTCTTGAAAACTACACTTAAATACAAATTTTATATTTAATAGTCTTCTTGTTTATTGGGCTTTGTGTTCACACTCACGCGCGCGCGGACCTTTGTGTAAAAATGTTTTTTTATTCAGGGGAGCTCAAAACATATTTCGGTAGAATCTCGGGGAATAAAATACCTTCTTGTGCGTGGAATAAAATACCTCCTATAGCTAGTATGTACATTGTATGTATGAATATGCTAGAAAAAATAAAAATGTGCATGTCTGTGTGTCTAAAAGAAGTAAAACGAAAATTTCTGATTTAATTTTAAATAGGGTTCTCCCCCATTCTTCAGCAAAAATTCTTACAAAGGTTTACTATTTAATCTAGTTTATGTTAGTCGAGATTAGCATTTAAGAAAACTATTTTATTACATATTTCCATCTGAATACATGAGAATAGGAAAATATAGTAGGCTCAAGGATTTTTTAACTAATGTGATGTTGTTTTTTTAACTTATGTGATGAACTGAAATTGGGTACTGTTTTAACCCAGGAGAAAACAAAAAACAAACAAAAACAAACAAAAACAAACAAAAACAAAAAAAGAGCCTCCCATTTAAGAATAGAATAACTATTGAAAAACTCAAATCAATAAGAAGGAATATCTCGAAAATTGTTAACTCCACAAAAAAGACACGAGTACACTTTAGTGCATGTAGTAAGACTTTGTTTTATCTCTTGCAGTTTACCAGTTATGCAAAAGTATGTTATAAAGAAGAGGGGTTTAGAGTCTCTGCCCAGAAATATCAAGATATACATTTTATTTGCCATGAAAGTATACTAAATCTGTGACATTTAAGTCAGCGTTAGAAACATTTAAGAGAAAATGAAAGTTTTCGAAACATTCTATGCAAGGGCAGTTTTAAGTTTTTTTCAAAACCTTCATGTGTTTTTGTTCATGATCAGACGTACCTTTTTATAGACTTTTTTGATTCAGGGGACCACAAAACGTGTATCTTCAAGAAATGTCTCTATCGAAGTAAGTGGTAGTGTTTAACTTCAGTCTTTCCCAAAGAATATTTTACGAATACTTTCAAGGAAATTTCCCCACCTAAATTTTATTTTTTTTAAATTTAATTCATTTATGAAGACACCTCAATGAGCAAAACTCGCTTTAATTTATATGTTATATTATAAAATCTCTAGTCATATATAATAACTTAACATAAAATAATACCAAAATTAAGTGATGAAATATAAAATATGTTGAAAAGGTAAATACAAAACATGAACACAAATACGGTCTTTCCAAATTTAATAACAGAACTAATGAATAACAATAATGATGAAATATAACTAAGTAGCATAAAACTAACATGTTTCACTAATGTTGCATTTTAATTTTAATTTAAATTTATGAAAATTAGAGGTATACTTTATTTCTTCTGGTAATTCATTAGTCATTTTAATTAAGGCATGTTTGAAGCCTTTTGTTCCACAAGTTGCACTTTCAGAATGGTTAAATTAAATTAAACATTTTAAATGTATTATTTTTATTCTATCAAAAATTGCGTTGATAAGACTTTGATTAAAATGTCATATATTTAAGATATGCTCAGATAACAAAGATATACATTATAGGTACATCATGAATTTTCTGGAAATACATTCGGAAGGAATTTTGTATACAGACTTTATGCTCATGTAAAACAGGGAAGTGCAAATGAGAATAACATCAATTTGCGTCATCATATCTACGCAAAAATTGTCCATTTAATTTCAGGTGCATTTTTCCCCTTTTTAAAATTTACAACCCACATTCGTCGAATTCATTAAGGAAACAAATAGGTTAAAAAACTGATTTAAGAATACCAAAACTGTTACGCTCTTCCTAAGAGGCCATGCAGTATGGTTCTGACATCGCTCTGAGAATTTTCACACTGTAAGTTATGATATTGTATGGTTTATAATGCTAATCTATTGTTATAGGTATATTTAATGCCCCCCGATTTTCTAAGCTTAAGGTAAAATCCACAACTGACACTAAAAACAGAGAGAATCTGTTATTTTATCAGTACTACCAACCTCCGGGATCATGATCTATGTGGTCGTAATAGCAAAGCATCCGTTTGTCGCAAACTTCAAATGCAAAAAAGACTATCTCAACCTTAGAAAACCGGGGGGGGGGGGAATCTGGTATTAAATGTGAATAAAAAGGCTTCATAAATTTTTAAATTAAAAAGTGATATCAGCCTAAGAGTCACTTTAAATAAATCTCCCTCCATAACAAAATTCAATTTGCTAAGTGCAACAATTAAAGAGCAAATTATTTTTTCCATAAAAACTCGCATTATTTTTAACCAGTTTTCCTGATTGAGAACTCATCATATTATTCACAGTTTTAAAGATGGCGAGTTCTAGTCTTTAACAGAAAACTTCAGTTTTTTTGACATGCGTTTGATCCATGTACAAACAGCTTGAGACTTCACAAAAATCGAAGGACAGGAATGAAATGCCTGATATTTAGGGGTGTCCTTAAACTTTTGCTGTACAGAGGAGTAGAAAAAATGAGAGCAGAAGAAAAGGAAAAAGATGGGGATAGCGTGAGAAAGGGTGGCGCAAGAGGATTTCGACCATTATACGAGTTGAACCGAATTTAATGGATTTATTTATCGTTTTGGTGTGTGATTTTCACGTTCTCATAAATGTTTCCCTCTTATTCTGCACGGAGCTATTCAGGAATCATGTTTGCAAATAACAGAACTTCTCTTCCATTCTTCTGGAATACTGACTCCAGACACAAGGTGGGAAAGGAATATAACAATTATCCACAACAATCCCTTGCAGCGCAGATAAAGGTGCGCGTTTACGGCGGAAGTTGTAAACCGCAGGAAGTATCCGACCTTGAGTTTTGATTGGCTATCCTAACAGTTCCAACCGCAAAGCTTACAAAAATACTTTAATCATCACTGTATCAAGTTAAGCGAGCTTGTTGCAATTACCATAATGAGGTTATTATAGCATTTATGGATATAATTGATTTGGCCCTCAGCCAAATTCCGACGGAGCTGGGTATTTCCAAAGGAAACCAAAACATGAACAGGGAACGTGTGTCCAAATTCTTGCTTTTATACCGCAACTTCCGTTTTGGTTTTCACGCCACGTGTTTCTTAGCAAAATACAGATTGACTTTCCCCCCTCTCTGTGATAATGAATGTGTAAGCAGCAAGTACACTTCGAAATAAAATATATGATCTATACAAGTCTTTAGAGCCCGCCTCGGTAGTATGGGAGTAGCGTGTCTGCCTCGCATTCAAGAGGGCGCGAGTTCGAATGTAGCTCTTTTTTTAACGGGATTTTCCCTTATCCTGAGAAGAAGAATGCCGAGTAACTTTAAACTGCATGGACCCCGGGCTCAATTGAGCATAATTCTACCAGGTTAATGACGTTAAGTTTTTATTATTTTTATTTTTAAGGTCGTTCGAAGATTGGTTTAAAACAACATTGTGGATCTTAACAATTAAGACTACTGTTAATAATAATGCCTCAGAGGAAGTAAATACAAATCAGAATTAATATGAAGTTTTATATAAAAATGTTGTATATTTTTGACAGTCGTATTACCACTAATTCAAAGAAAATATTGAGGTTATGCTGCCAACGATTTTTATTTTCATTACTACTTAACTAAAATGGTTAGAGGAAGGAGGCAACATATTCCTGATTGAGCTTAAATATCAAGTAAAGTTTTAGTTTTTGAGTTATCGTGTTCATAGACTCACGGACACACACACGGACCTTTTATTAATAGTTTTACAGGGGATCCTAAAATGTGTATTTCCAGTGAAATCTCGGTATCGAATTTTTGGGTGAAATGCAATACCTTGGCCACCTATGGAGCATGTACGAAGTAGAGAAAGTAAAAGTCAATCTACTTCAGATTAGAATAAGCATACCGAACACAGCAATATATTTACGGTTTAGAGGTTAAGCAGTTCTTAAAAATAAAATCAGATTATGTAAAGGTGTCTGTGTAATAATTACATTTGCAAGAGTCGCCTGCGGAAATGTTTTCATTGTGCGATTAAGCAGTAATTCTCTTTCTTCCCACTTATGTCCTGCCTTTAACTGTACGGTCATATCGGGGGCATTTTCTTCTGGAACTCATTGACTATCACTATCACAGTTAATCCTTTATCATTGGATTTCCGTTCTTCTTTAGATTTTTTTATTTATGAACACACCCACATCCACATCCTCGTTCTCATTCAAACTTCCACGCTCTGGGGAGGAGAAGGCTACATGGCTACAGAAAAATTCTCACCCCACAGGCGGGACTCGAACCTGGAACCTTTCATATAGCAGGCAGCTGCTTTATCGACTGAACTACGGGGCCAGCTTCTAAGTTCTAATTCTAGTTTCCTTACTAATAAAACATTTCAGTTACAAGTTCGAAAAACAATCGATCTAAACAAACGCTTCCATTGTACTGAATAAACAGTAGCGCTACATTTTACTTTAGTGTATCAAAAATTGTATTTATATTTCTTAGAATTGTGTTAAAATATAATTAGCATTTTGACTGTTGTGCAGAATATTTGTTTTTATTCAGCGATAGCGTTATATTATTGAAATCTGAGAATCCCTCCCTGTTTAATGCATTTTGATTGCTGCATGCGTTACTGTTGATTGCAAACTGTACCAACAAAATAGCTATTCTAAACAGGTACTACTACACAGCCATGAAAATGCTGAAAACTAAGATGCTTTGAAATTAACTCTTAACATTTGCCATTTTTTCCCTTCCTCACGTTAATATTTAGTGGTGTGGCAGGTCTCCAGTAGTAAAACTCTTTAATCAGTCTTCACCCCTCCCTTGAGAAAATAGTGTATCCAATAAATTACAGACAGTGTCATTAATTGGATTCAGTTCACTCGTGTGCCACAATATTACTAACAGTCACATTTGTTTACATACAACAGCATGCACAATATTGAAGCTTGGTAGGTAAGATCTTATCAACGACGTTTTAGCGGTAGCTTTCGCGCCTTTTGTGCAGTATAAGGGTTTTGACCTCAGAAAACAGCAAAATAATAGGTTTCTGAACGTTTCCCTTCCTAATGCACTAAACGCGCAGATATCTGTAAGGATATAATATCGCCAGGTTGTCATGTTTAGAGCTCGGGCCGGGTTCACGAAATTGCCGGACTGAAGTTCAGCACAAAGAGTATAACTATGATGTGATGGAGTAGGCGTGGTCTCTACAACCCGTTTCAAAACGTGTTGCACTGTCTAGCATTGCTCACTGCTTGACCTCGTCCAGTTCCTGCTAGTAGATAAACCAATGAACACTGAACGAGAGCGTAGTTTGCAAAAAAAAAAAAAAAAAAATGTCGAAATTACGGAATTGTAAGCTTCTACTCTGAACAAACTTGTGGGTAGTTGAAATCTATTTTGAGTGACAGGAGCAGAGCCGTTTGTTTCGATACAGTAAAGATGTCTTGTAATTCATAATAACTCCATGGCACGACGCCTCACGGGGAACCTTGGCCTACCGCCCGGCCGCTGCGTCCCCCATCTCGGTCCACTACAGACGTCATGGATGGGGTGCAGTATTGGAGGGTGAGACGTGGTCAGCGCCTCGAGCCCCTCCCGGCCGGTTAATGCGGTCCTCACGACTTGGAGCCGCTACTTCTCCATTAAGTAGCTCCTCAATTGGCCCCCCAGGGACCTTACGAGGCTGAGTGCACCCCGGTCCAGGTCTCCCAGCGGGGGAAAAATCCCCACGCCGGTACTGGGAATCGAACCCAGGTCTCCCGCTTGATTAGCAGCTGCGCTACCACCGCGCTAAGGAGATGACCTGTCTTGTAATTCACTACAATGAATTCTGAGTGAGTTTGGTTGATTTATCCTTATTTTCAAGGCTCTGCACATTATTATCCTGAATATTTTGTATCAAGCTTTATAATTTTATTTTTAAAAGTACAGGTGTTTTATTTACAAATAATAGTATGAAATAATTGCTTTATTGTGTTACTTTATGTATTAGAACGACGTGTACAATGTGAATACATGTAATCAATTACTTTTGGTACAGATTATACCTCAACATATATTTACGCTACAAACCCCTTCCCACCATCCTCTCTTTACACCACTGACTGCTCTGTGTGTTCGTAACTGTGTAACCGAGCTCTAGTCATGACAACCACTTGATGGGATGTGTTCGCACAGCTCTTCATTTATGTACCATTCCCAGGTGTAAAAAAGGTTCTCTTTTTTTCTCTCTTCACAATGCATTCATGCCTCTATCACTGCAGAGGACAGTCACACTGAAGAACGCGCAAAACAATTTCAAATTAAATAAGAAAGTAAAGCATTTTGTTCTAGTGAAGAGCAAGCCATGCCTGCATGAATGAACTGACAGGAAGGTTGGTATTTGTTTTCCTAATGTCCCAGCAAAAAGAATACGCATTTTCTGTTTCCTATTTCTACCAATTTATTTTGTTCCGAATTAAAACAAAAATAAGTTACTGCTTCTTTTACATAACAGAACGAACAGGTCAGGAGAATGAAACATGTACTTGCATGTAATATAATCTTCAAAACTGCAACCTGATAGTTCTTTCACTGTAATTAATGTGGAAAGCTACCATGCCAGTGTTTTTGTGTCGCGATCCTGTATCTGGCATGTCAGAACGTGCAATTTCATTCTGAAGAAAAGAACAAAGAAAAGCTTTGATTTTTCCATATAAATGTATCAAAGTGATAAAAGTGAAAGGGATAAACACTGAACACTTTTTTTTTTTTTTTTTTTTTTTTTGTATAGCCCCCTTTAACATCTTAGGTCATATATCGGGGGCTTCGAATTAGAAAAAACTTGTTGTCTGTAGGTTTACGTTGGGTTTAAACCATTTTATTTCCTCAAACACGCACACACTCACACATTCATACTTCCAGACTCTGCGGGGGATAGGGAATAATTCTGGTTAAAGAAAAATTCCCCGTCGAACTCGAGACCTCCGGGTGAGAAGCGAGCTCGCTGACCACTCGACCACGGAGGCAGTCCACTGAACGCTTTTGTTATGCTGAATTGCTATGCTAATTATTGGCCTCCATATCTTTATGTTTATCACCGAACAATATTTATTTTACTATCAACAGTATTAGCATATGGGTTGATAGTTTTCCGACAGTTTAATCGAGATTGATGAATGCTTCTTTTATAACAATTATTTCGAAATCAAAGGTTGAGAGTTTTATACCAAAATGAAATTGTCGTGGTAAGTGCTATTCAGTTTGATAATAACACGAAATGTTTACGAACTTAACTAATTGAATGACAACCCCATTTGCTAGTCACAGTTTGAGTTATTACACCATGGTTTGCGCGATCTCACATGCGTTCCTATAAATTAAAACTCTGATGCATTCCACTTATATGTCTTTCTCTTCTTGCTCTGCAAACAAACTTCTTACAAAAGAGCATTCTTCTTTCTATTTCATATTAATTGAGATAAGTATTAGCAGAATTGTCCCATTACTTATTTCCTTATAAATAAAAGGAAACCAAGGGAATACGCTAGGCTAAAGCGTTAGTGTGTGTGTGTGTGTGTGTGTGTGTGTGTGTGTGTGTGTGTGTGTGTATGTACAAAATAACTCAACAATGAAAAGTCGGTTGGATACAAATATGATATTTAAGTTCAGCATCTTCACAGCATAGTTCTGTAGATGCTGCTTATTTTCCACTGGCAGACTCTGTTTACAAACATGCGTAGCTGGTCGAAAAAATGTGATATCAATTGGAGCAAACAGACAATATTCATTCATTACAATAAAACAAACAACTGCGTAGCATTCCTTCGCCCTAGAAGCGTTTGGGAATTAATTGATCCCGTTTCTGTCAAGTCAACCAACACAATAGCTATACCACCAAGGTCAACTACAATATACTGTTCCCAAACAACACTTAGTGCAACTTGATATAAAGAAAAAAAATCTGATGTGTTCCATTCACATGGCTTTCTCTACATCTCTGTAACGAATTATTGTTAAGAAGCTTATTCTTCTATCTACTTCATTCTAATTTCCTACTGTATTAGCAGAAATGGTCTTATTACTTGCTTCCTTGTAAGTAGAAGGGAAATAAGGGAATACATTAGGCTAAAGCGATAGGTGGTTGCTATGGGACTGAAATCTGTTTCTGTGCATTACCAGAAGTTGACAATTCCCGTATAAGTAAAGCATTTTAAAACTGAATACAATAACAAGAAATAACTCGAAAACGGTCAGCTCCACGAATAAAAAATATATAAGACAGAAATTCTAGATTTACATTTTTTGTGGAGTAAGCTTGTGTCTATTTCTTACGGTTTACTAGTAATACAAAATTCAGCAAATTCATTCAGCATGAACAGGTCTTAAGACGCTATTCCCAGAAAATTCAAGATATTTATTTTATTTTAAATGTAAATATCTATAATATACGGTATTTTAATCAAAACTGCTAGAGCCATTTTGAGAAAATAAAATGTTCAATAAATTATCCATCATGTAGTTTAAGAGTAGTTTGTGGTGGGGGGGGGGGGTTGAAATTCTGCGTGTCGCATCCTTGAAATATAATAAACCTAAATACCAAGTTTGGTATTTAGCAGTCTTTTAGTTTTTAGTTGTGCTGTCCACAGACACACAGAGACTTTTTTCTAAAAATGCTGTTTTTGACTCAGGTGACCTCAAAACACACCTTTTCAGTGAAATCTCAATATCCAATTTTTGGGTGTAATACAATACCTTCTCTATACACTATGTACATAGTACGTGCAGAGAAAGTAATATGCATTCAGATGCAGTTCTCTGCCCTTCTTTTATAAACTATTCCTACAAAATAGTCTAATACAAAACGCTGTCTATTTCATGTTAATTCAACTAAAAATGTGTATGAATTGTTTTATTACATATTACCTTGTAGGTACAATGGGAATAGGACATTTCAGTAGGCTTAAATGATAGTCAATTCTTTTAAGAGTTGGTCGCTGTGTGATATTTTGAAGAATTTGCATATCCGGCATAAAAGAAAATCTAAAGTGTTTCATTCACAAGATTTTCTCTACTATTCCGCAACAAACTATTCTTACAAAAGCTTATATTTAATTCGTGCTAATCGTCTTTTTACATATTTTTACATATTTTCTTGTATATACAAGGAAAATAATGGGATACATTAGGCTTAAGCGACATGCAAATCTTACAGCATTTGGTCGCTATGTAATGACTTTGAAATTAGGTTAATTTACATGGGCAGAAATTAAAAAAGAAAAAAAAATACGAATAATGATTTCCCCAAATGAGGAAAAAAAAAAACAGATATTGGAAAATATATTTCTGTCAAATTGTGTAGTTAAGAATATGTCTGTCTCTTACGGTTCACCAGTTACGCAAATGTTAGCCATAATTAAGGTGACTTCAGAGGCTCTTCCCAGAAAATTCAAATATACATTTTATTTGTAATTAAAATATCTTAAACAATTTTATTTTAATAGAAATCTTCGGCATATTTTTTCGAGAAAATAAATGTTTTCGAAAAATGTTCCATTTAAAAGGCAGTTTGTGGTGGTTTGTTTTTCTTAAACATCTTTGTGTCGTAACCTTGGAAGATGCTGCATTTAAATATCAACTTTATATTTTACGGACTACTGTTTTAGTTATGCTATTCACAGACACACACGAGCGTAAGTGCGCGGACTTTTGTCTAAAAGGGCCGTTTTTATTCAAGGGACCTCAAAACATATATTGAAAATCGTTGTGTCGTATCCTTTTAAGATGCAGAACTTAAATGCCAAGTGTATTATTTAACCGATTTGTCGGTTTTGAAATATGCTGTTAACAGTCCCATACACAGACCGTTTTCTAAAATTCGGTTTTTGGGGGGTTTATAGAACCTGATTTCCGTGAAATCTCACTATATTTATTTGGTGTGAATACCCATAATACTTTCTCTATTTACTGCACGTAATTGAGCAAGTAATTATAGTTTATGCTAAAAGGCTGAGCTTGAATTTGCAAGAGCAAGAGCATTTTCGGGCCAGGGTGAAAACAGTTCTTTTAAATATCCTATGACCTATAGATACTGTTATTTAGCTCCAATTTAATTGACGAAATAAACAATTTACTTTTGCTAGTTACAAGTGGCTCATTGATAACTTAAATAGTCTCTATGAAAACAATTTTTTCTACGACCGAGCGTAATTGAGTAGCTCATTTCAGATTGCAAAATTGATTTTTATGGAATCCATGTGCAAAGAAGAGCAGCAAGCGTAAAGTAAGTTTGTTTCAACTTTACGCTCGCCAAAAATAATTCACATTATTAATCTGTATACACCACTTCATCAATTTCTCATATTGTGCCTAAAACTTTTCGGGATTTAACAGGTAGTAACTTTGATTCTGCTTCTTTCGCAGCTCTAAAGATATCATAATTCTCAAAATCTGCCATTTTCTCAAAATACATCACAGAACAAAAATAATATTAGTCTGTCACGGCCTGCGCTAACCGTACCGTCATCGCGTCCAACAAAGCGAAATAAATAACGAATTATAACCTTTGGTGAATGACTCAAACTTAACCTCAAATTTATTTAATCTTTCCTTGCTTTTCTTTTAATATAAAACAATTCTCATAGAAAAAACATTGTATAGTGCGCGAGCGTATAGTTTCTTTTTTATTCTCACGTGGTTGTGAAATTCTACTGCATCTCGTTTTCCCGCTCGAATTTAAAACCATAACTTTACTCTCTTATCTCATAAATACCTATTATTGTACTTTTGGTAACCGGGATGGATAGCGAAAGGATGCCGGTCCCCGTGCCCGTGCTCACTAAAGCGTTAGCTTTGGTGCTTCGTGGCGCAGGGGATCGTGGGTTTGAGACCCACCTTGGGCATGGGTGTTTGTTTGTCAATGTGTATATGTGTGTATTTTTAAGTAAAAAGAAAACGTAAACAAATAGGAAACCAAAGGAAATGTAGGGAAAATGAAATGAGGAAAACAAAAAATGTGTGTTCCATTCACATAACTTTCTCTACATCGCTGTAATAAATTATTGTTAAAAAGCATATTCTACTACCTAATTTATGATACTCGAGATAACCATTAGCAGGAATTGTCTTAATTACTTGCCTCCTTATAAGTAGAAGGAAAATAAGGGAATACATTAGGCTAAAACGATAGTCAATATTTTAAAAGTAGGTTGCCATGTGTTCAAATCCGTTTCAATGTGGGGACAGGAGTTTACAGCATTCCATTAGAGAGATAAGTTTAAGTATTTTGAATCTGAAACAAATAACAAGGAATATCTCAGAGAATCAAGAGTGTGCACTAAGCTAAAATGACAGTCAAATATTTTAAAATCTGTCGCTAAGTGATTGCCATTGAAATTGGGGTCTTTGCATGGTCAGGAGTAAAAGAAAAGAAACGCGGACGACTTCCTCTTTGAGAACAATATAAGTATTAAAATGAAACCAATGACAAGGAATATCTCGGAAGTTGTTAGCTCCACTACAAAAACTTAGAGGAGATAAATTGTGTGTTTTGACGGGATGAATCTTTTTTGTGCAGTAGAGCTTTGTCTACCTCTTACGGGAGATGCAAACGTCATTTAGATTTCAGAGGCTATTCCCAGGATATTCAATATTTTCCATGCCAAGTATAGTTTGGGGTAGGGGGATTTTCTTCAAGATATTTGCGTTGCGTCCTTGGGAGATACTAGACTTAAATACCGAGTATGGTACTTAGCAGACATTTTATTCGAGCTGTATTACCCCGCATACATAAGCACATTTTTTATAAAAACGCTTTTTATGTATTCAGGGAATCTCAAAACATGTATTACGGTGAAATCTCGACATTGAATTTTTGTATGAAATACAATTCCTTCTCTATCTACTATATGCATTGTGCATACGTGCTAGGGAAAGTCAACATCAATGATACGTTGCCTTAAGGAGAAAACTGCTTTTTCTGCAGCACAGAAACGCCTGCCTGAACCTTTACGTTCGTTTTCGTTTCATTCCGGAAATGATAGCGACCCCATTGCCGTCAGTAGGGATGTCTATCATACTTCCTGGCTTTCTTCGGAAGGAAGTAAAGCCGTTGGTCCCGTGTCGTTTATTAACCGCAAGTAAAAGAACCTAAAGCCTGATAAACAGGTCTCTGAGCAAACATTAAGTGGTCTTTCACGCCCAATAAAGAATGGGACGCTGATAAGAAGCGTCCATAAATAAAACTCTATTTCTATTTTCATTTTAGATTAGATAACGCGGGGTTTAGGAGTCTTGTTGACTTCCTGTACGTCAGTATAAAAGGCTTATTGTACTACCCCATCGGAGGGGGTACCATCATTGTCTTCCAAAATCTGTTCCTTTAACAAGTTGCAGTTCTATTTTCATACTATTCCTTCCTTCCTTAGCTCAATAGGCATAGGTTTGGCCCGGTGCTAAATCCACCTTTGTTTCCAAGTGATTTTAATGTTTCATTCAAAACTGAGAATAACTTGCTGGTCTTATCTTCTTCGGTGATGTTTTACAGCTACTATAAATCAATATTTACTATTGAATCTTCTCTGATAACCCACATGCACTTAATTACTATTATTTTATTCTTTTCTAAGCATACTTTATTAGTGCATTAATTATTAATTATTGAGATCTTATGATGTTTGTCCCTTAAATGGAAAACATCGCGACTTATCTATTAATATTATTATTATCATTATCATTATGCATCTTTGTAACAAATTTCGTTTCTAAACATTCTTGCTCTGAAACAACTTCATGCTAGGATCTAAATGTGAACCCAGTGCATTCTCTAAGATTTTAGAATGACGGATGAAGCAGCATCTGCAATCAGATCTGAAAAACTGTCTCATATTCTCTTTTACTTTTTATTTAAAGTCTATTATGTTCTATTAATCAGTTTTTCAAGGTAAACGGAAAGCCCCAAGCTATCTGTGTTGAAAGGACCGGCGGAGGTGCTAAACTACAACACAACTAATATAAAACATTCTACTAACTGTATTCATCAGTTTAAGGGTACAAGTTAGTGTGGTTGTAAGGCTTTAAAATTTGTCAAAATTAATCCCTCACAAATCAGGAAGTACTTAATGAATTTTTATGGAATGTACAATAATAGTCAATATACAATAATTACTGTTTTGACAATATTTATATCAGGATTAGGGGCTAAAAAAAGATTGCTTTATCTACACTAAGACAATTAGGTTTAATAATAAGAATTTTATAAATCTATAGGATTTGCTGATTTGGCTTTATTTCTCCTGGTGAAAACTTTATGCTTTTATCCGAAAAACTATTTTTTAAAAAATTATAATATTGGGAAAATAATTACATGAAAAAGAATGAGTCATTTCATGTACCTCTTATTCAGAAACCTTTCAAAGCAGAATATTCAAATTTTTACACATGTTTAATTATACTTATCTACTCTAACTGCCAGAATCAGAAGTATATGTGTAAAGATAATTATTTTAAAAAATACCACATTTATGGGAAAAAAAATAAAATATCTCAATTTTCACATGGTTAAAATGTTATTATTTCCTTAATTTGTAAGACAGGCTTATGAATCAGGCAATCTGAAATCATTAATGTGTGCTAGATAAGTCAGCATTCTAGCATCAATGGTTCTTGAGTAGAAGGTACATGTGTATCAGAAAATGTAATATCAAGAAAATTGAACTTAAAACTTTGCAATGCTAATCTGACTTACTTCAATATATTCCAGGATCATAATCATATAATCTTTATTCTTGGACTCTGTCTGCTTCTCAGAATTCCTCCTATTGGTCCTGGCTTGCTTTGTGGACTTTGGGCAGCTCATTCAGCATGAAAATTTCCCTCAAGTTTCTGCCATCTTAGAAGCAGAAATATTGAATAAGCAGAAAAGGGGCTGTGACGCTTTGTCCAGGAGCATTTAAAAGATTGCGTACCATTTGAATGCTAAAATGGACGCACCATATTAAAAAGTATATGTTTTTGAATCAGAAAACCCCAGAGAATTTAACTACGTCAAAAACGAAAATTGTCATTTTTGATCCCTTCATAGTCATCTTGTACCCTTAATCAAAATTACCACCATCAGTGCCCGGATTTTGATGGCAAAAATGTAGGAGAAATGACCTATAAGTTGTAAAAATAAATAAATAAATGGTATAACTACAAAAAAGACCACAAGCTGAGATCTATTTATTAAAATTAGTACACAAAATATAATCTATATTTGACTTTCTACACAATCATAAATGTATTTGTGAGAAGATTGATGAAATAATTTTAAAATTAATTTAAAATGCTTACCATGCTTTTGTTTAAAGAATCTGAAGAAAAAAAATTAAGCAACATATTTTTTAAGCAAGTCTTTAAAAGCTGTAGATAAGTTTTTCAGTTCTCAGAATATATAAAATGCATTGCGAATGAAGAGGGTTTTATAACCTATGGCAGGACATATGGGTAAACACAACAGGAACTTGAAGCGAAAAGCAAAACTGACCTGTCTCACCCCAGTAAGGGACATAAATAGTCTACCTACTTCCCTGACAATAACCACTCCTTCATCCGCAAGCAACATTTCCAGAAATGCCATTAAAGAGGAAAGCCTTGTTTTTTGTTGTTGTTGTTGTTTTTTTTTTTTAAGAATGCGAGTAATTGATACACAAAATTACCCTAATTTCTCAATTGAGTAGTGGCATTTATTAAGTTTACATATGAAGTTATCCGTAAGTTAAATCAATAATTTACTAAACGTAAAACATGTATAAAAAGGTGTAAAGTAAAACAAAATGACAAAATAATGATGCAAAATTAAAAATTTTCCAAAAATATAAAACAAAATAGATATACAAAAACTTATCTGACAAATATCCATTTTCATAATCTGGGACCCATGATGAGGATTTATGCACATGTTAGCTATGTCTGTGTTACAACAATTAAGAGGGTATCAACAGGATCAGGGCACTGAACATTATCTCAGACCACCTCCGTGATGTGTTGGGTAGTAAAACAAGATGTCTTGAGTTGGAATTTATTTGGCTACGATTCTTCCTACCCTCCCCCGTCTCTTGTATTTTTCCTTATCCTTAATTTGGTTAACTTGCAACTGTTACTCCTCACTCGCTAATCTTTATTTCATATTTTCTTCGGCATACCTATGACGTTTTGTGGGATGACCAAAAGAAATCAGCGACAACAATGGTCACCAACATCGAGTGAAGGAAAACAACGTTTAAATTAAATGGTCAGTCACAGTTCCTTTATATCGTTTTTCTATACCTCAAAAAGAAGGTTTTAGCAAATGCATACTTAGCATTTTTCATCCATTATGATTTATTTCAGTTCTTCAGAAGTTATATTTCAGTATCCAATTGGATGAACTGAAGAAACTGGCATTTAAAATTAGATTTAATACCTTGACCCCTACGAACTCATTTGCTGTTACGTACTAAAAATAAGGAATAAATCATATGTGCAAGTCAGCTTCTTCTACTTCTTATCAGCGAATAAAATCTATCTTTATGGGTAATATGGCAATGCTCCAGTGCGTCTTATGGCAGTGTATAGTTTTTATCTCTGCGCTAAGCAAAGTCCAGTAATGGACAATGACTCTGCAGTAGTAGTGGTTATGTAAATTAGCATGACAGTATAAATAAGAGACGGACATAACAAGAATTTCAGTATTCTTAGGTAATGAATTTTGCAACGATATCAGGCGTGTCGAAGAATAAAAACTGAGGAGCTACATTCAAATTACTTTCTCTACTCATATTTGTTAATTCTTATATACTTTATACAATATATTCTTACAAGAGAATGTTTGTCTAATTCTTACCATCGAGATAAAAATTTGCAGAAATGTCCTAACACATTTCGTTGAAGCTACAAGGGAATGAAAATGCTACTTATAGTGTAGTGTTTTAAAGTGACTGGCTATATGCTCGCTTTGAAGTCTAATGCTCTTCCTATAACATCGCAAGAAACAACTGAATGGGCGCAGCACTTCGAAAATGACATTGAAGAATTCAAACCAATAATAACGATTTACTCAAAGTTAAAGATAATGTTCCTAAGAATATAAGTTTTCATTAAATGTGTATGATAATTTAATGAATCCTATTATTGCAACCACAATTCTTGGAGCCTCTACAATAGCTGGAACTACAGATAGTGTTAGCAGGAAAGGATGTATTGCTATAAGAAACCTAGAAGTGAAATGTAGAAATTACCTAACACATCTGATGAAGTACATTCTCATGGCTTTGTCTACCAGAATCGTTTCAATTTCACTTTTTCTACACGTACTATGTACTTAGCGTATAGAGAGGGTATTGTAATCCAGCCAAAAATTCGGTACCGATATTATGTTTTAGGGTTCTCTGATTAAAAAAAAAGTATTTTTAGAAAAAGGTCCATGTGTGTATGTCTTTGGACAGCAAACCTCAAAAACGAAAAGTCTATAAAATACTAAACTTTGTATTTAATATTTTGTGTAGAGTTAACCGTTTCTGAAATATTATCAATTTTAGATTTAAGCTATTTCGACATTTCTCAAACGGGATGTTATCTTTCTTTTGTCTCTCTTTTGTTTACTCCTAGCAAGGAAAGAGAACCGAATTTCAATTGTTTCACATAGCGACCGGCTTTATAAGATTTGACTATCGCTTTAACCTATGCATTCTCTTAATCCTCCTCTACAAAGAAGCAAGTAATAAGACCAATTGGCTAACATTTATTTCGACTATTATTATGAAGTAGATAAAAGAAAAGCTTGTGGAACAGCTTAAGAATTTTATGTGAATAGAACACATCAGGTTTTTAGAAAAAGGTCCGCGTGTGTGTCCGTGGATAGCGTAGCTCAAAAACAAAAAAGACAGTTAAATACCAAACTTAGTATTTAGGTTTAGTATATTCCAAGGATGCGACACAAGGTTTTCAAGAACCCCGCCCCCCGCCCCAAACTACCCTAAACATGGAACATTTTTCGAAAATTTTGAGTTTTTTAAATCTGACTCTAATGATTTTAATTAAACTGCCATATATTAAGGATATTTACATCACAGATAAAATGTTTATCTTTAATTTGTGGGAATAGCCTGTGAAGACCTCTTCATTCTGAATGAGTTTTGCATAATGGTAAACCGTAAGAGATAGACAAAAACTTACTACACAAAACATGTAGATCTCGTTAAACCATACTATTTATGTCATATACAGTTTTTTTTTAGAGATAGCCAATTCAGATATGTTCCCTATTATTGGTTTCAATTTGAAAATACTTTAACTTTTCTCAAACTGCAAATCCTCGTCCTCTTCACATCCCTTTTGTTTTTCTCCTGGCCATGATATTTGCATAGCGACAGCCTTTAAAAGATTAGACTATCAGTCTAGCCTAGTGTATTCCCTTATTTCCCTCCCGACTGATGAGAAATTAAGTAATATGACCACTTTTGTTAATGTTTATTTTGATTAACATTATGTAGATAAAAGAATACATTTTGAAGGATAGTTTGGTTACAGAACAGATAGAGAAAGTCGTATGAACGGAAACATCAAATTATTATACAAACGCTTATTTTCTATCTACTTCATATTAAATAGATTCATTACACATCGCTATAGCTACAAGAGCTGCAATGTTACCTTCAGCAGTTTTCGCCGGCAAGGTGGTGAATCAAACGGGTAGAATGATGCTCAAAATGAGCCTGCTATTTATTGAGTTGGCATCCAATATTTTCCTTATGGGATAGAAAGATCTCTCATTTCCGGGTCTAGGAGTACCATGCTAGCGGCTAGTTCCTGTGGTCGCGCGTACACACCCGTCGGAGAGCGACGGCATTTTTTTTCGAGCATAACAATTTGGAATATGTCGGAAGGAAAGTAAACCCTCTGTTCCCGTGTCGAACACTTACGGTACGTAAAAGAACATGAAGTTAGATTCTGAGCAAAATTTCCGAACTTGAACGTCCAAAATAAACACTAAGAACTTTAGCATTTAAAAGGCGTCCATAAATTAATAAAAATAATTCAATTTGTCAACTCTAATAAGAGTAGAACCCTGTCCGCCAGAGTTAGAAAGCAGAGTCACTGGCCCCGTTATGGAGGTGGGCTGCAGTTCGTTTTGACAGACTCATCCGTTGAAATCCCTGAGGCTTTGATATTGATCAATCCAATCAAGGAGTTACTTTAATTTCGACCAATCACAACCGTCTATCGCTGTGTATTAGTCAAAAGAGTAATATTGCCACACTTATTTTCTTTTTGTTCCATTTATATGTTGTCTTTAATGTCAAGTCATCGGCGCCGTTTCCTTTGGAACAACTGTTGGTGGCAATGGTGCTCGCTCATTTGTATATTTGTGTTATCTTTGGATTTACACACACACACACACACATACACTCACACACATATTCACACTTACAGATTCTGATTCTGAGGATCATTTTGGCAAGATTAAAATACTTACTCAAATACAAAACCACTTGTACATCAGATAAATGATCTACCGACTGAGTACGTGGCCAACTTTTAACTTGTCTACCTTCTGGGCAATTAGTACACCTGATCATCGAATGTTCTGAACTTGTAAACCACAATTAAATGAAAAAAAAATCGTATATGTTCCATTCACATGACTTTCTCTACATCTCTGCAACAAATTATTGTTAAAAAGCTTATATTTCTATTTACTTCATGCTAATTTAAATAGTCATATTACTTGCTTCCTTGTAATTATAAGCGAAATAAGGGAGTACCATAGGTTAAAATGAATAGTCAAAAGCTGGTTGTTATGTGACTGAAGTTCCTTTGTTTGTATGGACAGAAATTGACAAATTAAAGCAGAAACCAAAAACAAGGAATATCTCAATAACGATCAACTCCACAAAGAATGTATATGATATAAATTGTGTGTTTTATTGTGATCTACATTTTTTTCTGTAGTAAGTTTTTGTCTATCTCTTACGGTTTACCAATTATGCAACATTTAATAAAACCATTCAGAATAAAGAGGTCTTTAGAGGCTATTACCAAAAAATTCAAGATATACATTTTATTTGTCAGGTAAATATTTTTAATATACGATATTTTAATCAAAAACGTTAGAGCCATCTTTGAGAAAATCAAAATTTTGGAACTTTTTTTCCATGTAAAGGATAGTAGGGGGTGGGGAAATTTTCTTGAAAATCTTGGTGTCACATCCTTGAAAGATACAAATTAAATACTAAGTTTTGTATTTAACGGTCTTTTCGTTTTTGAGCTATGCTGTCCACAGACACACACAGATACACAGACACACACAGTCACACACGGACCTTTTTCTAAAAATGTTTTATTTGATTTAGGGGGACCCAAAACATGTATTTCCGGTGAAATCTCGGTATCAAATTTTTGAGTACAATACAATACTTTCTCTATGTAGAATAGAGAAAGTAAAAATACTTACTCGAGTATGAAATTATAATATAAAGACATTAAAATACAGTTTATGTCATTGTATATATGAAGATGCACTGCTAAATTTCTATTTCCTATGTCAATTTCTGTCAGGGATTTCGCTAATCCCATTGGTCTTAGAATTTATAGAAAGTGGTAACTTCCATTCGGAACTGAATCATGAACGTTTTTCTGCAATAATCTCCACCTTCAAAATTAATTTATTCCACGTCTGCAAGTCCACTGAACGCCAGTAAGAGTAAGTCAGGTCATCATTTTCACTTTCTCTTCACGTATTATCAAACTTGATATTTAAGTTCGGTATCTTCCAAGGATGTGACACGAAGATTTTCAAGAAAATCCTCTCATCCCCAAGTACCCTTTACATGAAAAAAAAAAAAGTTAAAAAATGTTGATTTTCTCAAAAATGGCTCTAACGATTTTGATTAAAATCTCTTATATCTAAGATATTTACATGACAAATAAAATATATATCTTAAATTTTCTGGGAATAACCTCTGAAGACCTGTTATTCTTAATTACTTTTTCGGAATCTTGAATAACTGGTGAACCGTAAGAGATAGACAAAAATTCACTACATAAAAATGCAGATCTCGTTAAAACACACAACGTATGTCATATACATTTATTTATTTCCTGGGGTTGACCGTTTTCGAGATATTCCTTGTTATTCGTTTCAGTTTTAAAATACTTCTAATACGGGAGCTTGTCAGTCTCCTAGACATTTTTTTTTTAAATATATCACTAATTAATTTTTAAAACTAATCTATGGTCAAAATAAAAAATACAACCAGACATTTTACACATATTCTGCACTGATTTAGGAAACATTTTCAGACCTCTATTTGTATTCTTGTTGGGGAAGATAGATTTTGAATATGGGAACATCACAAGACGGATTAATCTGAGAAAAACGGCTTTAAAAGTTTTGAAAGAGAGTTATTTAACTAGTGTAATGCTTTAAAAACATGTGTTATATCCGTCCTAACAGAAACAAACATTGCAAATATGTACTTTAAGTTATGGTACATTTTTTGCACCAAAAAGCAACATTTCTGACCAAAATTGCCAAAAACAAAAAGAAGCGCTCTTGTGTCCCCTTAAAACTAACTGTAAAGTTAAATGCAGGATAAATTAGGTAAATAAGACACTATCATTGCGATTATCTGCTAATACATCTACGGATAACCTGGCGTTATTAAATGGATAGCTGTTATACTTCACTAAACTGCTTAGTAACAGTGTCACTTAAAACCAAATCAGATAGGAATCCTTCATTCGTTATCAGAGAAGTTGGAATTTGTTCATGAAGTTTGCTCTCTTGATTCCTTGAACTTTATATCAGTGTGTGTAAAGATACTGTAGATAAACGAAATCATTGTTATTGACTTTGAAATCAGAACCGTGATACGTAAACTTGCTTGGAGTATGGCGCCTGAGTGTGAAGCGATAGGAACATCTTGTTAACCTCGAGCACAACACATTGCTTTATATGCACTGTGTGAAGGCCGTTATGGGTGACACCGTAATGGGCTATATGCCAAAAAGAATTTGAAATTTATGTGTCTCGTTTCATAATTCATTAAACAGCCTGCCTGTAGGAAACCGTAGCCTTCTAGATGTACTCCAAATAATGCGGAAGCAACATCAGAACTCGCTCGATTCTTGGATGTCGCACACTTAAGTTATATTTCTAGCCAAAGGAACAATAAATATTTACTTTATTTCATAGCGCAATTCCAAAAATACACACTGTGGGAAATCCGCAACAACGAAACGAGGTTATGAATTTCGTCCAAAACGTATGTGATCTGCTGGCAGATCTTCAGCTCCAGATTGCAAAACATCGACTTCATGTGCTAGAGTTTAAAGAAACCGGGGTAGATGTAACAATAACCCGTCACTGTCCTCCTTCAAAAGACATTCAAGAGAATTCTTTAAACAAGTGACGTGCGGTTTACAGGAAGCGCACGTTTAAATTCTGAAATGATACAATCACTTCCAGAAAGCTAAGGAAGCTGTGGCTATAAAGCCCAGATCTAAGACTTCATTTTCAGGGAATTTCTTACTAAGATGTCTATTTAATCGTAAAAGCCACTAATTTCTCATAATCATGATTGCTTTACTCTACTCATTATCACTGGCTAAATTCCAGTGTGTAAAGATCATATTGCAAGAATAACAGGCGCCTGTAGTGCAGACGACTTAGCCAATTGTTAGAACGAATATTTCTGATTTGCAGGCTGCTTAATACTGCAGCTGTGCAATGCTACTCATGCAAGACAAGTGTCTAAATGTTATTTTAAATCAGTCGTTGCTTTAAGTATATACAGACGTGATTGAAATATTACGAACATAAAAATTGTAAATTGTAATTGTATTTTACAAATTTTAAAATTCTGAATATAGTACAAACAAAGAGAATTAGCTGGATTGGAGATGAACCTCTTCGCTGGCATGAAGATTGTAATCAGAGCTAATTGTACTCGCAGTGACAGCAAAAGGTAACGTGGCATGCGACCGCGGATTCTGGTCGGAAGCTGTGAAAGAGAACCGCTAATGGAATATATCGAAATTATTGAAACAATTGTGCTTGGTGACGGATAAATTCCTTAATAGTGATAACGCCAAGCTCGATGTAACTGTTCCGAAGAAGCATGGACCGCTGTGAACAGAAGTTTGTTTTGAAACGACCATATCTTCTGAATTTTGCTGTAGGCTACATCACCCTACGTACGTCAGCAGAGGGCGTAGGAGAGAAGTAGGTATAAGGAAGCAGAACTGTGTCACTTTATGGAGACCTCTGATTTGTTAACGCATAAAGCTGTGAAAGACATTACTGCCGATCCTTCCTTAGAATCAGACGACGTAAACAACATATTTTGTATCCCTCCCCATTACCTCTTATTCCTATCAGCCGTAAGGAGCAAACACAAACAAAACCCACATGTCTCGTGATTGTAATGCACTAGAACTGTGCAGTATTCGATTAATAATTAAAATACTATTAATAACAATGTAGTAAGATGCAGAAACAAAATATGTGTTGAAATTAAATATGGAATAGGTCATCAAAAGAAAACTTACCTTAATTTCTTGCTGCATCACTATCGGAAAAGGTGTAAAATCCGGCTCTCCATCACAAGATACCCTGCCAATAGGTATATTCGCCTCATGTATCTTCACAATCTAAATATGTCTAGCAATAGTTTAGGAAAGGTAGTTCGCTTAAAATGGAGTATCATCGTAGACAGAATTTAACTTTGGCAGTTCATTATTAAAGAAAAACTCGTGTAGTTTCCTACAAATGGAAATTTTTAGTAAAGTCGTCTGCTTTTTTAAATCCTGGTTTACAAATGCTTCTTTTCTTCCTGGTGTTTGCACTGTTCTTTACACATACACAACTACCAAACGGGATAGCTCAGGCGTATGGTCTGAGATCCGCATTGGAGAGATCCAAGCTCGATTCCAACCTGACCCAAAGGATTTTTTTCCACTGGGTCGGCAGGCGAATGCTGATTTGGTTCATCTTATCCACGACTTTCATTTCCTGCACCCATCAATCCTTGTCATCTGTTTCAGGACCAGGCAACGGTGTATGGCGGGTTGCGGCTGCGCGGTGGCTTGCTAAATGTTTATCCTGGCGTTGTTTCGGGATCTCCCAGTCAGGACCTGCCTCTGGGATCCTTCAGATGAGGCGTTCCGTCTCAATGCTATGGGGCTTCGAGGACTTGTGGGAGTGCGCATGACGACTGCGGATACGTTTTATCTGGAAATGCTAGAAACCCCGTCCATGTATGCACGTCGTTATCCGGATCAGGTCGCCTTTCGGGTCTCTCTCTCTCTCTCTTTTTTATAATGTTTAACGCCCGTTTTTACTACAAATGGTACCGCAGCGATAACACTGATGATACATGAAATGAAGATGGAGCCCCGGTGGAATGTGATGGCGAGGGAATCTGGAGAAAACCCGTCCCTGCGCTGATTTGTCCACCACAAATTCCACATGCGGTCGCTTGCGATTGAACCCGGGCCGTCTAGGTGAGAAGCAAGTGGTCATATAACTCGGCCACGGTGCGGCCTCTGGTCTCTCTCCTCACCTTCCCGCCCAGGGGTCAGTAAGGCACAAAGGCCAAGTGCAGTGGTGTGCCCCATCTGTAGTAATCTCAATCCTTCACGTAAGTGCAACGCTTCAATCAAAACCACCGGTAAAATCTGCAGTTGTTCATGACTGTTGCATTATCCTACATTAATTTGTTGAAAACATTCAATATTATTCGTTTCTTGCTGCTTTAAACACTTTACCTTTAGAATTCTACACTATTTCACATTTATTGTTGCTCGCCAAGCTAACAGCATTTGTAGGTGAAGCTTTATCGCATTAATGTCTGCTATCGTTTTCGTATGAACGTAGAAGTATGAGCGACACCGAGCAGAATTAAACACAAATCTCTTTAAATATCGGTTCGGTTTTCCCCCCTCCCCCATTTGTATAGCCTCCTTGAACTTCAATGGTCATATTGGGGGCTTTGACTTGTGAAACAACTCTCATTTTACTGTACGTTTAGAACTTTAGGTTAATCATTTTGTATCATTAAACACACGACATTCACTCTCACATTCATACTTCCAGACTCTGTGCGGGATAGGAAACAATTCTGGTTAAAGAAAAATGCCCTGTCCCAGCCAGGAATCGAACTTAAGACCCCCGAGTTACAGTTTTGTGAATAAAACATTAGTAATTTTATTCATACTGCTATAAGAATTTGCAAGCTGTAAATCATGGTGCTATCACTAAATAAGAAGGTATTCATAATTTAAAATCTTCTGTATGGTGTGGTTCAGTTCATAATTCGTAATTGGCCAGAATTTCTTCGAAGAAGACAACAATAGGATAAGACAGACTGCTACTGTAAATGGTGGGCTCTTCTACGCGTGCTACCCTGCAAAACAATTAATTGTCCAGGTCTTTGGGCGATCGTGTCATCACTAGACGGTTTCCATCAAACTGGCCTCAGCGGTCTCTACATCTCCGACCTACTTGTGAGGTTACCTTAAAGAACAAGTTTTCCTGACACAACCAACAACTCGACAACAACTGAAAGATAGCATCTCCCTATCTCGCAAGAAACTGCTAGTATTCCAAGACATCATCTGCAAAATCCTATGCATGGAAAGAATGGTGTATGTTGAGCACGAGAACGGAGGACGTCTTTCAAATATTTTATAAAACCCCGATGTTTGTCCGTGTGCGACTTCCCCCCCCCTATCCCAAATATTATAAATTTTAAAGCTCGAAGTGAATTTTGAAGGACATAATTACAAAAGTTTTACTCATATTTAACTAACACACTTTTCAAAAACCTACAGATAGTGGATATTTAAGGCGCCATATTTTATAGTGAGCTTTTGTTTCCCGCGTATCACGGACTAGCTAACGACATTGTTTGGTTCTAAGAATGGAGAGATGTTAATATGAACTTTCTTGTTGAGATGTCAGATAAAGAATAGATACTAACAGGTATTTGACACTTTCATAATTACCTATATTCCATTGTACAATGCTCGAGGAGGATCTAGCCGTGCGCTCAGAACGGCCTTAAAATACGGACAAGATATGTGAAAATGTGACGGAATTACAAACCATTACCACGTTTCCTGGAGAATGGAAATCGATTTGAGTACACATGCCGTATTGTATACTACATAGAGATGCGGCTTCAAATCGTATTGAATCTTGGATCCAATACTTTTAGAAAGTGGGATCAGAACATGAACACCTCCGTAATAAATCGTATTGAATCGCCAAAGATACTTTATTCTGCCGTGCTTCTTGCAACACACTAAACTTTTCATTTTATTTTGCTCAGTAGAATTGACATAATCAAACACATAACAGTGCCACTTGTATGGTTTCCATAATCTCACAGTTTATTCTTCACAAAAGCATTCACTAAGCCTCAAAACATGTTTATAATACACAGAACGTATTAACAGGTTCTCCAGCGTAAATCCAGATTAAGAACATAAAAGCTTGAAGGTTGCACGAAAGGAAATAATCATCGAGGACTGATATAAAGTAAAATAAAATAAACATTTGTAATATCATATCCTGGCACCTAATTCTTTAAATGTATTCATATCTTCATCATTTATTTTTACATTTAAAGTTTCTTACATCCATTATTTTACGGATACATTTGTCTAATACCTACTACTAAATACTGCTCACTAAAATATTCTTAAAACAATAAAATTAACCTTAACAAAACATTACCTATATACCCATGTATATATACAATGCTTAAGTCAAAATATATTAACCTATTATACAATTGTGTATGTATACATATTTTACTATATTATTAATTAGTTTAGATGCTTTTAAATAATTAGATTATACTTCTTTATTTTTTAATTTACACAATTTAAAACATTAACAATCTTAAATAAAATTTAATAACAAGGTATCAATAATAATTTATTATTACTTGTCTTTATAAATATATGTTGTTTAATTTTTTTTTAAATTTTTCATTATTCATTAATTGTTAATTTAATCTTTAATTCATTTCTAGTTAATTCTTCTTTTTAAAATTATTTAATTTATTTTCCTCATTATTTTCTATTAATTCATATGTATAGGTTAATTTATTTAATTTGTCTAGGACTGAATTGTATATAAAAGTTAGGTTATGTTTAAACAGACGGGGTGGCACTTGCAGAAGGCGGCGAAACGTTTGGAGCCGGCCCTGGTACCGTTAAACACCTTTGAGATGGTGCAGATTTACATGTGTTACAGTTGAGAGAGATGCGCCAAAATAAATATCTTTATTATGAATCTAAGGCAGTTTAAAGGAGAACAACAGCGGAGAGGGTATTCTTATCAGCTGTGAATGAACGTGCAACACTGAGCGATGTACAGAATAAGAGATAGGACGAGAGTGATTGAATAATACCCAGTACAAATGCCAAGGCTGCATTCCAATGTTTGTTGCCAGTAAACCTTCCACCTTACACGTTAATTTCTTCTCCCAAATCACTTGATAAACTAATGCTTCTAGGGGTGTATTGGATGGATTTTTGAGGGGTGTATTGAGTAAAAAAGAACAAAGGCCTACCCTATGAAAAGTAACCAAATTTGCCCTAAATTCCATTTTTACTTTCTCCATACGCACTATGCACATAGTGTATAGAGAAAGTATTGAACTCCACCAAAAAATTCGATACCGAGGTTTTACCGGAAATATATGTTTTAGGGTCCCCAATATCCAAAAAAGGCACTTTCACAAAAAGGTCCGTGTGTGTGTGTGTGTGTGTGTGTGTGTGTGTGTGTGTGTGTGTCCGTGTGTCTGTGAACACGATAACTCAAAAACGAAAAGTCGGTAAAATACCAAACTTGGTATTTAAGTTTAGTATCTTCCAGGGATGTGACACGAAGATTTTGAGAAAAATATCCCCACCCCCAACTACCCTTTACATGGAACTTTTTTCGAAAATTTTGATTTTCTCAAAAATGGCTCTTAACGATTTTGATTAAAATTTCGTATATTAAACATATTTACCTGACAAATAAAATGTATATCTTGAATTTTCTGGGAATAGCCTCTGAAGAGTAGTTTATTCTGGATGAATTTTACTAAATTTTGAATAACTGCTAAACCGTATGAGATGGACAAAAATTTACTACATAAAAAATGTAGAGCACATTAAAACACAATTTATGTTATACACATTTTTTCGTGGAGTTAGTCGTTTTTGTGACATTCCTTATTTTTGGTTTCTGCTATGAAAAACGTATACTTTTCTCATACAGGAACTTGTCAACTCCTATCCATATAGACAAAGGAACTTCATTGACATAGCAACCAGCTTTTGACTATCAGTTTAACCTACAGTTGTCCCTTATTTCGCTTCTACTGACAAGGAAGCGAGTAATTAGACTATTTCTGCTATTTTTGTCTGATTAGCATAAAGTAAATAGAAGTATAAGCTTTTTAAGAATTATTTGTTGCAGGGATATGGAGAAAGTCATGTGAATGGTACACATAAGATTTTTAATAAATGTGCAAACAGTTGATTTGCTAAATACTATTAGTATCATTTATAGCTATACAAATTCCATTTTTTTTACTTTCTCTACACATACTATGTACTGTGTATAGAGAAGGTATTGTATTGCACCCAAAAATTCGATACCGAGATTTCACCGAAAATACATGTTTTGGGTCCCTTGAATCCAAAAAAAACATTTTTGGAAAAAGGTCCGTGTGTGTGTCTGTGTGTGGACAGCATAGCTCAAAAACGAAAAGACCGTTAAATACCAAACTTGGTATTTAAGTTTGATATCTTCCAAGGATGCGACACGAAGATTTTCAAGAAAATCCCTCAATCCCAAACTACCTCTTACATGGAAAAAATTTCGAAAATTTTGATTTTCTCAAAGATGGCTCTAACGATGTTAATTAAAATATCTAATATTTAAGATATTTACATGACAAATGAAATGTACATCTTGAACTTCCTGGGAATAGCCTCTAAAGACCTCTTTATCCTGGATACTTTTTATTGAATTTTGCATAACTAGAAAACCGCAAGAGATAGACAAAAGCTTACTACACAAAAAATGCAGATCACGATAAAACACACAATTTATGTCATATACATTTTGTTTTCGTGGAGTTGCCGTTTTCGAAATATTCCTTGTTATTTATTTCAATTTTAAAATACTTTTCTCATATGGGAACTTGTCAACGCTTCGCCACGCAAAGATACGGATTTAATCCCATAGCAACCACATTTTAAAACATTTGACTGTCGGTTTAGCCTAGTGTATTCCCTTATTTTCCTTCTACTTATAAAGGAACTAAGTAATAAGAACCGTTTCTGCTAATGTTTTAACATTAAATAAATAGTAAAATAAGCTTATTAACAATAATTTGTTACAGAGATGTAGAGAAAGTCATGTAAATGAACTACATCGATTTTTGTCCGTTAAATAGAGTCTGTGTAGAAAATGTGCATATTTCTATTCTGTTATTTTATGCTTTCATTGCAACATATCAATGGGAGCTTTCAATTTTGTGAAATTATTATTTGATAGTATTAAAACTGATTATCATGAACTTAAAACTGTAAGGGAAACACAGAGAGCTATAATTTTATTTTCTGCAAAATACATAGGTAGAATAAATATTGTACTTGGTCCAAGAATTCACTATTGAGATTTCACCAGAAATGCACGCTCTGATACACCTGAATAAAAATCTGATGTGTTCCATTCACATGGCTTTTTCTACAGCTCTGTAACAAATTTTTGTTAAAAGGCTTATTCTTCTATCTAATTTATGATTATCGAGATAAACATTAGCAGAATTGTCTTAATTATTTGCTTCCTTGTAAGTAGAAGAAAAATAAGGGAATACACTAGGTTAAAACGATGGTCAAATCTTTTAAAAGCTGGTTCGATGTGGTTGAAATCCGTTTCTATGTAGTGCCAGGAGTTAACAGCTTTCCGTGTGAGAAAAGTTTAAGTATTCCAAATCTGAATCAAGTAACGAGGAATATCTCAGAAATTGTCAAGTCCTCAAAAAAAATTCATATGACATAAATTGTGTATTTTAACGTGATCTACTTTTTTGTGTAGTAAGCTTTTGTCTATTTTTTACGGTTTACCAGATACACAAAATTCATTCAGAATAAACTACTCTTCAGAGGCTATTCCCAGAAAATTCAAATATACGATTTATTTGCCATATAAATATTTTTAATATACGGTATTTTAATCCAAATCGTTAGAGCCATTTTTGAGAAAATCAAAATATTCTAAATTTTTTCCATGTAAAGGGTAGTTTGGGATGGAAGATTTTTCTCAAAATCTTAGTGTCGCATCCCTGGAAGACATTAAACGTAAATATAAAGTTTGGTAATTTACCGACTTTTCGTTTTTGAGTCATCGTGTTCAAACACACGGACACACACGGGCCTTTTTCTGAAAATACTTTTTTTTTGGATACAGAGAACCCTAAAACTTCTATTTCCGGTGAAATCTCGGTATCAAATTTTTGGGTGGAATGTAATACCTTCTCTGTGCGCTATGTACACAGTATATATATAGAGAAAGTAAAATTGGGAACATGCTCTTAGGGAAATAAGGGGTATCGTGAGTTGAACATTACAATTCAAAAATCAAAACTCGGGTAAATACCCAACTAGGTACGTGGCTTTATCGTCTGTCAAGAATTTCAAGAAAATCCCCCACTCCAAATTAGCCTTCAGATGGAAAATATTTCGTTATTCTTTTATTTTTTTTTGAATAGTGTTTAAAGCCCACTTTTACTATATATAGCACCACAGGTGATGACAGTGATGATACATGGATTGAAGATGGAGCACCGGTGGAATGCGTTAGCGGGGGAAACCGGCGAAAACCCACCCCTGCGCCGCTTTGTCCATGCGGTCGTCTGGGCGAGATACAGTGGTCTACCCACTTGGCCACGGCGTGGCCATGTTTTTTTCTTTTATTTTCTTAAAAATGACTAACGGTTTTGATTAAGATACCGCATGTTTCAGTATTTGATTGACCAATTTAATCTGTCATATATTTTCTATGGATAGTCGATGAAATCATCCTCGCTCTGAATTAATTTCATGTTTCCTTAAATCTATATATGTGTGTGTATGTTTGAGTGTTAAATAAACACTTCCGAGTTACCTATTTGATTATTATTGGTTTGAATGTTTTGCTTCCTAGCACTTTATGCATTTATGTGCTTCAGCATTCGTTCATTCCTCGCAATAAAATGTAAAGAAAGACATTTCAAAGGTAGAATATTATCAACATTTGACTATCGCTTAAGTCTCTGTTTCTTGTGCCTATAACGAAATGCCTAATGAAATCTTACCGCAAAGATTTTTCTTGATTAATATGAAATAGAGGAATAAGCCGTTATAAGAATAATTCATATAAGAAATTTAACAGCAAGCAATTATATATTAACAATAACGCATTATTATTCCTATTGTTATTATTAAATATTTATTTATCCTTCTTTTATTAGATAATCTTTTCAGTTTTCTTCTGAGTCAGCTTCTCAGTGTGCTCACGCCTCCAATTTGAAAAAGTGCAGCAATAAACTAAGCACCAACAAACCTTTCCACCAAAGTTCAAATAAATAAGTAAATACTGATAATGACAAACAATACTTGCATCGTTTGTCATTATTTTTTACATAGGCTGAATGTTTCTCAGCTCACAGTGAAGAAGTCTGCAGCACAAAGTCATTTCTAGGATACCAATATGAAGTTGCAAAATTCGTTGGTGATTCAGACGTCAAAACATTTTACATTTGCCTGTTGTTTCTGGAGAAATGAGAACGGAGATTGTGAAGTAACAAAATAGAGCAGGCCAGATGTTCCAAGCCTATAGGAGTTATAAATACAATTCTGTCTGACGTGGTCAGAGACTCCTGGAGTTAAGGCAGGCGTGTATTTGTGTCAGCTGATCAAAAGAGACATATTTTCAGAGAAGGATTCATAAAAAGAACACGGGAAGCACTTGCTGGACTAGATCTTTTTATACAAGCGTTCTGCTGCCAAGACATATAAAATGATGTAAAATATCTTTACATCTTTTGTGGGAGTAGTGCTGAGAGCATCCACAGTTTTAAATAGGAATCACAATTTATTTCGTCCGTAACTCTAAATTTAAGGTAGTTGTAGCTTTTATTTAAATATCGAAATCTATACTACTATTCATTATAAAGCTAGAACATATACATGTATGTAGGGGTAATTTCAAAAATGTGAATCTGGACTTATTTATGGACGGACTCTATTTAACTACTGTGGTTCTCAGGGTCCCATTATATGTTGGGCGTGAAAGACCGCTTAATTTTGCTCAGAGGCTTGAGGTTCTTTTACGTGCCATAAATATGCTACACGAGACCAACGACTTTACTTCCCTTCCAAAGGAAGTCTTGCTAAGGATTTTTACGCCGAAAAAATCCATCGTCCGGTTTTGAACCCGCGAATTTGAATGTATGAGACTGGCATGGTAAAACTTGGTATTAAGTTCAGTATCTTCCAAACACACGACAGGAACAGGATGATTTTCAATAAAATTACCCATTCCAAACTACTCTAACACCAACAACTTCAAGAAAGACCTCTTCATTCTGAAGGAATTTTGCGAAGTTTTGCATAATTCGTTAACACTAAGAGATCGAAAAAAACTTAGTTCATAAACATTTTAGATTTCTTTGAATCAACATAATTCATTTAAAATAACTTTAATTGTGTCATTGGCCATTTCCAAAAGATTCGCTATTGTTTGTTTGAATTTTTCATTATTTTTCATTTTTTACTTTCTCTTTAGTACATAATACATAGGTAGAGAAGTTATTGCATTCCACCCAAAAATTTGACCCCCAAATTTCACTGAAAATACACGTTTCGGGGTCCCCTGAATAAAAAATAGCATTTTTAGAAAAAAAGTCCGCGCGCGCGCGTATGTGTGTGTGTGTGCGTGTGTCCATATGCCTGTGAACTTGAAAATGCGAAACGAAAAGTCGGTTAAAAACCAAGCTTAATATTTAGGTTCAGCATCTTATAAGCATGGACACGATTTTCAAGAATATCCCTATAGCTCTAATTATTTTGATTAAAGTACCGCATGTTAAAGATATTTAAATGACAAATAAAATGTATCTATATCTAGAATTCTCTGTGAATAGCCCCTGATGACCCTAAGATATGTCAGTCATATTTCTAGACGACTTTGCATATCTGTTAAACCATAAGGGATAGACAAAAGCTTACTACACAAAAAATGTAGTTCTCATTAAAACAACAATATCATATACAGTTTTTTTTGAGCTAACCATTTTCGAGATATTCCCTGTTATTGGTTTCAACAATTTTAAAATACTTTTTTCTCAAACAGGAAGTCCTCATCCGTTTAATGTATGTTTTGCTTTACTTCTGGCTATTGGAAAAGAACTGAATTTTAATGTCAATCGCACAGCAGTTTTTAAAAGAATTTAGTATCGCTTTAGCCTAGTATATTCCTATATTTCCGTTGTACTTACAGAAGCAAGTAATAAGACGCTTTCTGCTAATGTTTATCTCAATTAAGTGTCGTAGATAAAACATTGATTTTCTGTAAGAATATTTTGTTTGCAAAACAGATAGAGAAGGTCATTTGAATGGTATACACAAGATTTTTTTTTAATTTTTGAATATGTCGCCATGCAGCTGCTTCAGGCTTTAATTACCTTGTGCCTACACCGAAATGTGTCCTGAAGCTATTTCCGCAATTATCTCGAGTAATATGAAATACACCCAGATAAAAAATAAGAATAGTTTTTAGACGCTGTGAGAAAAAGTGATAGTAAAGAAATCCTTTATAATTTTTGAAATTTTGTGAAGCACCTTGCGATAAGGCAAATTCAGTCAGAGAAGCATCGCACTTTGCAATACCTGCGTAGTCATTTGGGAAGGTGCCAGCTAGGTGTCAACCCTACTGACATTTCAAACACTTGAATAATCGCAGCGTTTTAGGGAACTGTGACTCAAGAATTCATACTGGCACTCATATTAAAGGCAAATCTCAGGAGAGAGAAGAGAGAGAGAGAGAGAGAGAGAGAGAGAGAGAGAGAAAAAGAAAAACTCACATGCGCATTTTGTACATTCACAAAGTAAAGTTTTTGTAGAATCCAGATTGTGCGCTTAGCTCTGTAATACTCTCGATATATATGTAACGACGACAGTGAACACAAGTAAATTTTCTATATGCAAATAAGGGTGTCTGACAGAGGAGGCAACGTATTTGTATCGCTTATTTATGAAATGCCTCTTATCACATTTTTTCATAAATCCACTTTAGTGTGAAAATGGAAACTTAATGCTTCTATACAATGTTTGTTTATGAAATGTCTCACCTCCCATTGCTCCATTACTGTATTAGATCATATAAACATGCGTTTAATTAAGAAGGACCTCTTGTCTCGGGCCCTGTGGCAAGGATTTGGTCTAGTTAAAAGGAAATGGAAACAAGATGAGTACTACACTGCAAAAGAAGTTGTATCTATGATTTTTTTCTCAGAAAACAAAGGAAATTTATGGCTGATGTTCTTCAAACAGAAGATATTTTGGATTTCCAAAAGTGGTGGCCACAGTTCTGATAAGTAAGAAAGAAAAGAAAGGAAAACGGGAATTACGAGGGTCATTTCAGAAGTTATGGCAACTGTTTTATTTATCCCAAATAACCTAATATACGGCTATATACATTTAAAAATATGTTGTACACAGTACAGGATGCCACCACCAGATGACGTTTAGTGCATTGTAGGTGTTAGTAGACACTGCAAACGTTAGTATCCTAGAGCTGTGTTCCAAGATGGAGATCACTGAAGTTGAACATCGAACGTGCATAAAAATTACATTTTTGCGTGGCAGAAGTTTTTCAGCACCTTCCTCATTGTTGGTAAAGATTATTTTGAAGGTCGTTAGCTCATTAGAGTGTTTTGCATATGTTGCATACTTTTTGTGCATATATAATACGAATAAAACAATGATCACTATTTAGGCGACTTTCAATGCCCGGTACCCATGTCTCCTTGTACCCGGATCCCAATTTAGCACCAGCATTGCGAAAAGCATTCTAGCGACTTTCAATCGTACACTCTGCATTTTGTTTCCTGCAGCTTTATTGATTGATAAAAAATAGTTGCCATGACTTCTGAAATGACCCTCGTATTAACTGTATCTTTGAAAAGAAAAGGAGAGGTATCAGCATTTGACTTCATTGATGCTTTCCAGAGGAAACCATAACAGGTTATTTCCTGCAAATCAGATTGGTCAACTTGCCAACGCAAATAGTATACAAAGAAAAAAGGCCAGTCTGCGAAAAAAATATTTGAAAAAGGTATTGCATTACGTACCAAATGAACATAGCTGGTTTTACAATGAGGTATTACAGTGGCCGGCTAACAAGAAGGATTGAAAGAGGCTTTAAGTAACTCAAGGAGTACACTTTTATCTTTGTAGCCGTTACATATTATTATATTTTTACTTTCTCTATACGAACTATGTATTTAGTGTATAGAGAAGGTATTGTATATCACCCAAAAATTCGATACCGAGATTTCACCGGAAATGCATGTTTTGAGACTCCCTGAATCCAAAAAAAAACATTTTTAGAAAAATGTCCGTGTGTGTCTGTGGGCAGCATAGCTCAAAAACGAAAAGACCGTTGAAGCCCAAACTTGGTATTTAAGTTTGGTATCTTCCAAGGATGCGACACAAAGATTTTCAAGAAAATCACTCCACCCCAAACTATCCTTTACATGGAAAAATTTCGAAAATTTTGATTTTCTTAAAAATGGCTCTAACGATTTTTATTAAATCTCTGATATTTAAGATATTTACTTGCTAAATAAAATGTATATCTTGAATTTTCTGGGAATAGCCTCTGAAGACTACTTTATTCTGGATGAATTTTACGGATTTGTGCATAACTGCTAAACCGTAAGAGATACGCAAAAACTTACTAGAAAACTTACACAGAAAATGTAGAGCACATTAAAACACACAATTTATGTCATATACATTTTTTTGTGCAGTTGATCGTTTTTAAGATATTCCTGGCTTTTCCTTTTAGCTTTGAAAAACTTACTTTTCTAATACAGGAATTTGTCAACTCCTGTCCATACAAACAAAGGAACTTCAGTCACATAGCAACCAGCTTTTGAGTAACACTTTAACCTATGGTACTCCCTTATTTCGCTTCTACTTACAAGGAAGTAAGTAATAAGACTATTTCTGCTGGTTTTTTCTCGCTTAGCATGAAGTAAAGAGAAGCATAAGCTTTTTAACAATAATTTGTTGCAGAGATGTAGAGAAAGTCATGTAAATGGAACACATATTTTTTATTTTTCAAATAATTAACGGGGGCATACTAATTTAAAATATTTACGTTTGTTAAATTTGAGATTCAGTTAATAAAAGCATTAGCTGAAGTAATTTCAATTACAATAGGTATAAATCGTAATTTGCCCCACAGATTTCTGAACACTGTCCGTAAAATACGTCAAACACAGATGAACTCTGCTGACTTATCAGCATCTGAAAATTAAATAATAAGAGGTCAACCATACGGAGCATAGTCATGATTGTAGTGGCACACATGCCACACATATCTCGGCCATAGTTTCAGCTGTATGAGACAACACTCACGTAGGCACGTGCTGCCCAAGAATGTTGGCAGGACAGCCCTTAATTTGTAATAGTGAGTATCCAAAACAAGCTGGCTAGGGCCTTCCTTCCAATTTTAATCCCCTCTTTCTCAATGAATGAACTAACTCACGCAATGCGCAAGCTCAGCGCAGCAGCCTACGTTCGAGAAGTATTGCTTTTGTCAAAGTTGCTCATTCCGAATGTCCTATAACTTCAGGCAAATAAACTGTTCCTGGACATCATTATCATGTTGCACAGCCGTTCCCCAACATTGCAAATTTTGATGATTCTACACATCATTTACTGTATTCCATCTAAAAAATCGATACCGAGATTTCACCGTAAATATACACATGTTTTAAGATCTCGTGAAAAAAAAAAAAGAAAAAAAAAAGAATCATTTTGGAAAGAAAAAAAGTCTTCTGTATGTATGTGTGTAAATAATGTATGTATGTGATGTATACAAGGTGGCACAAAACACTGAACACTGGGCAAAGATTGAATTTATGTTTCATTACAAATGAAAACAACACTTACAAATTATTATTTTTTGTGTTCAGTTTTCCATCTGCATTAATACGTTTTTGAAGTGGTAATAACAACTTAACGGGTTAAAACTTCCTACTGTAGTATGTCTTACTGGTACTTTCGTTTTCTTTAACCAACTGTCCAGTGACTTTTGCACCACTCTGTATAATGTAATGTATTTATGTAATGTACTATGTGTATATGAGTAGTGTATATGTATAATGTATGTAATATGTGTTCTAAGATCTTGTGAATTCAAAAAAGAACAATTTTTAGAAAAAAAAAATGTCTATATATGTATGTAATGTATATATAACGGGTCATCAAGAACTTTCTCCGCACCTTGCTGCTGGCCACCGCTCGATAAAAGGTTGGCATCCCTAGGTTTATCGCATTTAATTCCGACGAGATGTTATGATTATCGGCGTTATCAGCGGCTGCGAGTGCATAAGCTGTTTATTGTCCTGATTAGTATGGTCTACTATGCTGTGAGTTCTGACATGTACCTGAAGCGAAGTCAATGTATTCTACGGAGGAACGTGTGTTTATAGTGGAAAGCTTTTTTAATGAACGTGGAAATTATACTGAGAAAGTGAAACAAATTTTCGTTGCCAGGTTCCCTAACTCAAAACTACCGCACTGAGATACTGTGCGTGATTTAATTAATGCATTTCGGGAGTCAGGTTCCGTGCATGATGCTGTTAGAAGTGGAAGACCCAGTGTGCTAACAGATGAAAAACTGTCGGATATATCGGATAGAATGCTTAAAAGTCCACAGAACTCAATAAACAAATTGGCCCAACAATGTCATATTTCTTACGGTTCCGCGTATAAAGCAGTCAAAAAAGAACTAACTTTGTATCCATATAAGGGTATCAGTCGTCCACGAATTAAAACCCACAGATCACAGGAAAAGAATTCAGTATTGTGAATGGTTTCAGAGGTTTATTTTGCACCATGGAATTGACGTGTTATATAGGACATTTTTTACTGACGTAAATTCACAAATTGCGCGAGTATGGTCTACTAAAAGTCCTAATAGAAACCCCTTTACATTCAGAGAAAATTGGTGTATGGTGTGCCTTCTGTCACTCTTGAATTATTGGGCCAATTTTTTCCATAACTCAATTAATTCAGATGTTTATTGCTCGAATATTCATTTTCCATTAATTTCACAGATAAATGAAGATGAAGTGAACGGTGCATCTTTTCAACAAGATAACGCCACTACTCATACGTCACATAAATTCATGGGACTGTTAGTGGTATTTTTTGGGGAAAGACTAATTTCTAAAGGTCTGTGGCCTCCGCGGTCTCCTGATCTTATCACTCTGGATTATTTTTCTTTGGGGAGCCGCTAAAGCTTCGGTCTATAAGGACAATCCAAAAACAACCAATGAGCTGAAAACGGCAATAGAAGATTACATATCTGTAACAAATGAGACATTAATTAGAGTGTTCGGAAATAAATTAAAACGAGAGAATTTGTGTATTCAAGAAAATGGGATATTCATTCACATTCCTTGTCGTCTCTTTTAGGGTTCAAGAACCAGGCGATAACGTTTTGCGCGTTGCGGCTGGACGGCAGTTTGTCCGCCTGCGGTGCCATTAGTAGTTAAAGCGGGCGTTAAACACTACCAAAAAAAAAACAAAAAAACAAAAAAACGGCAGTTTGTGCACTATAAATGTTTCTTCCCAACGGCACCACTCTATCAGGACCCTCCTCGGGTGGTTTCGTGTTAGGGCCCTTTTGTGGGACTCCTAGAAGCTTAGGGCTTGTGGTTGTGCCCGGGCGCGTAGAAGACGCTCAATTTTCAACCTTGCAAATGAAATGGCGTTTTATTTATGAACGCTCTTTAACTACTATGGTTCTCCGCGTCCCATTCTATATTGGGCGTGAATAACCGCATACATTTTGCTCAGAAGCCTCTTTAATCAGGCTTAATGTTCTCTTACGTGCCGTAAATCTGCAACAAGGGACCAACGGCTTTACTTCCCTTCCGAAGGAAGCCATGATAAGGAGTTTTACGCCCGAAAAAAAAATCCATCATCCTTCGCCGGGTTTGAGCTTCTGACCTTGGGAACCAGAGGCTAGCATGCTACCCCTACACCACGAAGGATGACTTACACATTTAACAATATGTGTGCAAATTTGCATACAAATGAGAATAAAACTGAAATGTACGGAGTTACTCCAGGACAATTAAATAAAACAACTTTTTGATTTATTCGTCCTGGATGGCTCAGGCGGTAACGTCTGTGGCCCGAACTCCGGAGATCCTGGGTTCAAATCCCGTAGGCCGATCTATCTGCCTGAGGTTGCTCCTGGTTTCCCTCATCGCCTAGGTAAATACCGGATTAGATATTTAATAACACAACCCAAAGTTCCACCTGACCATGAAGACTACTGTCCACTATGAGTATCACGAACAGAACCGTCACGGTATAGCCAAGCAGTTAAAGCGACGTTAAATAAAACACTTATATAAGTTTAAAAAATCTAATGTGTTCTATTCACAGGACGTTCTCTAGCTGTTCCAAATATAAACTTTTCTTACAAAAGGTGATTCTTTTATCTGCATCATATTAATCGAGATAAACATTAGCACAAATGGTCTTATTATTTGCTTCCTGGTAAGCAGAAGGGAAATAAGGGAGTACACTAGGCCAAAACGATAGTCAAATATTTTAAAAGCCGATCGCTTTGTGAAACAATAGAGGTTCAGTTCGCTTTCCATGGCCAGCAGTAAAACTAGAGAGACAAAACGAAATGTTATTTTGAGATGGGTTAACGCAGTTAAAAATTGAAACAAAAAAGAAGTATCTCCAAAACGGTCAAGTCAACAAGAAAAATGTATATAACATAAATTATGAGTTTTAACGAGATCAACATTTTTGTGCTGTAAGTATTTGTCTATCTCTTACGGTTTAACAGTTATGCAAAATTCAGCCAGAATAAAGAGATCTTCAGAAACTATTCCCAGAAAATTCAAAACAGACATTATATTTGTGATGTAAATATCTTTAATATATGGTATTTTAATTATAAAAAATTTCAAACATTTTCCATGTAAAGGGTATGGTGGGGGGATTTTCTTGAAAATCTTGTGAAGATACAATGCAAAAATATTAAGTTTGGAATTTAACAGCCTGCTTTTAGCTAATGCTGTCCACACACACAAACAAACACACACACACGCGCGCGCCTGCGGACCTTTTTTTTTTTTTTTTTTTTTGGACTCGGGGGACTTCAAATCATATTTCCGCTGAAATATCAACATGAATTTTTGGGTGGAATACAATAACTTATCTAGCTACTCTGTGCTTTATATGTGGTAGAGAAAGTAAAAACTAAAATGTAAGGAATAAATTGCATGAACAAAAACACATACAGAAATGAGAAGAGGGGATTTAAATGTAGCTCGTGTTAATTTAAACATGTTGCTCAGCTTTTAAAATTGGAAATCTTGGGAGATGTTCGGTCATAATGATTCATAAGTGTCTAGAATATTTATATGGCATAATTCACCCAGTGGTCCCAGTTTTCTTTAAATAAATATGTATGTATGTATATATATATATATATAAATAAATCTGATGTGTCCCATTCACATAACTTTCTCTACATTTCTGTAACAAAGTATTACTAAAAATATTATTCTTCTATCTACATCATGCTAATCCAGATAAAATTAGCAGAAACGATCTTATTACATGCTTGTAAGTAGAAGGGAAATAAAGGGGTACTATAGGCTAAAGCAATAGTCATATCTTTTGAAAGCTGGTTGCTATATGATTGAAATTCCTTTGTTTGTCCAGGAGTTGACAAATAATCGTATGAGAAAAGTATACGTATTTTAAAGCTGAAATCAATAACAAGGAGCGTCTCACAAATGGTCAACTCTGCTTTAAAATATATATATGTTGTAACTGTGATCTAACTTTGGTCTATCTCTTACCGTTTACCAGTTATGCAAAATTCATTCAGAATAAAGTGGTTTCCAGATGCTATTCAAGATTACTATTTCATTTTTCATTTAAATATTTTTAGTATAAATATATTTAATTAAAATCGTTAGATCCATTTTTGAGAAAATTAACATTTTGGAAATTTGGGGTGTGTGAGATTTTCCTCAAAGTATTAGTGCCTTATCCTTGGGAGATGTTAAACTTAAATACCAAGTTTGATATTTAACAGACTTTTCGTTTTTAGCTATTCTGTCCACACACACACACATGCATATACTCACACCTGACCTCTTTCTAAAAAGGCTTTTCTGGATTCAGGTGGTCTCAAAATCTATATTTCCGGTGAAATCTCTGTATCGAATTTTTGGGTGCAACACAATACTTTCTCTATGCACTATGTGCATAGTATATGTTGAGAAAGTAACAATCGAAAAAGGTCTAAAACACCTACATTCATTTGAAGTTCGGACATGTATTATAAAGTGACACATCTGCGTATTGAACTATATGTAATGCCTATATCATAGTTAAAAGCAATAAATCACTCTTAAATAGAAAATGACATTAAAGGATATTTCCCCCCAACATTTAAAATGTCTGATAATAATACTTCCTGTGTGCACTCGACAAGCAGCGCTCTCTGGAATGGGGTGGTGGAGTTTAGGTTAACGAGGATTGGCTAAAGATTAGTTGTCCGCAAGATGACGAGCCATAAGTCCGAAAACATGCCGCTCATCACAAACCACGCGAACACATACAGTGCAAATGTGAAAAATGAAGATAAAACTTACTTGGAAAGCTCAGGTACTTGGTTACCGTGTTCTAGAATTAGTCATTTATAAAATAAACAATATGTATGCGATACCTATATCATGCAAATTTACTAGCTATTGAAATATTTCTGTAATTAGTGCATGACTACTAATACTAGGTGAAATAACAGCTAGGTAAAATAAATACTGCTTTTACCATTTTGTGAGAAGCGCATTTGACTTGCTACATTTGACTCAAACCGTTACATTTAAATATCCTCACAGATATTTATGCAGATGTGTCACGTGAGTGAAAATTATGTTGCCATGTTCGGTGCCTATTTTTCATGCAAATGTTTCTTTATTCAGCGAGATAAAGATGACTAAATGTAGCACACACCAGATTACTCTCTGTATACTACGATACGCAGGGAAGTATTGTATTCCATCCCAAAAATTCGGTGTAGAAATTTCATATGAAATACACGCTTTGAGACTCCTTGAATAAAAAAACATAGAAAAAGATTCATGTGTGTGTGTGTAAGATAGCATCTTGCAAAGATGCGACACGAAGATTTTCAACAAAATTCAATCCACCTCAAATTACCTTTTATATGGAAGATTTTTTAAAGAATACGGCTCTCAACGATATTGAGTAAAATGCCACTATTAAAACTGTTTGTAAATAAATAACATCTGGAGTGAATTCTTCATTCCGAAGGAATTTTGTATGACTGGTAAATGTTAAATTATGGGTGAAAACGTACACACAAAAACGGCCGATCTGTTCAAAACGAATAATTTATTCCAAATAAGCTTTTTGAGCTATTAGCGAGATATCCGTTATTAACATGTCCAATTCTTTAATACTTTGATTACGAAGTTCTTTCCATTTTCATGTTTTCACGATTGCATGGAAGCAGTAAGAAAATTTGGTGTTTGTTTTGTTCGTTCGGTCCCACAATCGAGCAGCTTCGGGGACATTGAACACATCATACAGAAAACAACTACTACAAATTTATGCAACATAACCATTTAACCACCACCACTAAATGTTTAACTTCAAGTTTCTGTTCTTAAACATTTGACTTGCCATTTCCTTTTGTAGCTATAACGAAATGCTACTTACTTCCATATGTGATTCGGATTTTATACTTTTAATATTCTGCCATTAGAGCTATTTGTAGATACTTGTTGGTCTGTTATAAATTTTTAGGACCTTAAGCCACAAAGCGAGGCAGGGATGTCTCTATAAGAATGCGAAGCAACAGCAGGACATAGCCGAGGGATCTATCAAGCTAGAACCCCAATTATTTCAAGAAGGCAGAGTATTTTATGGAAATGTTCAGAAATTGATAGTGCTAATCGCAGATGTATACCTATTGTAGTTGAATATACCTTAGCCAATTGTTTTATCAATTGAATTATTAATCTATCTGAGAATCATCGGCAATCTGGCGGATTTAAAATCCGGATCGCAGTGGAAGTTTTAGCACGAAATATGTGTTAAACAGCTGTTTCTGCAAAGTTTATCTATAAATTAAAAAGAAAGTAGAAGGAAAAGTAAACGTTCGTAAGAATATTTTATACCCATTAATAAGCGATAACGTTCGCCTTATATGAATAACGCATATATTTGAAACATGAAAGAAAAATAAAGGCTCCATAATGTAGGAGCTGCTTCATCTTTGCATTTGAATATTCATTTATATTTTGTAAGAATCATTTTAACGTGTTCAAAGGCATTGTGAAAGTTTACAACACTGTGCTTCACGATTTATCGAAAGAATAGAATTGCTTTTTTCACGGGAAACTTTTTTGGCTTACATTTTAATCATGAAGCCCAAAACCACTTTTAAATATGAGACTTTCATAAATAATTGGGATGAAATCTAATTCTAACTTGTCAATTAAGAAAAGGGGTATTCCATTCAAGTCACTTTCTCTTCATCTCATTTCAAAAGCTTATTTCTCTATTTACTCATGCTAATCGAGATAAACATTAGCAGAAATGGTCTTATTACTTGTTTTCTTGTAAGTAGAAGGGAAACAAGGGAATATACTAGGCTAAAGCGATAATCAAATCTTTTGAATGCTGGTTGCCATGTAGAATCCGTTTCTTTAGATTGCCAGGAGTTGACAAATTCCCATATGTGAAAAATTTAAGTATTTTAAAACTGAAACCATTAACAAGCAATGTCTCAAAAACGGTCAACTCCACAAAAAAAGATATGACATAAGTTGTGTGATTTAAGGAGATCTACTTTTTGTGTAGTAAGTTTTGTCTATCTCTCACGGTTTACAGTTATGCAAAATTCAGCAAAATTCATTCAGAATAGAGAGATTTTCAGGGGCTATTTCCAGAAAATTTAAAATAAATATTTTAGTTTTTATATAAATATCTTAATATCAGAAATTTTAATCAAAATCGCTAGAGCCATTTTTGAGAAATGCAAAATTTTCGAAATTTGTTCTATGTAAACGGTAGTTTGGAGGGATTTTCTTGAACATCTTCGTGTAGTATCCTTGAAAGATACTGAACTTAAATATCAAGTTTGGTAATTAACGCATTTTCGTTTTTTGAACTACTGCCTACGACACACACACACACACACACACATGCACATTTTACTAAAAATTCTTTTTTTTTTGTCTTAGGGGGTCCCAAAACATGCATTTCCGGTGAAATCTCGGTATCAAACTTTTGGGTACAATACAATACCTTTTCTATATATGTACTTAGTACGAGTAGGGTAAAGATTTTTTTTCGGATACAGGGGATCCTAAAATATGCATTTGCGGTGAAACCTCAGTACCGAATTTTTGGGTGGAATGCAATACCTTCTCTAAAACTGGTCATAATACGGTAAGGGGAAAAACTGTATACAAATGGACTATATACTATTGGAAAATCGACCCATAATGTAAGTTACAAAGGTATATCTATTACATAATTAAAAATCTCAGTAGAGAAATCTCTCATGACACGTGGAATAATCGTTCATATAATTTCGAAGTCGTGTTCTAAAATTACTTTCTTTCAATTTTGCTACGTTTGATTCCGTATTTTATTTCATGTGTCACTGATGCGCAGGAGTGAATGAATAGTAATTGTGCAAAAGATGAGCTAGAGAACTTAAGTGCTGAAGTTGCCTTCTAAATACTGGGGGAAATCCCAAATTACTCCAGTCACATTCACCCATACAGTGATAGAGTGTAAGGCAGTCCACATAACATCAGAAGGCAGCTTGAGCATTTCTCTTTGACTAGGAATCTTCTAGAAATTATCTCAAAAATATTTGTAGCATTAATTCTTCAGTTTTATGGATGAACTTGAGAATTGTTTCTTTGATAACAGGGCCACAAAAGTTGTGTACCTACTTGCAATGTCTTATGTGTCTGGAAAAGAGTTCTACAAATTGGTTAATGCCTCAAACTCGGTCCATGGATTAAAACAGCGTTAATTTATATTTGTCAGTTTTCCGGAATGCATAACCTTAAATATATTTTCACTTTCAAATATATTTTTGTGATTAATAAAACAATGCACACTACGAGATCGCTGTTTGACCTCGACTGGAAGATTTGCAGAAGATCAAAATATTAAATTCACTTAAATTTCCTAGAGGATTGTGATATTACAAAAATACAATTAAATAAATCTCCCATCAACAGTTCATAATTTTAGTTTTTCTTGTGTCGTTGAACACATATAAGCCGCTTGCACTTAGTAGCCAAAACTGACTCAGGATGCGAAAACCAGAATAAACTTTTGGATAAATAAAACTTGCTCACCCGATGTTACTAGCATTCTGGTGTGACAAAAAATTTTCTCAACGACATTTTCAGTATCCATTCCTACGAATTTTCGGAAACGTTAATTTGCACGTATGCATCTAAAGTTTTAGATATATAACTATATATTTATAATAAATAATGCGACACAAAAGTAGGAACCGGCTGCACGGTGTTTTGCATATCCGCGTCCTCGGCGCTCTGTAGTCTGCGCTATCATAGAAAGGCTGTACTTTATGAAAGGAGATGCTGAAACTGGCCACCATCGTTTTCCATACATTTTTGGCACCTCTTTAGGAAACTATCCTCTCTCACCGTACTTCACGTTGAGAAATGCTGGCAATTTCCTGGCGGATATTTTGTTTTAATTCTTCCAGGGTGTGTATGGGTTTGCCTTGGACACTTTGTTTTAAGTTATCCAGAGGGAGGTTAGGTCGGGGGACCTCCGTCCTGAAACGCTTTCAATTGTTCTCATCGAAAGATTGGCCGTACGAGCTATTGCAGAGTCTTGTATATTCACGTATATACGGGCGTCAACTGTTGACTCGAAGAAAATTGGCCCTATAACTCTTTTCTCCACTAATAGCGCACCATACACCAGTTTTGTTTTTCTTTCTTTCTATTTCATGCGTGTTAATATGTTACACATTGTGTTCTTTGCTCGCTTTTAAATTATTTTACATTATCAGGTGACTTATTATCGGATATTTTCTACTTTTCATCCCGTTTATTAGTTTCGCTATCACTTGTTAGCTTTCGAAATGTGTTAAATAGGTGTTTTGAGTAAACTGTAGCATCGTTTGACGCTATTCAAACCTATAATCAATTATAAGCCTGAAACTAGAGGATGAGTACAAGTAATAAAATAACGAAATGGGTCGCCGATGTACATTCTTGTCTCGCTCATCTCAGAGTTATTTTGTAATCTGGTTTGTCCCTCATTAGCTTCTCAAAACCGAGCTATAATACTTAGCTCAAGGGGCAACTTCAGGTATCAGTGGACATGCCTGTGACTTCAACATGTTCGATTATCTAAGAAAAATAGCTAACGATATATATGAAAATGCCAAATGTTCAAGATATTTTTATTACAAACGAAATGTATATATTAAAATTTCTGGGAATAACCTCTGAAGACTACTTCGTTCTGGATGACTTTTATATAACTGGAAAGCCGCACAAAATTATAGATCTCGTTAAAACCTACAATTTATGTCATATACATTTTTTCTGATAGAGTAAACGGTTTGCAATATAGTCTTTATTATTGGCTTAAATTTTAAACCACTTAAAGTTTTCTCAAACGAAGTTGTCTTTCGTTACATCTCTCTTTTATTTTACTTCTGGCAATTGAATTTCAATTGTTTCATATAGCGACCAACTTTTACAATATTTAATATCGCTTTAGCCTAGCGTATATCCCAATTTGCCTTCTACTTACAAGAAAGCAAGTAATAAGACCAATTCTGTTAATATATATATATATATATATATATATATATATATATATATATTTTTTTTTTTTGTTTTTTTTTTTTCACAGACGTTAACCTCGAATACTTTTCTTCGTTTTCCCATTTTGTTAAATAAACACATGGTCGCCTTTTCTTAGGGAGAAATCATTCATATTGTTTCAATAAGTAACAAATAACAATCACCACAAACGCGTAAACCTCTTTCTCTTCGTGGTCTTCTGGCAATCACATGACCTTGCGGTATGACCATGCACACAAGCGGCTATTATATGTACCTAAAATAGGCACATATGTTATGTATATACCTAGTACATATACAATTATTCAGTACTACGACACGACCATGTGGTTACCAATGGCAATGCAGTGAATGAACATACATGTATTTTAAAACACAAGCTTTAAATACGGGTTCTTGTCGTCCCTTATGGCAGTAATGTGGGACACGCTGTTTCTTCTCGAGTACGCGAAATACGTATAACACGGGATGTCTGGCAAGCCTAGGTATCTGCTTGGTACCATCCATAAGGTGTACCTGTTTAACGTCAAGTGCACCACTTGGTAAAAGCATGACGTGACGTATCGCACGCTGTAAACGACAGAAACCTATTCCAGTATGAGCTGCACGTGAGGCGACCCAGCTTCCTGGAATAGAGAGTGGCACATGGCGCTATTTAGTTGCATTTTATTATGACGGCTGATACTACAGTTGCATCAGCATAGTAGAATAATGGTTGCGTCCTACTAACAAGAAGAGATTTCGACGATAATCTACTGTTAAGTAACTTTTCATTCAATTAACTCTTATTGCTAAGGAGAACATATTCGATAGACATATTTTTTACTTTCATTTTACCATAACCTACTTTTCGTAGGTAGAGGAAGTATAGTATTCTACCCAAAAACCCGATATCCAAATTACAGCAGAAAATCATATTTTAAGGCACTCTGAGTATATATTTTCTAAGGGTGCACACGAAAACATTCAAGAAAATCCCGCACTTCAAACTACCCTACATGGAAATCGTTTTACATAGCGTATAGAGAAGGTATTATACTCCACCCAAAAATTCGATACCGAGATTTCACCGGAAATACATGTTTTGGGGCCTCCTGAATAAAAAAAAAAATTTTTAGAAAAAGGCCTGTGTGTGTCTGTGGGTAGCATATATCAAAAACGAAAAGTCTGTTAAATACTAAACTTGACATTGAAGTTCAGAATCTTACAAGGATGTGAAACGAAGATTAAAAAAAAAAAAAAAAAAATCACCCATCCCCACATGGAAACATTTTCAAAAATTATTTTCTCCAAAATGGCTCTAACGTTTTTGATTAAAATATCGTATTAAAGATATCTATATGATAAATAAAATGTATATCTTAAATTTTCTGGGAATAGTCTCTGAAAACATATTTATTTTGGATGAATTTTGCTGAATATTGCATAACTGCTAAACCGTAAGAGATAGACAAAAACCTACCATACAAAACATGTAAAGCTCGTTAAAATACAAAGTTATGTTAAAACATTTTCCTTTTGTGGAGTTGACCGTTTTTAGATATTCCTTGTTATTGGTTTCAGTTATAAAACACTTATATGTTTCTTATACGGGAAGTTGTCAACTCCTGGCCATACAAAGTAAGGAGCTTCAATCACATAGCAACCAGCTTTTAAAATATTTGACTATCGCTTTAGTCTATCGTACTCCGTTATTTCCTTTCTGCTTGCAAGGTAACAAGTAATAAGACAATTATTTCGGAACATGTTTTCTTGACTAGCATGAAATAAATATAAGATTTTTAACAATTTGTTGCAGAAGTAGAGAAAGATGTGTGAATGGAAAGCATCAGATTTTCATTTTCTCTCCATTTTTGAGAATATCAAAATTTTCGAAAAAAAGTCTCAGGTAAGGAGTAGTTGGGGGGCCTTTTCTAGAAATTCTTCGTGTCGCATTCTTGGAAAAAATGTGATCGCTATGCGATTGCTTGAAATGGTATGCATCTTACATGACCACAAGGAAAAAGGAATAGCGACTAAGCAACAACAACAATAATAATTTGATGTTACATTCACAGAATATTCTTTACCCCAATATCGTTTGCCTTAATATAGCTTCTACAAACTGCATGCATAAGCTGATTCTTATACCTAGACGTGGACTTGTTATACATAGAAATTTGGGGGGGGGGGGAGGGGGGCAAGATTGTTCAATAAAGATGGATATTAATAAAATATTTAGAGTCATTGCATAATAACAGGGATATAAACACAGTAAAGTTCAAATGCTTTAATTACTTGAAAAGATTCTTCTTTATACTTCATACTAATCAAGATAAGCATTAGCAGAAATGGTTTTACCAATTCCTTGTAACTAGAAAGAGAATACACTAGGCTAAAGTGATAGTCAAATCTTTAAAAGCTGTTGCCATGTGATGACGCTGAAATTTGGTTCTTCATATGGCCAACAGTAAAACAAAAAAACGAATTACAACTTTCCGTTTGGAAAAAGTATACATAGTTTGAAATTAAATCCATAATAAGGAATATTTTTGAAATGATTAACTCCACAAAATAAATGTATCCGAAATAAAGTAGTGTGATTTAACGAAATCCACATTATTTGTGTAGTAAGATTTTGCTCATCTCTTTTGGGCATCCAGAAAAAATAAATACATAAAATAAAAGAAAGGGTTATTTACAGAAAATTCAAGGTGTATACTTTGTTTGCTATGTGAATATCATTAAATATGGAAATTTTATCTAAATCATTAGTAGTTTTTGAGAAAATCGAAAATTTCAAAAATGTTCCATGTAAAGGGTAGTATGGGTTAGGAGGATTTTCCTGAAAAATTTTATGTCTCATCCTTCGAAGATACTAAACTTAAATTCCATGTTTGGTCTTTAACCGACTTCTCGTTTTTGAGTCAAGCTGTACACACGCACACACATATTTTTACAAAGCTACTTTTTTGATTCAGAGTGTCTAAAAACGTGTATTTCCAATGAATTAACCACATTGACTTTTTGGGTGGAATACAGTACTTTCCAGACTGCCTCTGTGCCTCGAGGTCCCGGGTTCAATTTCTAGCTGGAGTGGGAAATTTTTCTTTAACTAGAGTCTTTCTCTATTCCCCACTGAGTCTGAAAATATGAATGTGAGAGTGAATTGTGTTTGTTTAACAATATAATAGTGAAGAAAGAACCAACATTAATAAACCCTACAGTTCTCAAGAAAACATCAGCAATAATAATTATTTCTAAAGGAAAGCCCCAAATATGACCATTGTAGTTAAAGGGTCTATATAAGTGAAACAATAGATAAAGAAATACTTGCCCTATTTACTATAAATACAGAGTATTAAACCTGTATACATTTCTGAAGATCACCCCTTAGCAAATTCATTATTTTCCAAATACAAAAATTGCCTACATTTTAAGGAAGTTTTAATATAAGGAACTGCTTCATGAAGGAATGTACACATCATTGGCACTATATGTTCTTAACAATCTTTCTGAATTAACTTAAGTGCTCTTGTATTTTAGAAGTTGATTTACCTTAAAAGAATATAAATTGTATATCTATCCTGATCTTTAGCATGACCAATATTGATCAAATCGAGTATCAATATTTATATCATGTCACAATGAAAATCTCAAAAATAGTTGCAAATATGTCATTCATAATCCAGCATAAGTACCCCCATTAATTGAAGTACACGTCCTGTTGATGCATCTGATTTGCCCTTCAGGATTCTTTGGAAACCTAAGGAACAGTACTATTCAACTGTTTACTTTCTCTACATGTACTATGCACATATTAGAGAGAGAATGTATTGTATTCCATCCAAAAATTCAATGTTGAAATATCACCATAAATGTTCTGAAGTCTCCTGAATAAAAAAAAAAAAACATTTTAGGAAAAAAAGAGTGTGTGTGTATCTCTCACTCCTCTCACACAGAGAGAGAGAGAGAGAGAGAGAGAGAGACATGCACACACACACATATATATCTGTGGATAGCATAGCTTAAAAATCTTAAATGAGAAAATCACCCCACCCCAATCCACTCTTTACGTGGAAAACATTTAGAAAAAGTTGTATTTTTCAAAATGTTAAATAATCTTGGTTAAAATATTGTATATTAAATGATATTTACACCACAAGTAAAATGTGTATATTGAATTTTCTAGGAATAATCTCTGAAGACCTCTTCATTTTGAATGAATTTTTCTCAATTTTGTGTAACTGGTAAACCATAAGAGATAGACAAAAACACTACACCAGAAATGCAAATCTTGTTAAAACAAATAATTTATGTTCTATCTCTATTTTTTTTTTTTTTTTTTTTGTAATGCTGTTTCTGAGATATTCCTTATAGGTTTCAATTGTAGATTACATAATTTTTTTCTCAAAAGGGAGGTCACCTTTCCTTTCATCTCTCTTTTACTCTACTTCAATTGTGTACATAATGACCAGCTTTTGAAAGATCTGACTTGCTTTAGCTGAGTGTATTCTGTCATTTCCCTTAACTTTTTTAAGAATATTTTGTTTGCAGAATAGTTGGAGAAAGTCATGTGAATGAACACATCAGATTTTTAAAATACATAAGCCATTTGAACCAGAGGTCATATCACAACTACTTCATATACTACATTGCTTTTACATTGTTCAATTACAACAATATTGGTATGTTTCATTAAGTGCAGAATGCTACACAGGTATGGTTCATTAAGAGCATTGCACAGATTGTTTTGAATAACATTAGAGTTGGAATGGCAAGTCAAGAACATCTTTAAAGTGTGCGTGCATGTGACTTAACACTGATCACATTTAGGTGAAGGATTTGAGTTATGTTGTGTGCCTGATGTCTGTTGAGAATACTTGCAAATTTCTTTTGTTGCGCAAGATACAATAATGGAAATTGGATGTTGGTGCAGGATATACAGTATGGTGCTTGCTGGAAGACATAGGGAACCAATCACTTTTTCCATTATGCAGGATAGTTTTAACATACAATTGGTAGTCCTGATGAGTATCTACCTGTGGCTATCAAATGACTACTTTGGCCACTTTATCTGTAGTATGATTGCTGTTTATACCAACTTTGATGGAATCCAGGTTAAGATGACTGATTTTCCAGTAGAGATGATTCTGTGGTATAATTTCTAAGTTTAGGAGCAAATGGTTATTCTTCATTGAATTCCTAACAGTTGGTGAATACCATAAAAGAGCAAATTGCGTGGTGTATATTTCATTTAAGATAGTTCAGTACCTGTGAAGCATTGTATGGTCTGGAAAAACAATAGAGTAGCCATTATTTTCAAGTTGCAAGTCATCAGTATACAGAACATGTTTTTATGTTGCTAGAACATAAATGCATATCTGAGCCACTGATTTTTGGCATATTTCTGCCTAGGCAATAACAATGTGGGCTCACAAGTAAATGTTATTCTGTGATAATAATCACTATTTGCTGGATTATAGAGATATCTCAGAGAAAAAAAAGAAAAGAAATAAAAAAAAAAAAGCATTAAGAACTTTGCGACTATTAGCAATTCTGTAATACCTAAAAATTTGCCAACAGAAAATCCCTATGGTGTTTTTTGAAATATTGCATTAAGTTTAATCACACACATTTAAAAAAAATATAAATATATATATATGTTTATTATTTATTTATTTATTTATTTACATAGAATGTCCCAATAAACATATTGCCTCACTACAGGGCAGTCCCTACCTAGAGCAATATGTTTATTGGGACATTCTATGTAAATAAATAAAATAAATATATTAGATTATATTTCAATTAAATCATTCTTAATGTGCATTTCATTATAGGTAAAGGTTAGGGAAATAGTTAACTGTTTGAAAAGCAATTTAGTATAATACCATAATATAGTCTCAGCAGAATCGAAAAATCAGAACTTGCATTTTGAAATGGCACTGCTTAAAATGAGGGTAAAGTTAAACCTGCAATAAATGTCTTTGAAATGGTTAATGCCATAAAAATGTGTTATATAAAATATATAATTGAGCTAGATCTGCAATAACCTGTATGCAGGCTTAGTGTGTCTTTTTCAGTGATGACTGAGAGAATTTTAGAATTTATAAAAAATTGAAGATATATATTTTTTTCAGGACAACAGTATTTAATCAAAATTATTGGAGCAATTTTTGGTGAATAATCTTTTCCTATTTAATGGAGGGATAGAAATTACTTGGAATTCTTTGCTTTGCACCTTTGAAAATTGTCCAAGGTTCAGAAAATCTGGAATGCATAAGCTTTTTGTTTTTAATTATGATACTCTCCATTTCACACAAGCATGTATGACCATGTGCTTGAGTCGTTTCCTTTGTATTTGGGACCTTGAAATGAGTGTCTTATTAATTTTTTAATAGTGCAATGCCTACATGAAGCAAATGTGCAGAAAGTATAACAAATATGTATTTGCAGGTTTCAGGCGCCTTGTGGAATCCAGCACATCAGTGTTTGGACCAATATCGCTTGCCATTGTAGCCCGAATGGCTATTGCTGAGATGTTGGGTACAGCGCTCCTTGTGTTACTTGGTTGCATGGGAACAGTAGTAGGATTGCCTGATACGCCATCTCCACTCGTGTTAATAGGACTTGAATTTGGTTTTGTTATCATGCTTATCATCCAGGCAAGTACTGTTTTAAGGTTATCCTAAGATAGGCCCACAGGGGCAGTGACAGTAGATGGCTGATTAGGATTGTACTCTGAAATGCAGATAATCACAAAATAAATTCTATTTGTATTCCTAAGTAGAAATATATGTCAATTGTAAAAATATTATTTTTCTAATGTGTGAGTTACATGATATGCATATAATCTTTACCATTTGTTAACAACACTGAATACCTTTAAGTTTTAACATTTTTTTTAAAAATAACAGCATAACTAATATTTTATTTCATACATCACAATTGCATATTGCCAGCCTATCTACATAAGTGGGTTTTACTGCTACTTTATGTAATACATATTTTATAAGTCTGAGGTATCAAACATTATAACTAGTTTTAATGTTAGCTTTTGTATTGTTTTAATTTGTAAAGAAAGTTGAAGAGGTGCTCAGGCAAACCTGGAATTTCTGTATGCATGCCAATGGACTAGAGATGTTTTTGGAAATTCTTAACTTGGATAACTTTAAAATGAAAATTATAATTAAATCTTTCAGTTGAGCTGGATATAATTAAAAATTTAACTCATTTAATGCTTAATAATATTTACAGTTTACATATTAACAATTTACAAATAACAAGGAAAACATTACAGCTGTTTTTAAAGTGTTTCACAGTAAGTGTTAACTTATAAAGTTTGAATAACTTTACAAATCCAGAATAAACAATTTAAAAACATAAATACCATTTTAGTCCCATTTTGAGGCATTACCAACCATGCATTATACTTATATTATACATTATAAGTCTCCATACTTTAGCATATTTGAAAGTATTGTGTTTTCTTTAATCTGAAATGCACAATATAAAGCCATTCTATTGTATTTGAGAATTACATTGAGAACATGCAATTACACATTTTTGCATTGTAGCATATTGGCCAGGTCTGAACAATATATGGCCCATAGGCCACTTGCAGCCTACAATTCTATTTATTATGGAGATTATTATGCTAATTATTTAATATGGAGAACTGTTAAACTAGACAAATATAATTTAATGCATTATTATAATCAGTTTGGGCATAGCCACCTTAGGTTTTTTATATCATTCCAACTTGGCTTAGAGTTTTTCACACAAAGCCATTCAAAATCAAGTTTAAGTTTGTTTGAAAATCAACTTGTTAAAGGAGATCATTGCATTTCATTACTTACCAATGAATGTTCCATAAGAATATCATTTCAAAGTGGGTGGAAAATACAAGAATCACACATCACTTCTAAAACAGGAACATCGAGTAATGAAGATGAATTCAGCATTAAGGTGATTGAGGATTCATTTTCTGTTGCAGTAGGAGATGCATTTATCAAACTGTAAATGAAAGTTATTGAATCTCCAGTGCTCTAAAACTATTGGTTGAAATATAGGAAAAGTAAGTAATTTGAGTCATAGTGTCCATATTTGACTCAAATTACTTAGATGATCATTTAAAAGTTTCACTGTATATTAATATATTTTCATATACATACCTTATTAATAGGGAGAGAACTTTATAAAAGTTTTATTTCTATCATGGATTAGGATAAATTTAAAAGTTTGTTGGATGCTGCTTAGCAGGTATTTTGTATGTTTAGAAGCATGAACAAACATGAACTTGAAAAAACAGTGTTCATCTTTAGGTGATGTAAATTCAGAGTCTGATTTTAAGAATGGCCACTTCAGATATCATACCAAACTTTCATCAAATAGTTAAAACAAAGAAACATACCCTTATCCTGAAAAGCCAAAGACAAAACAACTTTAAGCTCCATGGACCCAGAGATCATTGGAGCATCATTTCACCAATTTCATTCATCATCCAATATGACCAATCAGGTTAATGGACATTGTAATGTATCATATTGTGCTGTTAAGAATAAGTGTAATATTCAATTTCAATTTTATATTTATTTAAATACTCTCAAAAGAAGTTTTAGTAAACTTTGTTTATGTTTAAGTGTTTTTAATAGGAAATGTTGCAACTATATGTATTTGTAAACCATTTTAAGTATAATTTTAATTGAAATGCTCAAAATGATAATATGCAATTCATTTGTATTCACAATAGAATGTAATACACTTACTAACAATAATTAAGTTTAGCTGTAGTAGATAATAAACTGATATAAGATTTGAGGTCCAAAGTGTATGGTAAAGGTTAAGTTTGGGCAGAGATAATCAGTTGTGCAAGTCTGCATATTGGCTATGCTGATGAGTGATGGATGACCTATGATTTGATAGGTTGCTTGCCTTGCATGATTGTGGGATTTCCATTTTCAATATGACATCATTTAAGGTCGCAAATGGAAATAAAAGTTCCAGAAAAATTTATATTTGAACTAACAACAACATTGTCATAAACTGCTATTGCTAGTTTGCATTCAATGCATAGCAACACAGTTTGTTTGGAGGTTAAGGCTCCACTGTTGCATATAGAATGTGATGTCAACATATTGCAATAGCAGTTTTGTTGCTACAGACTCATTCAAACTTCTCATTGAATTCATAAACAGATACAAAGTAATTAATTCAAGAGCGTAAAATGACCATCCTCCTACCCTTACATGGACACTATTATTATTTGAATAACTGAAACTACTGCTAAATAGCATTTAATGCGGTTGTCAGCAATATTTTACTCTACATGATCAAATATAGTATACCTTTTTAACTGCTTTTTTAGCTAAAAATTATTAATACAACTTCCTTTATAAACCTTGAACTATTTGTAGATAAACTGCTTAGTTTATAAATACAATTTTCAAATGAGTAAAATAACCATTTGATGGACAAACAACACACTTGTAAATTCTATAATATTTCATTTGTAAACATTTAAATTTGTATGTAAAGTTAAACTTTAAAAACTTCTATTGTGAAACATATATTAACATTCTACAAGGACTGTAAACATTGTGAAGCATAATCCTGGAGTGGAACACAACTCTTTATTACTTGAGCACTAAGCATTAACCATATAGCAGCTGTTATAAATACATATTATATCTTGGTCCAGTGTTTCCAGTGTAGACCGCGTCTTGAGGCTAAAACCTGCCAACGTTTCGCCCATCTTATGATGTGGCTTCCTCAGCAGTCAGCCTTGAGGAAGCCACATCATAAGATGGGCGAAACGTTGGCAGGTTTTAGCCTCAAGACGTGGTCTACACCAGAAACACTGGACCAAGATAATTTTAATATTGGCCGTGGAAGTTTATGAAAACATATAACACATTATACTGTCTAAAAATAAAAACAGCATATTTATTTCCTCTTGCTGCTTGGCAGTCAACTGCATGAATATTTCATTAGCATCCATTTAACTAGCAGGGTTTTAAAGTCTGAAATAATTCAGAAATATTATTGCAACTTCAATCCAGATTTTATTTTAACAACCTGTAACTTTGTATAAATATTGACCAAAGTGGAAATATGTTGACAAATTTGTTCAGAACTTATTGTATATAAAGTTTTGGCACCGTGTGTGCAGTGACACACACTACATTTAGGAGACACTACATTTTGTATTGATGTCAATCAAATGTAAAATATATCTTATTTCCTAAAATTTCCTTTATGTAAAATTTCATCTCCTTGCTTGTCAGGGTTGGCAAGTTATGGTATTATCTAAAACTACATAGATTCCCTTTTTTTTTCTAATGTGTATGATGTAAAGAACAGTTACAGAATAGAGCTGACTTTGCTGTATAAACAGTTTTCAAGAATATTGTACTGATTTTCAACTGAATGTGAACTGATTTGAAAATAGAAGCAACTCATGTTGCATAGTGTAACATGGAAAATGAATTAAAGAGAGGTATACAGGAACCTCATTTATCCAGTCCTATTTGAATTTCCAGTTTATTTGAATTTAATTTTTTACTTTACCACGAAATTGTGCATCCTTATATAAATACATATGAACAACGGCGGCTGCTGTATAGGAGCACAAGAGCATGTGAACCTCCAATATTTCTTAATGGCTTTTCTTTTTCTCTTTCAGGAAACATTTAATAAAATGCGCTATCTGGTGCCACTTGTTTAAATATGCCGCGCTCTGCTCTTCAGATAGAACACAGCCGAGAACCTGAGTGTGTGGCAACAACGCTTGTAACACAGGCCTCGTGTGCTAGCGTTTAGCAGCTCTGCGCTTGCGGGGCCAACAAAACAGCTTGGAATTTTACAGCCAGAAATGAGCACAGTGCGACCGTGCACTTTAACACCTGCAGGGTTCTGTTTATCAGCAAGAGATGCTGCTATCTTTGAGATTTAGTTGAAACTATCCGGAAGTGCAACTGCAGTCATTGTGAGACATGCTATTTTTCTTAGTAATTTGCATTTTATGTGAGAGTTAAGCTTAAAAGAGAGTTAAGCAGTTCAAAACAGAAAACAACCTCAACAAAGAAACATTTCTGCAATTAATCGAGCTACTGAAGATTATCACTACGACCATGACTACATCAGAACCAGAAATATGCTTTTCCACAGTAAAAAGAGTCCACTTTCAGCGCTGGCAATGCTTGATATTGAGAACAAACTGATCAACAGCATAAAAGACTTTAATCACCGAGTGTTAGAAAAGTTTGCACATTTGAAAAACCGGCGCATGAAATTTCTATAAAAATAAATGTAATTCAAACAATGTAAATATCATTCACTGTAAATACCATTCTTCACATGAACTGCATCAAAGGACTTCACTCCTTCATCACCTCATATTGATGTTAACTCTCGGAGAAATTCAACATCTTTACAATACTGGATGGGTGATGATTTGTGTAACAAATTTATAACTCTTGTTGTTAGGCATTATCATTGTTTCTAATATTACTGGATTTGATGTTGCGGTGACGGCGGTAGCAGTAGCAGTAGCGGCAGCGGCTGCGGTGGTGGTAAATTGCTGATTTTGTGAACACCTATATTTTTAATCCACGAGCCACCACTGCATATGAATGTACTTATATGGCAGTAATATTGGCATCACAAGTAGTAAGAGACTGCTGTTGGTCAAGCCATTTGTACCTTTAGTGTTGCAGATTATAAAAACTGAAGTAGGCAAGATTGTTCCATTCATTTTCATGACAGGCCTGATATTTATCTGAGACATCTAATCTGGATGGCTTTAAATTCTTTTCTCTTCTGCTTTTATCCAAATTTGACTATCATACATCAAATTTTGTATTCATTTAATAGTTTTTTTTTTCAGATTTTTTTGCTCCCACTCCAAATAATCAAGGATCTTGTGCCAATACATGACTGGAATGTTTAACTTTGTTTTTTGACTTTTTTGTGCTTGCTATTCATAGGATATTCAGCGATGATTGTAGTCTTATTTTTAGCATTCTTACTACAGAGAGCATCATAGTATCAATAAACAATTTGAGGGTCATCCAGAAATTAAGCTCCGATGATTGATAAAGAAAACAAAAACATAACTAAGTAAGAAATATTTATTGGAATATTTACATAGACTCGCTGACTCTTCTCAACATAGTCACCACCGTTGTTGAGGCATTTATCATAATGGTGCACCATCAATTGTATGCCCATGTCATAGGCATCTGCCGTCTATGTCCGGACCACAGAGTCAGTTCATTCTGCAAATAAGTGTCATCGTAGAAATATTTTCCTGCCAGAAAACTCTTCATGAGATGGTTGGCGGGGATTGGCAGGGATCAAGAAACTATTTTGAGGCATTAGGGTTTCAAAAATATACCCATTTTTCATCAAAGTGAATTCTCATGAGAAGTCTATTATCCATGGGATTACGGATAAGTGACAACAGATATCCACTCTACATTGAGCTTGTTGAGGTGTCAGTTCATGAGGTACAGATCTGTATGATTTTCCAAGTGTGTTAATGTGGCAATGTATGGTATTTTTTAATACACCAAGTTTTTCTGAAAGCCTAGGGTACTTTTTTTGTGGATTTTCTAGCAAAACTTGGCATTTATCCTCAATATTCCATACTTAAGGTCTTCCATAATGTGATAAATCTTTAGTGTTTTCATCTCCATTATTGAAACGTTGGAACCATCATTGTGCCACATGCTCAATAACGACTCCTTCTCCTTCCACTTCACATATCCTTTGAGCTGCGGCAGCAGCTTTATAATCTTGTTTCCAGTAGTGCTTTAGAAGGACTCTAAGTTCAAACTTTGTTGTCTCCATTTTGTGATTGTTTAAAAACAACTGAAGACTGATACATGCTTGCAATGTATGCAACACTAGCCATGGCATCCTGTAAATAGCATTGCCAAACCAAAGAAACCCAATAAATTTTCAAAACACCAAAATGAAAAAACCGACATTACTTATGAGACTGCCTAATATATCATGTTCTGCAAATGATCAACCAAATCAAAGGTCATCAGAGAGCCAATATACTAAAATGCTAGACTTTATAACTGCATGCTATTAATAGTTGATATTTTTGAGTTTTCAAATAAATTAATTGTGTTATATAGTGTATTTCAGATTGAACTAAAAAATAAAACTCTTTTTTTTAAGTTTACCACCCTTTAACCTGGTTGGTCATATCGGATGATGAATGAAATTGATGAAATAATGCTCAGATGATCTCAAGGTCAATGGAGCTTAAAGTTACTAGACATTCATCTTTTCAGGATAAGGGAAAATCCCCAAAAAAAAACCTTATCCGGGTAACTCACCATAAGCGAGATTCGAACTCATGACCTGTTGAGTATGAGGCAGACACGCTATTACCCAGGTGGGCTAAAAAAATAAAACTTGTTGACTATACTAGAGTATGGAGGCATAATTTAGCTCTTTAGTTGAGACAGGAGTATGATGGAATGCACATCATATTTATGTTTATAAATTGTATATCTAAATTACTAAGTTCCTCAAACTTTATAGGTTAAACTTTTATTGTGAGACAGAGTTTACAAGCATTTGTAAGCTTGCTCTTATTATTTGTAAACTGTATGTATTGTGAAACAGGTCCCAGAAAGCATTATTTATTTGAAAAGAACACAAATGTTTCTATTGCTGCATTAGCATGCTTGTCTTTTTATCTTCATTCTACTGAGAAGCCTGGTATTGCCCAGTGGGGGTTAGAGGTTTGAACTTCTCCCCCAATTCATTGCTTGAAGCTTTTGCTGCCTACAATTTCATATTATCATTTTGGATTCATATTTTGAATACTGTGGTTCTATAGAAAAGGCATCCTTTATAACAGCATTGTTGACTGCACTGACATGGGGTCATTGGGCAAGATCTTCCACACTGAGGTGCAAATTTTCATGTGAAAATACATTGAAAACAAAAACTGCATGTTTTGCCTTTCTCTCCCATAGGATTCCAAATTGGTGGAAAAAGTAAAATTTTAATCTGTAACAGCTTACTTTAAATCAGTCTTTCACTCGATGATCAACTACTGATAATGCACTTTGCCTACATCTAGACTACAAGCATCACCAAAGATAACTTAGAATCAAAGTTTCATGAAGACAAAATCAGTCACAATTAGGTTTTATTTTTTCTCCAGAGATGGGTGCCTCCAAGAAAAACTCTGAAAAGATAAAAGTTGCACAGTAAAGTTATTTTGTTTAACAATTGTTAAACAACAAGATAGGTAAGAAATTAGATATTATTATTGGATCATTCAAATTTGTAAATAGTCTTTCTCGTATATGCTCGTATGCTTTCACGGCTGGTGTTATTGGTAAAATATAACATATCCGGGCTTGTAGGCCGTGGTCGAATATTAACATTATTAAAATAACAATTATTAAACAACAAGATAGATAAGAAATAAGATATTATCAGTAATATATCAAGCATTATGTCATATTGATCAGTTTGTTTACACTTGAGGTTATTATTTACTAGATTCCTCTGGAAACTGGAAGTGTTGAACTTTGAATCTCCCAGAATCTGAATGAGGGTCTATGAAGGGCTGATTAACTTATAGAATATTAGTATGTAACCAGCATTCTTAAGGATGCATCATCATTGGGAAATTGGGAATTGTACAATACAGGGACCATCAAAAGCAAGAGTTGTAAGTATTGTGGTACCGTACGATATATCATACTGTAGTGGCTACTTGTCTAGGAGATCACTTCAAAAGTATAGACTCTGCCTATAATCTACACACATGTGGCTCTGGAACCTTTACAGAGATCAGGAAAAATGTGCAGGATATGCTCGTTAAAGTATCAGTTTCATCAAAGACATGATAGTAATTGTACTTCAGGATCTATTCCAGCTCAGTAAGAAAACAATCAAAGCATTTCAATTCAGTCATCTACCTCATGCTCTGTTGGAAGCAAAGCAGAAAGAAAAGTATGAGAATTTGGCTGCAATTTTAAAACTTCCCTCACCAACTAATGGATAAAGAAAGCCTGATAAAGAACAAAAGAACCTATTCTAGAATCCATTGTTTCTCCTTCAGTTCATTTTAATAACACATTAGGAAGTGCTGCATTAAAGGAGGGCACAGGGGAAGGATTGAGCAAACAAATCTCTTACTATGATAATGTCTACTGCCATTATCCATCCAGCTTGAGGCAAAAAATGCCCTGTTGTCAGATGTGCATCATCACTTTACTAAAACTGCAGTACAGGTGGACCTTCTAAAAACAATAGCTCAATGCTGTCTCCAGAATACTGTATATTACATCTGCAACTACAAACAGAACAAAATCCACCTGCAAGCTTATTATGCTGTGGCAAATCTGTTAGATCTGTGGTATAAAGGCACCAGTCAATGTTGAATATGAAAGCAATGCATTGCAGTTCATCTGCTCTTTGTGACAATTATTGGGATATGAAGAGGATGTATGCTAGTTAATGTTGGTGAACTCAGAGCTTGTGATGGTTTCTTCTCTCAGATGGTGTATGGGCTGCTGCTGCTGCACATGTTTCACTTGTATGTGGTGGAAGGGATTGTGAAGCAATCGACCACTGTGCTATCTTGCCTGTAAACTTCTCAGAGTACCGTCATCAATAGCTGCAAGTGAGTGAAATTGGTCAGTGCAGAGGATCCATAGTAAAATTATTAGAAAGAGCTTTCTCATGTAAGAACCGAAAAGTAATTTTGGTGTAGTGGAACATGTTACATGGAAGACAATGATTCTGTGTCCTCAAAAATGTTTGGAAACTCCATTGAATATATTACAGTTCAGATCAAAGACAGACACTGACACTGATTACAAATATTATTTTAACCAAAAAGTACCACTTTTATTTTGATCACTGACCAAAGTCATGTTCACAGTTTTTGTTCTCATTATATTTGAATTTTTCATTAAATTTATTAATCTGTTGTATTTTGTGTTGTTTCTTTCTCTACCAATATTACCGGTAATCCTTCCATATACTATGGTGTTTATGTAAACTACTATATCATATTAGTAGAGTACTGTTCTAGTACTGTGTTATTGTTTATTCAATCGATACAAATATTTAGATGTGTACAGTAGCTGATTTTTCACAAAATTTGGGAATGCCAAGTGTATGGAATTTCTCTGGTGCTATGCTGTTATTAAAACTTTGAACTTCATTCCCTTCAGAGCTTCTTTATCACAAAATGTTTATCACAGGGATTAAACAAGCACATAGCATAATCTATACCAGATCCATATCAACTGCTAAATATCAACTGTATGAAAACACATTTTTTTATTTTTATTCCAGATTTTTGGTCACATCAGTAAATGCCATATAAATCCTGCAGTTACTCTAGCACTACTTATTTTTGGAGACATTAATATTCCATTGTCTGTGGTTTATGTAATTGCACAATGTATTGGAGGAATATTAGGATATGGAACACTAATGGTAAGAGCAGTTTTCAATATTTGAAAATAGTTTGTATTGTATTGAGTAGTAACAAAATTTCAATATGTAAATAAATATCTCTGTTCAAAACTTGCAAATATGCATAGAAGCTTGTGACAGTGATGTGATTAAATAAAAAGTAAAAGAATTTGAATCGGTTTTTTGTAACACAAACATCACTTATTTTTACTTACTGGGGACCGGTTTCGGGTTGAAATGGGGACAACTGTTACCCAAAACCGGTCCCCAGTAAATAAAAATAAATGATGTTTGTGTTACAAAAAACCGACTCAAATTCTTTTATTTTTTATTAAAATATCTTTGTATTGTGTGTGTGTGGGTGGGTGTGTGGGTGGGTGGGTGGGTGTGTGTGGGTGCATGTATTGTAACGTATGTACCTCTTTTGACATAAATCCAACTTTTAGATGCATGTAAGAAATAAGTAATATGCTGTAAGATAATCATTTAATATATGTGTGCATGCATGTGCACATCTATAACAACCCTTTACATAGAATAGTTATCATTATTTTTGATATTCTAAAAATTGCCCTTAATAGTTTTGACTAAAGTCACATGTTTTACTACTGATATGAAAATGGAAATGGAGTTTTATTTATGGACACCCTTTAACTACTGTGGTTTTCAAAGTTCCATTCTAAGTTGGGCATGAAACACTGCTAAATTTTGTTCAGATGCCTCTTTATCAGACTTGAAGTTCTTTAATAAGCACTAAATCACAGGGCAAACAGCTTAATTTACCTTCTAAAGGAAGCCATGCTAAGGATTTTTATGCTCAAAATACTCCAATTGGGTTTGAACCTGTGACCTTGGGTACAAGAGGCTAGCATGGTAACCACTACACCATGGAGGGTGACTCTGAAATGAGGAATAAAGTACAATGTCTGAATGTTCTGTAAATCACTTAATTCTTCTTAAAATTGTTATAGATTTGAAATTGGAGATAGAACAAAACTGACTGCTCAAAAAGTGTAGAACATAAAATGTACAATTATGTTAAATTGTATTGTATTGTACGATAGAACTTGGATAACTCAATAGTTGAAGGGACAAAAGTTTGAAATATTAAAAAAATTGAATTACAAAAATAAATCTAAAATTGACATTTTACAAGCAGTGGAATTAAAAACAACTCCACTTGCGCCGGCATGTCCCTTGATGTATTGACAAATTTTACACAGATGACAAAGTGCCTCCGATGATGTGGAAATTGGCATCTCTTGAATTTGAAGCTCTCGTTCCGGCTTAAACCACTTTAACATGCACTTGGCGACATCAAGATTTTACAGTTTTCTCACTCCTTTTTGACTCTTTCCATGTTCACTCAAGACACTGCTTAAAATGTTCTTATCCTACAGATAAGCTGACAAAGTGTTCGATGGTATCCTGTATTCTTTCATGATTTCAGACTACTTCTTCGTCTAATCTTTTTCGACTTCTCAAATGGCGACAACTTTTCCATAAAAGTTAGTCTTGTACTGGACATGCAGTATACTAAGAGACATAGTAGCATTAATTTGCAACAAAGTAAACAGTAGGAAGCTCAAGGGACAACTAGAGAAACACATGTTTTAAATAAGGGGAAACTTGATGTAGGTTTTATTTCATAGTTTTGGATCCAAAAAAGTGAAACTGCTGTGTTATCAATCTGCTTGAATTTGGTGCAAAGTTAGTGTTCCTTGAATCAGATGCATATGTTTCTTATAGTTGTCCCAATGTTTAAATAAATGTAGCCTTGCAATCCACTAAGGGCAATGACCTCCTGTCTAAAATAGGGATAGGCTCTTTAAGTAGACTCATTAGGAAAGCTTGTACTAAAGAGTAGATGATGCCTGATCACATAACCTACAATAGTTAGTTAATGGTTACTTATACACATCATTGTAGATCACTAAAAAAATCTGATGTGTTCCATTCACATGACTACAGCGCTGCAACAAATTACTGTTAAAAAGCTTGTTTCTATTTACTTCATGCTAAGTGAGAAAAAAATAGCAGAAATAGATTTATTACTTGCTTCCTTGTAAGTAGAAGCAAAAAAAGGGAGTACGATAGGTTAAAATGATAGTCAAAAGCTGGATGCTATGTGACTGAAGTTCCTTTGTTTGTAAGTAAGTTTTTCAATGCTGAAACCAAAAACAAGGAATATCTAAAAAACTATCATTTCCATGAAAAAAATGTATATAACATAAATTGTGTGTTTTAATGTGCTCTACATGTTTTGCTTGCTAAGTTTTTGTCCATCTCTTGTGGTTTACCAGTTACACAAAATTCCGTAAAATTCATCCAGAATAAAGGAGTCTTCAGAGGCTATTCCCAGAAAATTCAAGATATACATATTATTTGTCAGGTATATATCTTCAAATTATGATATTTTAATCAAAATCGTTAGCCATTTTTTATAAAATCGAAATATTCGAAAATTTTTCCATGTGAAGGGTAGTTAGGGGTGGGTGGATTTTTTTGAAAATCTTCTTGTCGCATTCTTGGAAGATACTGAACTCATATACCAAGTTTGGTATTTAACAGTCTTTTCGTATTTGAGCTATGCTGGCCACAGACACACATACAACAGACAGACAGACACACACACATGGACATTTTTCTAAAAATGCTTTTTTTGGATTCAGGTGGTCTCAAAACATGTATTTCCGGTGAAATCTTGGTATCACATTTTTGGGTGCAATGCAATACCTTCTCTATACATTATGTACATAGTACGTATAGAGAAAGTAAAAATTACCAGTTCATATTTTCACATACCCATATACCTATATCCTTTCCTATCTATATTGCACAGATCACTTAATCTTGGTGACCTGATTGCTGTTGTACTAGAAATAGGAGTTTTTTTTAAGTTATTCCACTCTTGTCTGTCCTCATTCTCAGTAACCTGGCACTGCTTCCGAATGAATTTAAAAATTTGAGAGCGCCATAACTATGGGTTAAAATATAAATTGGATAACATCCTTTGAACTTGTAATTTAAAAGGTATAAAAAGTAAAATTATACTTTTACTTTCTCTATACACTATGTACATAGTACGTGTAGAGAAAGTATTGTATTGTACCCAAAAATTCAATACGAGATTTCACCAGAAATATGGGCAGCATAGCTTAGAAACAAAAAGTCTGTTAAATACCATATTTAGTATTTAGGTTTTCACCAGAAATATGGGCAGCATAGCTCAGAAACAAAAAGTCTGTTAAATACCATATTTGGTATTTAGGTTCAGTATCTTCCAAGGATGCAACACAAAAGATTTTCAAGAATATCCCCCAGCCCCCAACTACCCTTTACATGGAAAAATTTTCGAAAATTTTGCTTTTCTCAAAAATGGTTCTAATGATTTTGATTAAAATATTGCATATTATAAATATTTATATGACAAATAAAATGTATATCCTGAATTTTCTAGGAATAGTCTCTGAAGAGTCTTTATTCTGAATGAATTTTGGTAATTTTGCATAGCTGGTAAACCATAAGAGATAGACAAAAACTTACTTAATAGAAAATGCAGAGCTCGTTAAAACACATAATTTGTGTTATATGTATTTTTTTCATGGAGTTGGCCATTTTTAAGATAACTTTCTTACTGGTTTCAGCTTTACTCCTGCCCATACAAACATTGGAACTTTATTTAAATGACAACCAGCTTCTATCACTTTAGCCTATGGTACTCCCTTATTTCTCTTCTACTTCCATGGAAGCAAGTAATAAGACAATTTCATGCTAATTTGTTCTCGATTAGCATGAAGTATATAAAAGAATAAGCTTTTTAACAACAATTTGTTAAAGATGTAGAGAGAGTAATGTGAATGGAACACATTAGATTTTTATTATTATATTCAAAGATAGTAAATTATCTCAATAATAGTTTCTTATATTACATCCTAATATATTGTAATAAATGCTGAGTATAATTAAAATTACAAGTTTTGAAAGTATAGTGGAAAAAACACTGTCTACCTAAGTTTTAAACATCAGTAGTAAGATTTTGGTAATGCACAATTTAGTAGCTTATAAAACTAAAAATGCCATAAAAACAGCTTTCCAGTAGCCACTCCTTTCCAAAATTTGTAGAATTTGTAGAATTGGAAGAAATTGGTGTGCCTACATAGATTTATGAGGGCATAGTAGTCTTTTTACTTTCTCTACACATACTATGTACATAATGTAAAGAGAAGGTATTGTAGTGCACCCAAAAATTCAATACTGAGATTTCACCGGAAATATAGTTTTGGGTCCCGATGAATCCAAAAACAGCATTTTTAGAAAAAGGTCTGTGCTTGTGCATTTGTGTGCGTGCGTGCATGTGTGGACAGAATAGCTCAAAAATGCCCCCACCCCAAATTACCCTTTACGTGGAACATTTTCTGAAGATTTTGATTTTCTCAAAAATGGCTTTAATGATTTTGATTAAAATACCTTATGTTTAAGATATTTTTATGACAAATGAAATATATATCTTGAAACTTTGGGAATAGCCTCTGAAGACCTATTCATTTTGGATGACTTTTATATAACTCGCAAACCGTAAAAGATATACAAAAATTTGCTCTACAAAAATGCTGATCTCATTAAAACACACAATTTATGTCATATAATTTTTTTTTTTTTTTTAGAGTTAACTGTTTTTGAGATATTTCAGAGTATTGGTTTCAATTTTAGCCACTTAAACTTTTCTCAAACGGAAAGACATGTTTTTTTTCATTTCTCGTTTGTTTATTCCTGGTAAGCTAAGACATTGGAATTTCAATTGTTTCACATAGTAACCAGCTTTTATAGGATGAGACTATCGCTGTCACCCCTGAATTTTCTTATTTCCCTTCTACTTACAAGGAAGCTAGTAATAAGACTAATTCTGCTTATGTTTATCTTGATTAGCATGATGTAGATAACAGATTAATGTTTTAAATAAAAAGTTTGTGTACCAAACAGCTAGAGGATATCATTTGAATGGAACACATCAGATTTTTTCCCTTCTACGTACAAGGAACCAAGTAATAAGGCAAATTTCTGCTAATGTTTATCTCGATTATCATGAAGTAGATAGAAGAATAAGCTTTTTAATAATAATTTGTTACAGAGATGTAGGGAAATTCATGTGAATGGAACACTGAGATTTTTACTTCTTGTGGGGTTCGATGTCTGACAACTAGTGCTTGAGAAATCTTAATCATACATTGTACTTATGTTGAATAAGTTACAACGATGGTGACAAAAACATAATTAAGAATGTCCTCACCCCATATCAGTCATTACATAGAAAGCATTCTTGTTTACTTTCTCAATAGCTCTAATGGTTTTTTCTGTTTAAAATCTGATCATTTTGATTAAAATATCATTTACTAGCTAACTGTTTAAACTCAAATGACAATCTACTATTTGCACATTATTTTTTGTGCCGTTGGTCCCCTGTTGTAGATTTACAGCACGAAAAAGAACCTTAAGACTGATAAAGATGCCTCTGAGCAAAATTAAGTGATCTTTTACGCCTATTATAGAATGGGACATTGAGAACATCAGTAGTTAAAGAGTGTCCATAAATTAAACCCCATTTCCATTATGATACCTTTTCTTGGACGCTTGGCTCCATAGTCTTCATTCAGCAGGTTAGGCACAATTTTGGAAGCAGAGCAGAGTGACAGCATTAAGACATGAGATGTACTATACACCCAAACATCTAGTGGCTTCAATGCTAAGGTTTTTATTCTCTCTGTATACATAGCATGCCTCTTATTTTTCATTTAATAATTAAGCTATTTTGCAAAATTGCCTATTCACCATAATGGTTGAGGGCCTCAAAGAAAAATTTTCTTTGGTTCCTAATAAAGGATGAAAAGTAAATCTCATATTGATGAGAAATGATGAAACATTACTAAAATGTTCAACCAAGGATGAATTCCCATAGATACTATAAATACTTACCTGGCTAATTTTTATCCATATTTTCTCCAACTCTGAGAAGATGAATATTGGATGGCTTACTATATAAATGAATGCTTAAATATGTTTAAAATTTGGAACAGCCTCTTTATTTTTGTTTTAATTTAGTATCAGAGTAGGTATTATTAAAATTAAGTAAAGTTTAACTACAAGTATGATGAGCACAGTGCCATTTCCTTCATGCCATAAATTCTATTCATTCTTGTAAGATCGCACTAGTGGATGGAAGATTAGAAAACATACACAAAGAGAGAGAGAGAGAGAGAGAGAGAGAGAGAGAGAGAGAGAGAGAGAAAGAAAGAGACGGGAAAGAAATATGAAACAACAGTGTTATGGGACAAATAGTCACACGCACACGTCCACAGATGCATTAATTTGAAGAATAATTAAGTTCAGCCGACGAGAGGCACTGTTACTATCATGATAGCTCTTAGAAGTAACTCACATTCAGAACACAAAAGGTGCCGATATATCCATGAAAACGTATATAAATAAGTTATGATGAGGCTACCAAAGGTGCTGATACATCCCTGCTGGTCTCTCCTGCTCTCCATTACCACTTTGTGCACTCTTCAGCAGGTCCTCAGAACTATTCAGCTATGATAGAGATTTGCTGTATAACCTGACACCATCAGTTCAAATTTTGTTACGGTAAATACTGAATAAATTTGATCACTTGGTATGTATGTGGCAGAAAAAATAAAAATACCAAAACTCAAGACATCCATCATAACAAGATATGAACCAAAAAGAACTATTTTTTTTGTTAATTTTTTTCCGTTTTTAATTTTCCCCATATTATCTCTAACCTTGGGAATTAACTAATCTCATTGAGCAATGACTGACCCAATCCTGAGGTGGAGGCTCTCAGTGGATGGTGTATGTTACTTCTGATGGTAGGATGATGTTGAGGATTGCAATGGAATGAGATTATGCCTAAAGCTTTTACTGTGAGGACTCCAAAGCATGTTGAGCCTTGGGGATACTCTACACGAACTAGGCTTAGATAAGGCTAACTTAAATTGCCATCACAGAACAGCATATCGAACCACATCCCTCAGCATGAACAAAACCACTGAACTACCCCAGTGCCCCACCAAAAAGTACTTGAGAGCAATACAGAAAATTTACTCCAGAGCCTATCAGTAGGATTTTCAACACATTAACATAAAATTTGGGTACAAAAATGACTATGCATAAATATAAAAGACTCAATTTCCATCTAGTATATACAAAATAAATACTGGGGGATCAGCATAGACCAGAACAGATTTCACGGCTCTTTAGCCAGCCAGCAGTGAAGTGGGAAGTTTCAATGTGAGTGAACTCTTCTGAACATGGCACAAGTTTGTTAATTTTGCGATACAGTATACATTAATTCTATATCTGCACCTTATTCTGTTCCTCAAAACTGTTTATTTATGATTTATATGTCCATAAAGTATTTGTGAGTAGCCTCTGCATTGCCCCAATTTAACCCCCTGCAATTTTTATCTCTGGGAATGGGTATAAGAGTGGGTTCACAAAACAAATCCACATACTTTAGCAGAAGTTAAAATTTGTCAAGAAATTGTTACAGCAGCATGTAATAACCAATTTCCTTAGCAGATGCCAGAAATGCTTTAACAATAAAAGGGAGGCACTCCAACATCCCCTGGTTCGATATATGTGAGCACCTTTATTTTTAAGTGTTTGGTAGAAATAACTTAGGTGACAGCACTCCTAGCCAACTAAAATCTGTAAAACCTGTTCTGCTCTATACTGATCACCCAGTATGAGGAAGCAGGGATGCATTTTAGGATTTATTCCCTGCCTCCAAATTTCTGTAAACACTTTACGTTTCTCATATAGATAATGTAATTTATGATGGGATTGACAAATGTATGCTGAAATTATAATTCTGTTTGTGTCATTCTATAGATCAAAATGTAAGCTAAATCTACAATATATTCTATTTCAGACTGTGCTGCCATCTCACTTGCCGCAAAATGCAACCAATGCTCAGCTATGTGTTACATTGCCAGCTCCCCATATCACAGTTTTTCAAGGGATGTTTGTAGAAATGATACTCACAGGTGTCCTAGTATTTGTGGTCTGTGGAGTTTTTGATTGGCGTAATTCTACAAAAACAGATTCTGTTCCAATAAGATTTGGACTCACTGTAGCAGCTTTGGCCCTAGTAGGGGTAAGTAAAGATTTTTTTTCTTAGTAACTGAGAATTGGATGATGAATCAGATTGGAAAGTGCAGAAAGGAGGATTATGCAATAATTTTTGCACTTTCACATCACATGCCAGAAAATAGAACTATTAGGAATTCTTGTATCCCTAAAGAACACATTTTGCATTTGTGTTGCATACTAGTGATGAGCACTATCAAATTATTTGGTTTTTCATTTGGATTTAAAAACAGTTTATTTTCACAAAATGCAGGAACTAAGTAGCGCAAATTAGTAACCAGTTTCTATTTGGTTTGAAAAGTTCAATATAACAGGTATCCTAGCCCTCGAGTAATATGTAGTGCAAATTAGTAACCAATTTCTATTTGGTTTGAAAAGTACAATATAACAGGTATCCTAGCCCTCGAGTAATATAGAAAATACTTTTAGTGTACATTATTTTGCAATTTTAAAAACCATAATTTCTTGTGGTTACTCTCCAGTAATTAAAATGATGGTTAATTCATGAATATCAGGTTGTGAAAGCATACTTTCTGTTTCTCAATCAGACTAACACATACAATTTTGATATGGAACTTTGTATTTTTGCATGTATATAAAGAAATATGAATATATTTTTAAGGTTAAGTACTTATGCATAAATGTGTACAGTTATGGTCTCACAGTTATTTGAGGTTATATTGTGGTTATAATGCTATATCCATAGCATAGGTATCTGCAGTAGTACTTTGTTATCGAAACATAGAGAATGCACTTAAAAATACCCATTCACTTATATATTGCATGTTTTACTGCATTTATAAGCCAAACTTTTCCACTTTTGGGTTAAACTCCTGATATACCTACCTCATTTATGTTGTAGCTATTTGATTTGAGGTTAAAATAATGAGGCAAATTATATATAAAATGCAAAATGAGTCGAGTTTATACTTGAATTGCTTAACAAAGTAATAAATTGCCTGAAGCAATTAATGTAAACTTGAGTAATTTGGCAGTTGATATATAAGTTGGGCTTCACTGTATACCATTTCCAATTTGATTTTTTTTATCAATTGATGAGGCAAAGTTAATTCCATGCATGCCGAAAGTGGTAACAAGTATAGAGGAATACCCATTATGGTGAGCCCCTTATTTATTCTTTAATTTGGGTTACATTTAGAATTATACTAGTGAATATGTAAAATATAATCACATTCTAAACTTATGTAGGTACTTCACTTTAATACCTAGACAAATGCAGAACTACATCAGTTTTTGTGGCTGTTAGGCATCATTTGTTTTAAATTTCTCCAAAATGGAGTAGAGTTAATTTCCACATTTGTATAATACACCCTAATTCCACTTGTGTTATTTGATTAAAAATGAATGATTTGGCTGCACTTATTCTTCAGACTGGCTATCTGCACTGTAAGTAAGTAAATAAAGAATTATAAACCTTAAGTTACATTAAGAAAACATTTTCCAGCATGAAATCTTAGCAAAAAGTGATTTTAAATCCATATTAGATAACATAATATTCTGCTTATGTTAAAATCCTGCATCACACATTGGAAGGAAGATTCCCATTTACTTCCTTTCCAGATTTGTCTCTTTTGTTATTTTTACCATTAGGGCTGCTTTGTAGTTTTTTTTTTTTTTTGTTCGCATGTAACAGCCACCTTAAACTTTAGGGCCCTAAGCCAAAAAGTGTAGCCCAAGGTAGAGGACCCTAAGGTGCATAGTGTAGCCAGCATACTTTTTTTATAAGTACAGGAGTGGAGTACTAGTAGCCTGCAGAGCGATGACAGGGCTTAGCTGAGACATCTGTGAAGCTAAAACACCAATAATAGCAAGGAGATATTAGAACCTTGGCAATATAACAGATTTGAAATCTAGGCACGTTAATATTTTCAGCACTTATAAATTTGGATCATCTGTGGAAGTTTCACTTATTAAAAAAATGTGCTGATCAATGTCATTGACTATATATTCCCCATCCACAGGGGTTTTGATACTTACATACTGTACTTCCTTTCTTTGTGGACATCAAGAGAAAGAAGTGTAGATACTTCATATTCTCTGGAATGCAATTGACATCGTGTTCAGTGCAACACTGGTTCATCCATTTAAGTGACTTCATCATTGCAGCCGAGTACCAAGGAGCTAATAGTATAGTAACATTGCATAACCTATAGCAGCACAAAACTTATTTGTAAAACTAAATACTGGGCAACACTCGAGTAATTGTTACATGATATCAGGTAATTCAGTAGTTTTCATTCAGTAGTGCCCATTGCTATTGCATACCGTTTTGCATTGTTTAAACTTTTTTTTTAAATTTCCTGGAATTTTGTAGTTGTGGTCTGATATCTGTGTACAGTGTTACATTGCTTAGTTTTGGCTTTCTCTACTACTTGTCTGATATAAGTAGGGGAAGTAGGGTTTCAATCCAAAAATTAGGCATCAAGAGTTGTATATAAATGCATGTTTTGAGAGATGTTGAACTTAAAAAAGGGCATTGTTATAAAATGGTCTCTTCAAACGTATGATTTAAAAATGTAAAGATTGATAAACTTCTAAATTCAATTGTCATTTTTTAGGAATATTTTTATGGAATTCCTCATCCCAAATGAATTGACATGAGGAAAAGGTGGTTATGATTATTTTAATTTGAATGATTTTAATTAAAATGTGAGATGTTGAGTAAAAAGTACCTATTGCATGTGCTTAGCTCAACTTTCTGTTGTAGTTAGTTTATTGCAGCTACATGTAGCTGTAAAAGATCTAATGTCTTGTTAGAATAAAACAATTTGTATTTGCTGTTTTACACTAATTCAGAGATTACAGTATGAAAATAATTTTCTCTTAAATTCCTGATTTTGATCCAATATGCAGAGCGTTGAGAGCAGTTTATCTAAGGAATACTTTTTTCAAGCTATGCTATTATAAAATTCTTCTCTTTCAGGCACCATTTACTGGAGCCAGCATGAACCCTGCAAGATCACTAGGACCAGTAATTTGGACTGGTGTATGGAAGAACCATTGGGTAAATATGCATAATTTCTGGTGTAAAAATCCTTAGCATGGCTTCCTTCAGAAGAGAAGTAAAGGCCTCATAAAGTAACCTGAAGCCTGATAAAGAGGTCTCTGATCAAAATTAAGTAGTTTTTCACACCCAATATAGAAGAGAGTGTTGAGAACCATAGCAGTTGGGCAGGTTTTTCCAATTGAAAATTGTATGACGTCAGAGCTTGGTTTTGCCTGCAGAGAAGCCTTATGGTAGAAGTGGTCAAAACTATGCCACTCTTGCTCGTTACTTGTAGGCTAAACCACTCTCAAGAGTGTGGCAAGAGAATCTCGTGAAATAGTGCTCATGAACAAGGCGACTCGACTCCGATCTCATAACTAGACACTGACGTATGATCTGTAGTATAAACTGGTTGTGCAATAATTAGAGCCCAGACTTTTAGATTTTAACCTATGTTTTCCCCTTGTAAGTAAGAACGTTTCAAAGTACTTTTATGTTTCATGCCATTTGTGTGAATCTTATACAACCTAAAAAAAACCTAATGGGACACTAAGACCTAAAATTAACTAAACTTAAGTTTTTTTTTTAACCTCAGTAGAAAATTTATCAATTTTTCTTCAATTCATTTGAGTTACATTTTTTTTAAACAATTTGTTTTATTTTGAGTGTATTTGTGAGGTTAACCAGGGATTGAATTTATCACAATTTTTATCTTGGTACAGAAATTGCATGTATGAGGAATGCATCAATGACGTCTTATGCTGTTGGAAGATCTTTTTCTGCCTATAGGAATATATTAAAAAAAATATCAGAAAATTTAGAAATGTGTTGTGTGCAGCAAAGATGCTGAAATGTGAAGTTTGTTTTATGCAAGTGCTATATATTTAAAATGCCTGCTGAATTTTTTAGTTAAAATGTTCTAGTCACAAGTATGCTGTGTAATAAATTGCCTTAAATTATGTTCCATGAAGTGAAATTGTTTACATAATTTTAGCTGTTTAAAAGGTGTTTGTTGTTGACTTACTTAAATAGGTTGGAAAATTGTTAACCCCCCCCAAAAGCTAGGAACAATTAACATTGTTTAAAAAAAAAGCTAGGAAAATTGTTTAAAAATCTAAAGAGACTAGTAGGAGATAATAAAGGCTAAAACTGCATTTATAAAAAAGCTAAAAATCCGGGCCATATTAATAACACAAAATGACCCAGAGGCGTTCATAGTAAATGGTTTGAATCAGCGATATTAATCGTTAATGACATACCAATAATTTGTGTGCTATGTATAAGGGCTACTTTTTTTAAAGGTCTGATTGGTTGCAAAATTAAAACCACAGTGAAAATCGGATGAAGCTTTGCGCAGATGTATCTAGTATGACTGTTGATTGATTCACATACATGTCAGATGTAAGTGCAGGTAAGCGCGCAATGAGCAAGTAAACATGTCTAGAACAATAGCGTCACCTGCCAAATGTGAAGTGCATGCTGTAATTCAATTTCTTCACATGAAGGGGTACAACACAGATGAAATTCACTGACAAATGAATAATGTGTATGGTGAAACATTCATGAGTGACAGCACTGTCAATGGCACAGGAACTTTGAAGCAGGGTGTACAAAGTCCATGATGCAGGCATCAGGGAAGGAAGTGAATGTGAACTGATGATCTTTCAGCAATTGGATCAGGCAATTCGAGAAAACCGTCGGTTCAAAATTTCTGTGTTGCATGAGTCGTTTCTCAAAATTTCAATATCAACTCTCTACAACATCGTAAGTGAGACACTTCATTACCACAAACTGTGTGTGAGATGGGTTCCCAAGGTCCTGTCAGACCATCACAAAACACAGCAAATGGATGCCGCCTTAAACTTTCTCCAGCGTACTATGATGAAGGAGAAGATTTCTTAAACAAAAATGTCACAAGGGACAAGACATTGGGTCCATTGCAAAACTGAAGAAACAAAAGAACAGTGAACAATCCAAACAGTGGATGCATTCTTCTGTCCCGTCAAAACCGAACAAGTCCAAGTGTACATTTTCCAACAGAAAAATGTATGGCTACTGAGTTCTGGGACCAAAAAGGAGTTCTCTTGGTGGAATTCATGGAACGTGACATGACGATCACTACAGCCTCATACTGTGAAACTCTTCAGAAACTATGAAGGGCAATTCAGAACAAGCGAAGAGAAATGCTGTCATTAAGCATTGTTCTTCTTCATAAGAAAGCTCGGGTACACTCTGCATCTGCACCAAAGAATCTCCTGCAGCGTTTTGGATGGGAATGTTTGATCACCCACCATACAACCCGGACTCTGCTCCTTCTGATTTTCATCTCTTTCCTGCATGAAAAAGTGGCTAGGGACCAGCATTTTAGCACAGACAATGAGCTGCAGACCAGTGTACAGACTTGGCTGAAAGCAAGGGGATTGAAAGTTGATACCACACTACAAAAAATACCTAAATCAGAGCAGCAACTATGTAGAGAAGTAACCAGTAGGTGTAGCTAAATGTTACAAATAAAACATATTTGATTTTCACTGTGGTTTTAACTTCACGAGCTATCAGACCTTGAAAAAAATACCCTTGTATATAACTTAAGGTATACTTAAATAAATATGTTCAGATTTCAACTAAAAATAAAATTACTACTTGTAACTTAAACACCTTAGGAATAGTAAAAGATATACACACTTATTTGTAATAAAAGTGGAGACCATGTACACATATCTGCAGATTCTGTTATACCTCATTTCGTTTTCAACTCTTTCCATAGCGTGGGTTATTTAAATATCATCCTTATCCTGGTAGGCTGTTTAAATCTTAAATCATTTAAAGAGATGAAACAATATTTTATCTTAAAGAACTGACTGTGCGAGTTTCCGCGTATTACACCGCAGTCTTGCTATAATGAGACTTAAGAGTCTTACGAGTAATTGAGAATCTTGCACACTTGTTGAGTTAACCTCTCTCCTGTCAGCTATGTGTTCAGTTCCGTCTTTTGGCTGCGAGAAGTGTGCTTAGCAGCAGAGGTACGCTCGTTTCTCGTAAGATTGACCAGCTCTACCTTACAGAGCAAGCATAAAGGTCAAGGTCAGAACAGCAGTGATATATGTGTATATTATGCATGTATCACTGTGTATTGTCCTGGCTTCAACAAGTGGTATACCTCAACGACCCTCAACTCCAACAAGTTTTCTTCCTGTTTGGGAAGAGTTGTTCAAGTTTGTGGATACTTGAGCAGTGGCAAAATGTTTAGTGTATTCCAAAGAAATGCAGTATGTCAAGCAATTAATTTACACAAACATTATTCATGCCATGCTGCTGAATCAATAAATACCAAGGAGAAGTAGAGCTAATATAATCATGAAACTTAAACATTATTACATAATGCTGAAACAGAACCTCTCTTGCAAGGATTATAGCATACATACATGTACACACATGCGTGCACACATACACACACATCTGGGGTAATGTTGGGGAGAAGAAGCATGCATAATTGAGAAACCTGTAATTGGATGCTTTTAAGGTATGACATACATATGTAAATAGGAAATTACATTTAAAAACTTTTTTCAACAAGTATTCTTTTCAAAAGTTTATTCTACTTCTGTGCATAGGTATTTTAGGCCTGTTTATTTCTTAAAATAGTCTGTGATGTTAGTCTGCTTCTGAGAGGAGTTGACATTTTTTCATACAGCACTTCAAATTTTTCTTGCAGCAATAATGTCATTGTTCTGCTGCCCCATATAACAACAACCATTTTATTGATCCAGTAAATCCTTTGTACATTGTACAATTGACATAGGACAGGTCATTTGTTACATAAATAAATAATATACATATATACATACAGTTGCTTACAATGTGCTATTTACAATTCAGCTAAATTATACAGACACTTATTAATGAGATATTCTTTCAGCTTATGTTTGAATCATGGTTTTGGGCATTGACTAAATTTTTAGTGCTACTAGTAACCTATTGAATAAAATTGCCCCTCTTGTACCAACATTCCTTTCAGTGAAACTTTTGTTTGTGTGTCTAAAGAGATTACAGTTATTTCTTGTATAATGGTTGTGCACTTGGTTATTTCTTATTAATGGTTGCTTATCTGTTATATATAGTATAGTTCTATAAACATACAGAGAATAAATGATTGAAAGCTTATTATTCATAAATGCAGTTCTACATGATTTTCGTGATTCCATTTTATACATTAATCTGATGCTTTTCTTTTGTAAAATAAGAATTTTTTTCATTTTAGTTTTAGCAGGACCCCCCCCCCCTCCCCATATTTCCACACCAGGATAGATGCATCCAAAATATATTCATTTTAAAATTTGAACATCATCATAATTTTGAAAATACCTCAGTAAACATATTGATTTGCTAACAACACTGCATATATAGTCTCTATGTTCTGTCCATTTTAAACAGTTGTCTACTTTAATGCCTAAAAATTTGTGAGTGTTAACGTTTTGAATTACCATATTCTGAACCTGCAAACTGACTTTGTTTTTTGAACATTACATTTCAAGTTCAAAGTTTCAAAATAATTGAGAAGCGAGGATGTGGCGTTTATGTTTCTGAGGAGTTCGTCTGTTTTTTCCCAGCAAATAGCTGTACTATCATCAGCATAGGGTGTGATATATCATTCACATATAATATAAATAAGAGTGGGCCCAACACTGTGCCTTGGGGTACTCCATATTTCACCGTTTCTATTTTGGATAAACTAGCCATTCTTATGAGTAACTTCAGTCATTTGTTTTCTGCCAACTAAGTAACTGCCAACTAACTCTTTAGGGTGGCCTCTAACTTCATATATATCCAGTTTCTTTAGAAGGGTATTGTGATTCACACAGTCGAACACTTTGGATAAACCAAAAAATGTGGTACTAACTTTATTGTTACTTTGTACCTTTTCTACTATTATTTGAATAAACTGACTGCTAGCAGTAATTGTGGATCTGTTTTTCCGAAAGCCATGCTGGAAGCTTTCCATTACATTGTATTTATCAAAATAGGAAATTAGTCTGGATAATATTACTCTTTCAAAGATGTTTGCAATTTCGGAGATTAGGGTGATTGGCCTGTAGTTATTAATATCATTTTTATTACCTTTTTTGATCACTGGCTTAATTATTGCCAGTTTTAGAATATCTGGGAATTGTTCTTTCTCCTTGGAGAAGTTAACTAACTAGATTAATGGCTTAATCAAGGCTACTTAACATAGTTTTAATACAAGTGGACTGATCTCGTCCCACCCATAACTTTGTTTATTTCTTAATTTGTTAATCAAGTTGTTAATTTTATCTTCAATCTAGAAGAATAGCAACACATTGCAATGCAATACAATGACTGTTATGGTCACTGTCTTCATCCCCACTTTCACATGCACTGTCTTCTTCTTTGTTTTGTTATGAAGCAGCAGTCACAATTTCAGCATCACTCATATACTGAAAGCCAGGTTCACAAGCATCAATCTTCAACCACTTATTCAAGTTTTCTTCATCGACAAATTCAAAGTCATTTAAACCCATCGTCAGTTTCATTAATTGTGTAATTGCTTCTTCTTCATCACTGAAATATTGAAAATAACTTTCTTTTCTATCTGGAAGAATTTTCCCCCATGACTGACCTAGTGTTTGTGGCTTGACATCCTGCCAGGCATCAGAAATCCCGTGTATGGCATCTAGAATTGTCAACTTCTTCCAGAATGTAACCAAATCATCTTCATCAAATAGCATTGTTAGAAGTCCAGCCCAGTAGCACTGTTTTGCTGATGCAAGTGCGCCCTGGTACATTGGCTGTATAAAGACAGACATATTAGGTGGTAAAAACTTATGATGAGTTGATCATCAGATACGCGAATGCTCTCCTTGGGATGTGAAGGAGCATTATCAAGCATAGAAAAGCCTTTTGTGGCAATCCTTTTTCTTCTAGAAATCACTGAGTTTTGATACAACATTTTTATGAAACCACTTTTTCAAAATTTCACTATTCATCCATGCTCCTTTTTGGTTATAATAATGAACAGGGAGATCTTAGCTTTGATATCCTTGAATGCTTCGGGTTTTCTTGCTTTTCTAATCTTTAGAGTTTCACTTTGTGGTTCCCAAAAGCATTAGCAGTACACAAAATTGTAATGTGTTCTTTAGATAACTTATATACAGGAGCATGAGCTTCACTCTTGCAAGCAAGGGTTCTGATTGATAGACATTTCCAATGCAGACCACTTTTGTCTGCATTATAAATTTGTTCTGGTGTGAGATTCTCTTCTACAAAATTCTGGAACTCTTCGCAAAACAAATCAACTGAGCAACATTAAAACTAAGCCGCTCTCCTTGCACAGTGAGTTTGCGATTTCCATTACATTGTTTGAAACTGGTTAGCCAAACAGCTGGGGCATTAAATTCTCCCTCTAACCCTAGAGCTTTATGAAAAAATTGAGCCTTTTTGGCATACATCACACCTGAAACAACCACACCTTCTGTTCGTTTTTGGCTGAACCATTGTTAAAGAGCAGCATCTAAGTCATCAAATGTAGATCTCTTCATGCTTTTTCATGCAGATGGTCCAAAATAAGGATCACAGTCCTGATAAAATCCTGTATTTTCTGCTTATTGTTTTAATGTCTTGAACAGTCTGCATTCCAATCTCATAATCAGCACTTAATTTTGCAACAGTTTTCCTCTTCTCAAATCTTTCAATTAATTCTAAATTTTGTTTTAATGTTAACACACATTTTTTTCGTTCCTCCGCCATCTCTTTTACAAATTTCTTTTAACTCACTTTGTTGACACATGCTGATTAACATCAGAAAAGCTGAACTTGTTTTTAATTTACACAGGGCTGATAATAATGGAAGTGGTACTCAATTGTCACAAAGAGATTGTTTAAACAATGGAAATGGCATTTTTGTTGCACAGCAGGTTCTTTACTGCTGTTTCTTAGGGAAAAACAATCTAAAAACATTCCTTTGGGGAGGAGGGTGAATTGATAATCTGCACACAAATATTCAGGCGTATGCTGTATCTATATATGTGAAAATTCTTTTCAGTTTTGGAGCCTTATGTAACTTGATTATAATTTAGCCATAGTGCTAACGCCACTGCTCCAAGGTCAAGTGCCTGTATTTGCTCTGTATTTTCTGCCAGCCTGCTTCTGAGCAGAAAGAAGTTCTGAATGACATCACATAGCATTTAATCGGAAGTGCCTGAGTTAGAGCACCTATAAAAACACTCAATTTAATTTAATTTGTTAAGTATTGACTCCTCCATATATCAACTACTATTTTGGAATCATAAAATCACTGGCTGTTTGTTTTAAAATGCGTAACTTTAATTTCAAATTTTATGCACTAACTACTTTTTAATATCTTCTTTGGAAATTTTGGAGCACTTTCCACCATGTTTGTTTTCTCCTTGCACACAGGATTTTTATTTTTGATACCAAATGCAGTGCTAATAGTAGGTAAGAAAAGTACCTATTGCATTCCACAGGGATTTCATCAGAATCTCTGAATCTAAAAAGGAAATTTTTTAGAGTGAGAGAGTGCTGCTTCTTCTTCTTCTTCTTCTTCTTCTTCTTCTTCTTCTTCTTCTTCTTCTTCTTCTTCTTCATATATAATGAAAAAGGAGTATCATTTTAGTTACTGTTGGGGTGGAGGGCAAGATTGCCTGAAACAGTGAATTTTAATGGCATATTTAGTATAAAAGATGATCTTTTATTTTTTAAATGTAAAATATTTATATTAAAAGTAGTTGTTTTGGTAGAGCAATAATAACCAGTAACAATTGCCCCCCTCAGGGACCTTAAATGATATTTAAATTTTAGTATCTTCCAAAGATGTAACAGAAACATTTTAAAGAAAATTCTCCCACCCCAAACTACACCTCAATTGGAAAATGTTTCAAAATTATTTCCTAAAAAATGGTTCTAGTAATTTTAGTTAAAATGCCAAATAATTAAGACATTTACAATACAAATAAAAAGTAGATCTTGTGAAGTTCTCTTTATTCTGAATGTCTTTTGTTGAACTGGTAAAACTGTATAATAGAGGGAAAATCTTACTGTTCAAAAATTCAAGATTTTCTGAAAACATAATTTTTAAAATTGTTTTGTGACATTAACCATTTCTGATATATTCTTTGTTATTGCCTTGAAGTTTTAAATACTATTCTTTATTCAATGTACCAATGCTTTCAGTTTCCTATAGTGCTTTTTTATTTAATGTTGGGTAAATCCCACTTATCAGTTATGTTTCATGCCTACCTGATTCTGCTAGTTACTTATTGGTTTGAAAAAGTAAATGGTGAAAGATGTGGAAACAAAAGCATTTTCCCTGAGTGGCTGTAAAACACACACTAGTTGTGTCCCATCTCCTTTTGGCTTTATGTGAAAAGCTTGATACTCAAACTCAAACCAATGAACAGAAATCGATTTCCAGCTCAGGAACAAATAGTAGGAGGTGTGGAAAGATTAAGATTATGTTGAGTGGTTAGATCAAATTGCCTTATAAACATTTTCCTCTTTATTACATGTCATTTGAAAGTAACAAAGGACCTATACAACAATCAGCAAATGATTGTCTTATTGAGCTGAGAAGCCTGCGGTGATACACTGCGTATTTCCAAGAACAGTGCTAAATTGGTGTAAGAAATACCATAAATAGGGTTACTGGGCACAAATTAAATATTTAATTATAAGTATGCAATGTAGTCTATATGGCATCTGCTTACACTAATATTTACAAGTAGTGAGCCTCAACAGATACCCACATTGAAGCAAGATGAGTCATTATCAAAGTTGTAAGACAATCTCCTTTTAATACAGCAAGAATATTTGTAGCAGATACTAATTATACTGTGTCTACTTGGAGTATTAAGAGAACTGGAGTAATAACCAGAAAGGCAGCACTAAGAGAATTATTAAATAATACACAGAAGGGGATCATATAGCTTTTTGCAAGGCATATTTACTCCTGGCATAATACAGTATTTTCAGATGAAAAAGTATTTGCAAGCACTAGTTAAGGTTGTGTGCATGTAAATTGGTCAAAACATTCATTGTGATTTTATCTTTAATATATTGCAGAAAATTGTTGAGTCATTCTTTTGCTTTGGAGGTGGAGTTCTGCGAGAGGACGAGCATGCTATAGAGAATGCAAGACAATCAAATAGTAATCAGTATATTTCCATATTAGAAAATATCTAGCTACCGAGTGTGTGGAAAGTGGGCCTATTAAATTCCAACTACAGTGGCATCCACATAATACTCCATGTTACAAACTATTGTTACAAACCATCCAGAGAGTCTGGATTTAAATCTGACTGAAAGTGTATGGGAGGCACAGATGCAGAATGCTATGACTGTGTTCACTGCAGACTTCACACAAGTGACCGGTTTGGGAGATTGAAACCACATGGGAAAAAATCACAAATTCTTAGGCATACAGGGTGATTCAAAAGTCTCTTGACATATTTGTCCAAACAATGTTTTAAGTGAAACCTTTTACTACATATGGAAAGTAATGCCTGCTGGATGATAACCCCAGGATATTTCAATATGGTGACCCTCTAAGTCATGGCACGACTCCATCTTTGTTGTGTAGATTGAAATATTTTGCCAGCACAGCTGCTGTGATTGCAGTTACTACAGTTGCTGTAAGGTGTTGATCTTCACTGCATACACTTTGGACTTGACAAAACCCCAGATAAAGCACTACAGTGGTGTTAGATCTGGAGAGCGGATCACCCAAATTTTCGGTGAACCATGGTTGATCCACCTACCAGGGAAGACATTGTTGAGGTGGTCATGAACACTGATCACCTCACCAGCAACAGATCCTGTCGTTTCAGTTTCAGTACAGATCTCTTAATAGCCTGCCTGCTTGAACCTGGTTTCCTGAACTTTCTAGTAAATTTTTCTTCTTGGACCTGCTTGTAAGTCAATCCTCAAAAACGAAGGTAATCTTTCCTCTATTGTTAACATAGTTTCCAATTACCTATGACATAAATGCATAAATTAACGGTATGAGCAAAATGTCAAGAGACTTTTCAACCAGTCTGTATATGAGCATCCATTTAGTTCAGTATGAAGAATAGGTGCTGTTATTAGGGACAGGGAATTATTATTACTAGAACTTCTTGCTTCAATTACATTTTTTCTCTATTGTTTTTATACATATTGAGAATGCTTTGTGAATATATTTTTTTGTGTATAATTTTTGTATATTATTCATTGATTTACATTGCTCTATTCTATTTATATTGTGAAAGATAATGGAAAAAAAAATTATATTCAATGTGCAAATAAAATTAAAACACATCACAATAATGTTCAATTGACTTCACCCACCATCCAACAAGTCATAGAAGAGTTGAATATTTTTAGGCTAATATAGGTGGTTTAAAATATTAAGGACTCGCTCATTATTCTTTACAAACATTGGATCTTGATTTGCAAACAAAGTTTTACATCAACATTTTCTGTCACCGGTCCTTAATGAATTTTATATATACAAATATCACAGATACAAAGCAAAATTAAATGACACATGGGGGGGATTAATAAATAAAATTTGCAGGAAAGATAAAGTATTTTAATTTGAATTACTCATGGCTCCTGCATCTTTTTCTGCTAATTGTTTACAAAGCAGCAAGAGCAATAGACATGTTCATTTTGAGCTATTAAATGTCATAAAATGAGTTTTGTATTAAAAGCAAAAAAAAATCTTATGTATTCCATTCACATGACTTTCTCTTGCTGTTCTGCAAACTAACCTTTTATTCAAAGGTTAGTTTACATTTTGCTAAGCAAGATAAACATTAGCAAAAATAGCCTTATTACTTGCTTCCTTGTAAGTAGAAGGGAAATAAGGGAATGCTCAGGCTAAAGCGATAGTTAAGTCCTTTAAATGCTGGTCACTATGTGAAACATTGAAATTCCATTCCCTTTGCCTGCCAAGAGTAAACAAATGAGAGACAAGATAGATTGATTCTTCAATAATTGTGTGTTTTAATGCAATCTGCATTTTTTGTTTAACAAGTTTTTGTCTATCTCTTATGGGTTACCAGTTTTACAAAAGGCGTCCAGAATGAAGCAGTCTTTAAAGGCTATTCCCAGAAAATTCAACTATACCTTTTGTCATAAAATTATCTTAAACATAAGGGATTTTAATCAAAATCATTAGAGCCATTTTTGAGAAAAACATTTTCAAAAAAATGTTCCATGAAAAGAGTAGTTGTGGGTGGGAGGATTTTCTTGAAATCTTTGTATCGCATTCTTGGAAGATACCCAACCTAAATAGTAAGTTTGGTATTTAATCACATTTTTGTTTCTGAGCTAAACTGCCCCCCCCCCACACACACAGACACACAGAGTTTATAAAAATGCTTTTTATGGAATCAGGGGGTCTTAAAACATGTATTACTGGTGAAATCTCAGTATCTCGTTTGGAGACAATACAATATCTTCTCTATAAATTATGTACTACATAGTACGTGTATAGACAGTAAAAAAAACAAAGAAAACAAAACAAAAAAACACAAACAAATAAAAACAATATGGAAAAAAAAACTCAGTTGTATGAAAATGAACCATATAAAACTGAAAAACATTACAAAAAAAATTACTTGGTTTAAAAAGATTGGCAACCTTTATTTATATTCCTTTTCTTGCAAAACTCTAATAATAAAATGTATTTAAGATAGTATTAATTTTGAGTTAATTATAGAAAGGCAGAAACAGAATAAAAAATGCTATGCTATGCTCAGGATTTAAACTCCAATCTTGAGCTTCTTGTGCATTGCTTTGCCAAGCTACATATGTGTGGTTTTAGATGGATCGGAAAGTATTTTCCTACTTTAGAATTATGCAACATTTTTACATTCAGTAAGAAAATTGTTTATAATCTATACATAGCGCTGGAACATCATGGATGTACTCTAATGGACTAATATGGAACCTTACGGTTTTATGTTCATAAAATACGGTCGCTTTTACACTCCTGGGTGGTTTTCTGGTTATTTATTGGATTTGGAGAGTAGGAAGTGAGCACAACTACTTTATTCCATTCATTATATTCGTGTGAATCTAGGTTTTATTTTGGTTTTGCCCAATGTGTTGCTGTGAAGCAGATATTATGGAATCTTTCTGCATTTAATGAATATCAGTAGCCCCGTAGTATCTTTCAAGTTTTCCACTGGCTGTGAAAGCAAGTTGTGACCATGAGTTTACTGAAGTAGCCAGGTTCAAAAAAACATGCTGGGGATGAAGATGAAGATTCAAAGAATACTAAAAATATGTGTGAAGGCTCAAGTAAAAACAAAACTTTAAAACATTAGTTTCATTAAAGACGTGAGTATTACGACAGAATCTAGGTTAAATGTTACTGAAAGTGTGATGCAGATTCAAGGGAGAATCTAGCTTATAGTTCTACACCTTCTACCATCAACTGTGAAATTCAAGGACCCAGCTACCGAAAACAAGATTTTCCATACTGTTGGAATGGGTCTGTGTGATTATTTTTTGTCAGAGAACAAGTGGTTATTTGTAGAAAATAAAAATTTAGGCTGCAATATATGTAAAGAGGAAGGTAAATTAGGTTTAGGAACTTCTAAAGCTAATGAAAGTGTGGGTAGAATGCAAGGTTCATCCCAATGGAAATAATATTAATCAACAACAAACAAGCCTTCAGAATAAATATTTGAGCACAAAAATTCAGAATCTCACAAAAAAACTATGTTACTAAAATCAGAATCTAATAAAAATATATTTGAAAGTTGCTTGGACATTATGAATGTCAAACACCTAGAAACCACCGTTTGAGTATTTCGGACAGTATACTCAATTGCAAAAAGAAATAGACCCTTCACATACCTACAATCTTATGGTGAATTTCAACAATGAAATGGTTTAGACATGGGACAAGTTCTTCATACAAATTTTAGTTGCGCTAATATTGTTGAGCACATTTCACAGGAAATGAGAAATAAAATAGCAAAATCTATAACAGAAAATCAGAGGAATATCAGTATTATGATTGACAAATCAACAACAGTTAGTGTAAAAATCTGTTTTAGTGTTATGTTTGAGATGTGCTCTTTCAGATACTTGTGAAGTGTTTCCTTTTTCTGGCACTTGATAGAACTTGAATCAACTACAACAGATGTTATTACTCAAGAAATATTGAAGAATTTTTTTTATATGGGATGAATGAAAACTTTCAGGCAGAACATTTAGTTGGTCTAACATGTAATGTTAGGTAGAAAAAATGGAGTTGGATATAGTAATCTGGCACTGTTAAACCATCGCTTGGAATTGGCTGTTTCTGATAAAAGGAATGAAGTTATAGGTGTTAACCATTTCCATTCTTTCTTTGACAAATTGCATTCTTTATACAGCTGCTTCACTGGAAGAAAGAGTTAAGAAGATTGAGAAAATATTTACAATAAGATGGGTAGCATCAAGCTCCAGAACTGTAAAAGCTGTCTGGCAAAACTACAGTGCAGTAGTAAAACATTTTAGTGAGGCCAAAAATGACCACCAGAAAGACTTCAAAAGGGCAAAATTCCAAGGTCTAGAAAGAAAAGATGTTAACATGTGTGGAATTTCTAAAAAATATTGCAATTATGTATGATGCTCTTGTTGAGTTAGCTGAATTGTCATTAGAGTTGCAGAAAAGAGAGATAAGTGCAGAGTCTGACAGAGACTCAAATCAAGTGCACTTTTAAAGTGTTTGAATCTATATGTAACTCAGCTTCTGGAGAATACTACAGAACAGTTCTTAAAGCAGCAGAAAACAAAAAGTTTAGAAACATAATTATGATTACATGATTCTAAAAAGGTTGTAAAAATTGACAGAAAGCAGTTTTTCACAAGTCTTGTGATGAATAATTTAAATAATAGGCTTATGTAAAATGTGTCCACACCATCTCATCTTGGTTGCAGCTCTAGTCAGCAGAGACATGAGAGAATGACAAAAGTTTGAGTGATTCAGTGGTACTATACAAAAATAATTAGCCCTCCACTTCTACTTTGGATATCTGCTATGGTGATGAGAGTGTTGGCAACCTTTGTGACTCTTTCCACACATATCAGACAAGAGGAGGTACATTAATGCTTTTAGAAAGTAAGTCGAGACCAAGGAAATTGCCTTTAATCAAGACTATACAGTCCATTCCCATTTCTACAGCAGAAACTGAAAGAGCTTCAGTACCATGAATGAGATCCACACCGGAAAGAGAAATAGGCTGCTGGTTGCAAGATCAAGCAGACTTATTTTCATAAGCAGTGTTGGACCTCCTGTGCACATATTTAACCGACAACCATATGTCAAGTCATGGCTACGAAAGGGGAGACGTTCAGCTCATGAAACAACTTGTCTGAAACATGAGGTCGTTGATTTTGGCACTCAATACAAGTCCATTTGGGAATTGCTGAATTAATAAAGTGAGTTCCTATAAATACTTTGTTCCAACTAAATCACTGTGTATCAACTTCTCTTGAGATATTGCTCCCCAATGTAAACTTTCATTTTTGTTCATTTTTCTATTCCAGCCTATGGAATAAATGAAAAAAATAAATAAATCAAATGGAGTAAAAAGTCAATAAAACTGAATTCTTTATGTTTACTCAATCAATCTAAAACTATCATGGGTGCTAGTCTCTGGTGCACATCCCCTATTGTGAAAAAAGGCATTATATTCAAATATAAATGCTTTAATGTAACTTGAGCATTTAATTTAATAATTTGCACACATCCATATAAGAGGTATGATAAAAAATTAATGGGAATTTTTGTGTTTCTTAAAGAAACTTTATTTATTCATGTACATCAACTTTGTCATCTGCTTAATCCCCCTCAGACATAACATGCAAGGACTGTCATAATGTTTTAAAGTAACTAGGTAAAATTTATAAGAACAAATACAAAAGCATAAGTTAAAGATGAATTTTAAGATTATTATTATACAAATGGAAAACAGCAAAGTAACTACCCTTCAATTTTGATACTGCTAATATCAAGGATTGTTGGAAAGGGAGAGATATTCATATAACTAAAAGAAATTATTTCTGTTCACAGATATTTTGGGTTGGCCCTCTTGGTGGTAGTTTAATATGTGCTACCTTCTACCGGTTTGTGTTCAAGATACCAGAACCTGTGCCAGAGCCAGTGGAGAAAATATCAGACCAGGAACTTCCACTTACAACAGTTCAAACTGAAGAGAACAACGAAAAATAGAAAACTGCTACCTAGCACTTATTTCATGTTACTTAAGTAAACTAGAATATGGACAATAATGAGCATCGTTATCTTGCTCATTTTTTGTTAAAACTATTTACAGTTTCTGAAAAGTGAGTAGTGTTATGGAAGCACATAGAAATAACTATTTAATCTTCTAGTGTACAGACAAGTACAAATAGGTAATGGCCCACATTAATATGTTTTGCTTGCTGAATCTAGTGATCTTGGAGCCAAGAAAGTGAGAGAAAAGTCTGAGGACTTCTGCTAAGAATCTTTGTAAAACTAGATAGAATTAAATTTGTGTAAGCATTAAACTTAAAAAATGTGTAATTGTAAAATTTTTATTATTACATATTTTTCTTAAAACACAAATTTGTCATATAAAATACTAAGTGTGTATCAGAATGTGTATTAGAACTTAAAAAATTATTGTTGTGTGAATCTGAAATATATATACATTGTTATTAAAATACTGTGTTTATAATGCACCTGTTGACACCTGCCCAACTTATTCTAAATGAGTGTATCCCTAACGCACATAGGGATTATGTAATTTGGAGAAAAGAGTTGGAAAAATCTAATGTGTTCCATTCACATGACTTTCTCTACCTGCTTATCTGCAAACAAACATCACCAATGATTATTCCTCCTTCTACTTCATGTTAATCAAGATAAGCATTAACAGAATGGTCTGTTTACTTTGTTCCTTACAAGCAGAAAAGAACTAAGGAAATTTACTAGGCTAAAGCAATAGTCAAATGTTTTAAAAGCTATGGCTATACAATTGTCAGTGAAATTTGCTTCTTTGCATTGCCAGTAGCTAAACAAAAGAAACATGGACCACATCCTGTTTGAGAAAAGTATAAGTATTTTAAAATTGAAACCAATAACAAGGAATATCTCAGAAATGGTTAGCTCCACAGTAAAAATGTATAATCCACAACATAAACTGTGTGTTTTGACAAGATTTACAAATTTTTTTTTTTTTGCAGTAAGTTTTTGTCTTGTCTCTTATAGTTTAATATTATACAAAAGTCACCCAGAATGAAGAGGACTTCAGAGGCTATTCCGAAAAAATTCACGATACACATTTTCTCATGTAAATATCTTTAATGAATTGTATTTTAATCAAAACTGTTAGCTATTTTTGAGAAATCGAATTGACTAATTGTGTATTTCTGTTCAATGGATTATAGCTAATAATATATTTTCTATAAATTCTTGCTTCATAGTATATTTTAGTTTATTTTTTAATTTGTGAGGCTTAGAGAATCCTCTCACAAGAACAGCTAGTAATTGCAATTCCTAGAATATTATTTCAGGGGCATACCAAAATTATTGTAAGTTGCTCCACTTTAAAATCATATGAGCTGGAATCCATTCTTGGAGAGAAATCCTTGCTTTTACATGGACTCTGCTGAGTTTGGTATTTATACTAACATGTCTACAGAGACTATTTATATCTTCAAGCTTCCACTTATTTTGACCCACTTTCAGACCCAAAGGAAAACATGTTTGGTTTCTTGGCTGAATCAAGTGTTTAAATTCTGGATTAAGACATCATCAAAGGATAGTAAGTAAAAAGGCAAAGTTCTTTCTTTTTTCTGTCTCAGCATAAAAATTGTTTTCTGCAGTTGGATCATTATTTATCTACCCCTTTCAGCAAGGGCCTGCAGTAGATATAGTAGATTTAACTATTTTTTCTTTTCATCTTACAGGTATATCAAGAATTATAGGAGCTGTTAACTTTATTACTACTTAATTAATAAAAAAAACCCAACTTACACAATCCAAACTCAAATTTTGCAGCAACATTTTTCAATATTTAATTTTTCACATAAGAATTCAGATTTTTTTTATAGTACATTGCATAAAACTCTTTCACATTAGTTTTCATTTCAGCTAATACCAGAGTTATATTTTCTATTGTAACTGTTTCACATATATCTTAAATTTGGATTCTGAGGAGCTTTACTGATTTTAATGATTTGAAGAACTGGTGTACAATATGCAAGCATACTATAAAGTTAAAGGCTTTCATTTGAATAACACTTCTTTAGCTTTCTTCGTCTGATCTCAAAGTTGCAGGTTCAAATCCAATCCAGACCGATGGTTTTTAAGTGTGCTTGAAAGTGACAGCCCCATGTAAAATTTACTGGCATGTAGAAAACTCCTGCAGGAGAAAATTCCAATACACTGACAGCACTGATATGGTTCTGGCAATTGATGGCATTGATATATATATATATATATTTATATATATATATATATATTTATTTATTTTACCTTTGAATCATTTGCATTTTCAATGACTTTCTCCATAGCCCTGATACTTTCAAACTGAGTAAGTATTGGAGAGACAGTCTCCAATTGAATCAACTGATGAGCTTCTGAAACCAACTTTGTTTTAAACTTTATATTGATACTTTTTACTAGGCCTTCTAAAACAGTGTGTCTTTAGCACTTAGTTCTATGAAATTTTACACCAATTGCACAATGGTAAAAAAATCTCTGAAGTGAAAGGATTTGACTAATGTGTGGAATATACACTGACAGTTAAGTTGAGACAATGGCTGTAGCATTGAACGTACAATCTGATGGGTTTTTTCTGGCATTTTGCTTGTAACCCATTAAATTTACCTGACATCAACAATTCTCCATCAAAGCAAATGGATATGCTTAAGATGGCACCAATTTCTCCAAAGGTGCATTGAAAATTTTGTCTATTTACTAAAGAAAGAAATTTCTCTATGGAGAAATCTTCTACTAAAGGTTGTAGAACAGTTATTTTTTCATAGTGAGCTGTCTTGCATCCACTGTTTCATCAATAATCACAGAAAATGGTTTTTCTCTTTGTAATTTGTTTTAACATGGCTGTTTTCATGTAATTTTGGATGCAATTCCTTAGGTATGTGCAGTTCTTGGCAATGTTCTTGATGTGTCCTAAAATGGCTCTTTTTTTTTTTTAAAGCAGACTAACAGTCTTTAGAAACAGACTATTTCTACACTATCTTCTGTTCATCATGTACTCCTCCTTAAGCTAAAGTGGCAAACCATACCATCAGAATCATTATGTGCTCTATTTATCAAATGCATGTTTTCTTTTTATTTGATTGAGCTTCCTTCGCTTTGTCAAGTTGTAAATCAACTTGCTTGGTTTTATCAAAATACTTCTAATTGACAGCACACTTTGTTGCTTTTGCTTGTTACATATTTTTACTTTCTCTAGCCATATGTATATACAATTTACATAGTAGCTCAAGAAGGTGTTGTATTCCACCCAAAAATTCCATACCCAAGATTTCATTGAAAATATATGTTTTGAAGATACTTGAGTCCAAAAAAAAGCATTTTTAGCAAAAAAAGATCTGCGTGTGTGTGCAGCATAGCTCAAAACTGAAGAGACTGTTAAATACCAAACGTGGTATTGTTTAGTATCTTGCAAGGATGCGAATAAAAGCTTTTCAAGAAAATCTCTCCACCCAAACTGCTTTACATGGAAAAATTTTTGGAAAATTTTGTTTTTCTCAAAAATGACTTAACAATTTTGATTAAAATAACATATATTAAAGATATTTATATCACAAATAAAATGTATATTTTGAATTTTTTGGGAACAGCCTCTGAAGATCTCTCTATTCTAGATGAGTTTTGCTGAATTTTGTATAACGGTTAAACCATAAGAGATGGAAAAAAACTTACTACACAAAAAATGCAGATTTTGATAAAACATATAATTTATATATCATGTATGTTTTCTTATACAGTTGACCTTTTTGAGATATTCCTTGTTATTGGTTTCATTTTTAAGCCATCAGCTTTTCTCAAATGGGACCATGCAAAGCAAACTAAACCTCAATTGTTTCACATAGTGATAAGCTTTTAAAAGATTTCATTATCACTTTAGCCTAATGAATTTCCTTCTTCTTACGAGGAGGCAAGTAATAAGGCAAAGCTGCTAATTTTTATCTCAATTAGCATAATGTAGATAAAAGAATAATATTTTGTATATGGAACAGCTGGAGAAAGTTGTGTGAATGGAACACATCAGATTTATTTCTTTTTCAAGGAATTTTTTTTTTCATGGAATTTCTGAGCTGATATTTGTACTGGTTTCAGTTTTAAAATACTTATTCTTTTTTCATACAGGAATTTGTAAACTCCTGATCATGCAGAAAAACTGATTTTAAGCACATATCTATCAGCCTTTAAAATATTTGACTGGCGCTTTAGCCTAGTATATTCCCTTATTTCCCTTCTACTTACAAGGAAACAACAAGTAATGAGATGATTCCTGTTAATGTTTATCTTGATTAGCATGAAGTAGATAGTATAAACTTTTTAATAATAATTTGTCACAAAGATGTAGAGAAAGTCATGTAAATGGACACATCAGATGTTTATTTTTTATAGTGGAGATTTTGCCAGAGATATGTTTTGAGGTCCCTTGAGTCCTAAAAAAGAATTTTTAGAAAAAGATCTGTATGTGTGTATCTGTGGACAGCATATCTCAAAACAAAAAGACTATTAAAAGCCAGATTTAGTATTTATGTTTAGTTCTTCCAAGGATGTGACAAGATTTTAAAAAAAAATCCCCATACCACAAACTACCTTTACATGGAAAAATGTTTGAAAATTTTGTTTTTCTCAAAAATGGCTCTAACAATTTTGATTAAAATGCTGATTATTAAAGATATTTACATCTAAAATAAAATCTATATTTTGAATTTTTTGGGAATAGCTTCTAAAGACCTCTTATTCTGGATGAATTTTTCAGAATTTTGCACAATAGTTAAACCAAAGAGATGGACAAAAGATTAAAACACAAAAAATATTAGATCTTGTTAAAACAAATAATTTGTCATATACATTTTTCTTGTAGAGGTGACTATTTTTTAAATATTTCCTGCTGTTGGTTTCAGTTTTAAAGTGCTTTAACTTTTCTCAAATGGGACCATGCAAAGCAAAGCGAACCTCAATTGTTTCACATAGTGACTATCTTTTATGGATTTGACTATTGCTTTGGCATAATGTATTCTTTTATTTCCCTTCTACTTACAATGAAGCAAGAAATAAGACCAAACCTGCTATTGTTTATGTCGATTAGCATAATGCAGATAAAAGAATAATTTTTTGTAAGAATAGTTCATATTTGAAACAGCTAGAGAGAGATATGTGAATGGAATACACCAGATTTTTTTATAACTTCCTACAACCTTATCCCACCAAGAAAATCCAATTTGATAAAATGCCATCAGTTGAACTAGCAGTTACACTATCATTTATTGCAAAACAATTATCTTTGGCAAAGGTACGAGGGTGGTCTGAAAAGTTCTTGGCCTGATAGTGTAAAACGATAATGCATGCTTTCAAAGTAGTTTTATTTTTCAACATAATCTCCTCTAATATCAATACATTTTGTCCAGTGGTGTTCCAATGCCATTATCTCCTCTCTGTAGTGTTCCTCTGGAAGTGCAGCAAAGTACCCATTTACAGTTGCAATTGTTTCTTCATTGGACGAAAAGCGTCTACCAGCGAGGAATTTCTTCAGTTTTGGAAACAGATAGAAGTCTGAGGGAGCCAAATCTGGGGAATAGGGTGGATGTTCCAGCTCTTCATAGTGCAGATCTCTCAATTTCCCCATTGCCAAAACACTTTTGTGGGCAGGTGCATTGTCCTGATGGGAAACAATTTCTTTCTTTTTTAACCCGGATTTGTTTTCACGAATGCTTGCATTCAGTTTGGTTAGAAGCTGACAGTAGTATTCTCCAGTAATGGTTTTACCTTTTTTGAGATAGTCAATCAACAAAATTCCTTAAGCATACCAAAAACACTGTCGCCATAATCTTTCCTGCCGATGGCACCATCCTTGCCTTCTTTGGACCAGAACCAGCTTCTGCCTCAATTGCTGCTTGGATTAGGGTGTGTAGTGGTGAATCCATGTTTCATTCATTGGGATGTATTGGCGCAAAAAATCACTTCTGTTCTTTTGAAAATGCTCCAAGCCGAATTTCAAAACAACTGTTTCATTTACAAGGGATCATTCCCTTCGTGGTGACGGATGTGCTTTTTTTGTTAATTCGTGGAGTTCTGCCTTACTTCTTGTGGGGCAAGTACCTTTCAGAAAGTGTCATGCGAATGCATTTGTTATCCGCAGTGAGGATATGTGGCACCCATCTTGCACAAAGATTTTTCATGTTTAATTCCTGATGCAAGATGTGACCAATACATTTCTTTGAAATTCCAAGAGCATTAGCAATTTCATGCACCTTTGTATGCCAATCTTCCAAAATCATGCCATACACTTTTTCGATGATTTCTGTTGTGGTTACAGTTTATGGACGTGCTTCGCATGAGTCATTTTGGACGCTTTCATAGCCACATTTAAAAATTGGCTGCCCATTTCTTCACAGTGGAAACTGAAGGTGACAAATCACCATACACATTCAATCCGCAAATGAATTTCTGTAGGTGTTAAACTTTCTTTTACGAAGAATTTTATCACAGCACAATACTTGAATTTCTCCATTTTCAAAGCAATGTGCACTTCTACTGCTTCAAACAACTGCCTACAGTCAACTATTGCCTGGAATGACTTGTAATTTTACATAGGGTCTATTAACATGTGTGCCAATGTAAGGAAAAAGAAATCATGCAAGTAGTGTCGCTATCTCTGAGTGAGGCCGAGAACTTTTTAGACCGCCCTTGTATGTTAAAATAAATATTAAGTTGGAACAAATAAACCATGCAAAAATGTTTAGGCATGGGTTGAAATAATTTTAATAAATAATCATAGTTTGAATTATGTAATAGGTATACATAAATATATGAATTGCTCACTCTTGCTTGCCTAGATCATTTGACTAATCTTAGTACAATCTTAGTCCCTTGAGTGGGACTTCATGATACCTTTCCTTTTAACAGAATGACCAAGAGATGCACATATATGAATATCTGTGATCCCTGACAAAGAGTTTAAACATAGCCGAGAACCAAAGGTTTAATTGTGCTTAATAGCAACAGTCCTATGCCAGTAGACTTGCTGCAGGACAAAATTCCAGCAACCGGCAGTGCTGATATGATTCTGACAATTAACAGCATCGTTAATAGTTATTACCTAACAGGAGGGAGTGCTTAGAGAGGAGATGGCACACCCACTAATGAGTTGAGATAATGGTGTCAATTTTCTAAGCATTCCATTCCAAATGATGCATTTTCCTGCTGGTCACAGCAGGCAATGTTGCCACAATTATTGTTGAACTTGCCTATAATTACCACTTCCAAAGCCACACTTGTGTATAATTAAATGAATGTTTTTACTCTCAACTGTTGTTAATTATTCCTTTTTCCTATTTTGGTTAATTATATTTTAAAACAGTTCCTAATCAGTGGGAGTGTGCGCATCCCTTGAAGTATTTATGGAGAATAAAACATAAATAACCTTTATGGGTGATGGATGTGGGGTGTGTGAAGATACGTAAGAGTGCAAATTTTCATTTAGATTTCTCACAAATGTTGAATTGTTGCTATTCCTAGGATGGATGAGTGATGAACAAAAATAGAACTCAATTTTGACAATAGACATATGTTCATAAATTTAAACTTGGAAGCTTAAGTAATGACTGTCTAATTTTTCACACAGTTATATGAGTTGCTACAAAAACTATCATAGTAAGTGGTAAAATAATTTGTTGCATGAGACTTTCATGACTGAATAACTTGTGACATTTCTCCCCTAAAGTGTGAGTTCTGGATTTCACCAGAAATACTTGTCTTGAGACTACAACATTTTTTTTTAGAGAAAATGGCAAATGAATGCATATAAAAGGGAGTGAGGGGAGTGAATATCAAAGTTGAAGTTTTTGTTATTCTTTTCATAAAAATATTCATAAAAACCATATGCTTAAGATATCTAATGATTAATAAAATGCATATTTTGAATATTTAGCTAATGAACAGAATTGTGTGATGTTTTACAATTTTGTATAACTGATAACTCTAAGCAATAGACAAAATGTATTTAAAAAACACAAGAGCTCGTTCAAATACAGAAATTATATAAATACCTTTTCTGCAGTTTTCAAAATATTTATGGCAATCTCTTAAGATTTCCCAGGTTGAATATTTATGTCTGCATGATATTTATTGAATCACATCAAGTATTTTAGGCATTTTTTTTTCTGAAGGCTTAATTTTTAACGGGAAATAAGGGTTGGTGGGCAAACAATTCTTGTTTATTTTCTGCTTCACGCTTAATTTGAGACTATCTGTAGTAAAAATCAGGGCTACCCACAGATGGATGGGCCTCCCCAAAATACTTTTTCAGCCCAAAGGAGTTTAATCAGAAATATTGGTCTCACAATACCCAAAACTTATTTTTTAGTAAATTTAGATGCCGGCAATAAACAAAGTGATACTGGTAAATAATGAATAATATGTTTTTAAAATGTTTGTGTCACATAAAAAATACATTTTTTTGAACAGTGTGACTTATTTCTACTATTTACCAATGTTTTGTTATTGGATGTAAGTTAACATTCCCACATCTAATCTGGTTGCTATAGAAAGGAAAAAAATCACAATACTGATATGTACTCAAAAAGCACACATGTAGTAAGTAAAACAGTTGCTTAACGATTTTTACTTTCTCTGTACTTACTATGCACTTAGTGTATAGAGAAGGTCTTGCACTCCACCCAAAAATTCAATACCGAGATTTCACTGGAAATATATGTTTTAGGGCCCCCTTTATCTAAAAAAGCATTTTAGTGCGTGAACACGATAACTCAAAAATGAAAAGTCGGTAAAATACCAAACTTGGTATTTAAGTTTAGTATCTTACAGGGATGCGACACAACGATTTTGAGAAAAATCCACCCACCCCCAACTACCCTTTACATGGAACTTTTTTCGAAAATTTTGATTTTCTTAAAAATGGCTAACAATTTTGATTAAAATATTGTATAATAAAGTTGTTTACCTGACAAATAAAATGTTTATCTTGAATTTCCTGGGAATAGCCTCTGAAGAGTACTTTATTCTGGATGAATTTTATGGAATTTTGAATAACTGCTAAACCATAAGAGATGGACAAAAACTTATTACACGAAAAATGTAGAGCACATTAAAACACACAATTTATGTTATATACATTTTCATACAGGAATTTGTCAACTGCTGTCCATACAAACAAAGGAACTTCAGTAACATAGCAACCAGCTTTTGACTATCATTTTAACCTATGGTACTCCTTTATTTTGGTTCTACTTACTAGGAAGCAAGTAATAAGACTATTTCTGCTATTTTTTTCTGATTAGCATGAAGTAAATGGAAGTATAAGTTTTTTAAGAATAATTTGTTGCAGAGATGTAGAGAAAGTGAGTGAATTGTACTCATCAGACTTTTTCAATGTATTGTATATTAACTTGTACCTTTATTTGAATGAATGAATGAATGAATGAATGAATGAATGAATGAATGAATGAATGAATGAATGAATGAATGAATGAATGAATGTCTTTATTAAGCATAATACTGTACATATATTCTTACACTTTTCTTAGACTTGCTATTTTTATTTTTCCCTTGGTCCACCATACACCTTAACACTATGGTTATATATGTATAATGGACCTTGCCCTACATCAGCAACTATTCTTTCCACCTTTTACTCATTTTCTAATCTTTTTCCTCTACCATCCTCCTGTTATATATTCTTATCCATTTCTCTCTAGGAAGTTTCATCTCAAGTCTAAGAAATTTCCTTTACCTTTTATATTTTTTTCTCCTTTTCCCCATCCATTTTATCCCTTTTTTGTTGTCAAATTTGATCTCTTCATATCTTCATTTGATTACATTATAATATATAATGGACATTTTTATCAGTTTCTCCGCAGAATGGAATTGTCTGTCAGTATCCTCTAGCCTTGATTCTACTACTTTCCAAAAGCCTTGTTCATTATATTCTGCATTTAACCATGAACTTTCCATACCTATTTTCTCCATAATTTCCTGCGTTTTAACTGGCCATGACCCTTCCCATTTACTTTTCCCCTGAATGCTAAAGCGTTCTTTAATAATATCCCTATCCTCCAAATAGGAAATTCTATTCTATACAGATATTTCATAGCTCTTGTAATTATTTTGGCCTTGGTGGAATGCCTCCGCAGTTCTAGCTGTGCTGCTCCATTTGGTGATTCTATTGGTAAACCTAATATATATTTACAAAAAGAGCTATTACTTTTATCAACCTCTCTCCAAGATTCTCTACTCCCCATACCTTTGTCCCATAAAGCATTTTGTTTATAAATTCTTTCAAGCCATTTAACATACATGTCTGGCAGTTTTTTGTACATGACTTTAAAATGACTCATGGCCATTTTTCCTTTTGCTACATACATCTTTGTTTGCTCTCTGCAGCTTCCATTGGAACTCAGTCTAATCCCTAGGTAATCAAATCTCCATGCAACCTCTATTTCTCTTCCATTAATGTGCCAATTCTCGCCCTTATGTAATCTGAATCACTTTTTAAAAACCATAATCTTGGTTTTCTTCTCATTTACTTTGGGCCCCCATTCTCTACAAAAATAATTACTGACTTGATTGCTTTCCTCAACCCTCCACATGATATGACCCAAATACCAAGTCATCCACAAATAGTAACCTTGACATTTCTTTACTGTTGATGACTGGTGAGTATACATTATACCTCTGTATACCTTTATTTAGACTTCTTCGGAATTAATGTAGAATATTGCGCTCTCCAGACTTCATCTGTTTCTCTGCCCTCTACAATAATTTTCTCCATAATAAAATTGTCAAATTTATTCTAATTAGGGTACTACAGATTAAAATGTCCCCACATCCAACAAGTTTTGTTTATAAAAAAACAATTAAAGCTATATAACAACTTCCAAGTGTTTCTTTCTCAGAGAAGTCATTTACATCCAACCAATATTTTAATTCATTTATTACTATAGTTTGGTAATACCATGGCTGAGTAGCAGTGGCATAGCGTGAAATAAAAAAATGGGAACGCTATAGTTTAAATGCCCTACTGCTGGAAATAAAAGGTGGAGGTGGGCAGTTGCACATTTTATCGAATATTGCGCCTATAAATTTAATTTAAGTTTGACAATGAAAACAACAAATAACAATGTTAATATAATGATTATATTGAAAACAATAACACCCATCTAAACTGACTTATACACCAAATCCATTCTTCTTTGTTGCGAACATGTCAATTACCTTCTCAATGAATGCGACATCAGAGGACAGTTCTCCCAACAGCTTTTTTTCTACAACTAAAATGCTTACGTTGCACAAATGGTGATTGTTCATTGAATTTCTTAGTGTGTTTTAATTCCCTTTAGTGTACTCATCGATCTCTCACTACTTGTTGTTGTAGCAGGATATGTTACAACTAAACGCAATAGCTTAGTCACCTCCTCATACACCGAGTCTAAGCCATTTATAACCAAATACTTCAGTAGATTTTGCGGTGATGATGCTTTTGATCATCTGCATAAATATTGAAGAGCTCATTTTCAAGCTAGGCTGAATTAAAATAACCAGGATACTGCTTCATTAGTTTGTAAATTTTCGTCAGAGGAAATTCTTTATGTTCCATGAATTTTTTTTTTCATTCAGTAATTCTAACAACTCGAGCTGTGGAAAATCTTCAAATCTGGATTTCATTTGAAGAACTTGGCAGTCAATGATTTCATATGTTAGCACTTTCAATCTAGCCTTTTGAGAGTCATTGAAACTTACATTTGCATTCAACTGGATACTATTTTGCACACACTCTTCAGTGAAAGCCTCGCATCTTAGGCTTTGTAAATTCGCAATGGCGAGTAGTTTTTCATTACGGCAAGCATTTATACTAACCAGTGACTGCAGAACTTTAAACACAAGGTCAATGTGAACAAAACATGCCTCATAAACTCTTAGCAGGTACACAAAATTAGCGTCATCCATGAACTTAATGAGTCTCTGTGCATAATTTATGGTGTCGTAGTCCTAGTAAGAATATTCATTGTCGATTATTGCATTAAAAACTTGGTATAAGTCACTGAAATGTTTAATTATAGTTGTGATGGCCCTTGAGTGGAAGTTCAATCTTGTAGTGCAGGCCTGCTGCAACTTAAATCCTTTTTCAGTAAACAATGCAGTGCGTTTGGACAACTTGCTGAAAAAAACTATGAAATGCTGTCAAGTCAGATATAAAGAAACGTTTGATTGTTTTTGAACCATACAAAAGTACTAGATTCAGCTGGTGTGCATAGCAGTGAATAAAGATTGCGTGAGGGCAGAACTCCTTTACAATATGCTGTACATCCCTTTGCTGGCCTATCATTACAGAGCAACTATCATAGGTTTGACTTATCACTTTTTTTTATCTATGTTCCACTCTTCCAAAATCTTAAGAACAATATCTGCCAAACCTGAGCCACTTTTATCACTTGAGATATCATAAAAACCTACAAACCGTTCTTCAATCCTGTCTTGAACGCAGTACTGGAAAATGATGCTAAGTTGACTCTTGCAAGACACGTCTAAAGTCTCGTCGGCTTGAATTGAAATAAAAGAACTCTCTTGAATTTCTAACTTAATTTTGTCCTTAACAACTGAAGTTATGACCCTAATAAGTTCATTTTGAATCTCTGGCGAAGTTCCTTTCAATGTTGATGTGGGCTTTAAATGGTCTCGTATAACTGATTCATTTTGAGCAAGTAAATTTAGAAGCTCTAAATAATTGTCTCTGTTATTTGATTCATAATATTCTCGGTGACAACGTAAAGATAATTCTTGTTTGCACACATATATGATAGTTTGAATTAGTTCGAATGATGGCTTTTTTAATAAAGTTACTTAAATCAGACATGCCTTTTGTGCACCACTCCAAGTCTTTTTCACCGAGCATGATGCAAACATAACAATACATTTTGTTTGTTTCACAACTACCTGTAAGCCAGGAGAACCCTAACTCATACCATGAAGATTGAAATTGGCATGTTTGCTTTTTGTTAACCTCCTTAATATTTAATTTTGGAGGAGGCCATTTCGTTTTCAGCTCACATCATTCTTCGTGATAGAGACTTTGACCGTAAGATTAACATTGTATGATGTTTCAGGTATCTCACTCATTGCTATGACAATGTCACACACACTTCATTACACTTTAAATACAATTAAAATACACGATGGAAACACTAACACTATAGCAGGTATGGTATGCCACTCATTCTTGTGGCAAAAATAACACGTACTTTGAGTTTACGTGCTACGATTTTATTCACAAAGAAACACAAGTGACATTACCTCAGCAGCACAGCAAATACAGAAACATTCATGGCTGAGCGCTAGCATATGCACGGTAGGTATGTGAGGGGTGTGCGAAAGAGAGAGGGGTTGATGGTCAGAGGTTTGAGGGGAGGTCCTGCTAGCCATATCACATACACAGAGTGAAACGCTGACTCATCTCAGCGGACGCTGCTGTTTTGGAACGGAAGGGATTGACTTGTAAATCTTGTGTTTGCTAGTTAGGCTTATTACAGCTGCTCAACAGTATGATCTGTGAAAAAAATCACTACTAAATGATTCCATACTATAATTGTCCTCCATTAAAGCTGGTAAAAAACAAAATACACATAAAACAATTAACCACACAAAAATAAAGGGAACGCTCAGCATATTAGTGTCCCCTAAAGTGATGCCGCTGCTGAGTAGTAGGACTACTTGCCTCTCATCTAGGCGGCCCAGGTTTGAGCCCAAGTGACTACATGTGGGATTTGTGGTGGACAAAGTGGTGCAGGGGCAGATTTTCTGTGGGTTCTCTGGTTTCCCCTGTCATCACATTCCACCGGTGCTCCATCTTCATTCCATGTATCATCAGTGTCATAGTAGTAAAAGCGGGCATTAAACACCATCACAAAAAATTACTTATAATTGAAAACTTGCAAACATGCAAAGAAGCTTGTGGCAGCGATGTGATTAAATTAAAAATAAAAGAATTTGAGTTGGTTTTGTAACACAAACATCGCTTATTTTTACTTACTGGGACTGGTTTCGGGAATACTTGTTCCCATTTTCAACCCTTAATTCCAACTAAATCTTGTTTCGTTGGCATCAACGATGGAGTGATAGTGTATTACTTGTGGAGGCATCTGTTACTGGATCTTTGAACTTCCAAAGGTTTCTATGTGGTGGTAAATCAAAATTCATGATATGGCTCTTTCTTCATGATGTATATCTTCTCGCAGACATCTAATTCTGTGGATTTATATGCTGGTTTTAACAGTTTTATTTTCAGTGGGCTTTTGTGTCCTGATGTCCAAAAATAATGGGCAACTGCTGATTTTTCTGTTTGCTTATATTTTAGGTTTCTCAGGTGTTCCTTTAATCTGATTTCCAAACTTCTCTTTGTCCTTCCTATATATACTAGATTACAGTCTGAGCATTTAATTTTATAAATGTCCAGTTTTTTGTTTGCAGCGGTAGGATCTTTTAAATTTTTGCACAGCAGTTTCTGATTGCTGTAATTGTTTATGGAGCTAAGATGATCTTATAATTCCTGAAGATTTTATGAAGTTTGTTGTGTGTCCAAGGATATAGGTGAATTTTCTGAGATTGGTCACGGAGGTTCTGTAGGGTGGTTGTGTGTTATGCGGTTCAATTTTTATTTGTGTACTCTCTTGTCCTTTGCACTTTTTTGGAAGCCATTGTTGGTAGCTAGTTGGAGTATCTGTTGATATTCTTTTTGGTATTCACTGTTCTCCATGGGAATGTGTACTAATCTATGTTAAACTGATCAGAACTGCATATTTGTGTATTGTGGGGTTGTAGCTATCAATCTTTACGCCATTATCTGTATTTGTGGATTTTCTATGTATTCCAAATATCAGGTTATGTTTTTCCATTCTTCTTATTTTGATGTCTAGGAATGGTAGGGCTCCTTCCTGTTCGGTCTCTATAGTGAATTGAATAGATTTGTTTTGTAAGTGAGGAGTTTGAGTGCATCATTTACGCGTTTTTTGTAACTATGGCGATGTCATCTACATACCTATACCAGTTTTTGTATATATGTAGGAATGCCTCAATGATGTGTGTCTCAAAATTACTCATGCATAAGTTAGCTAGGATGGTGATAGAGGATTCCCCATTGCTAATCCTGTTGTTGTTGGTAACATCTATTTTTGAATGTGAAGCAGTTCTGTCTTATACATAAATTGGTTAGCTAGACAAGATGTTCTATTTCTTCCATCAGTACATCTATGCTTTGTAGCCAGGTTTTACTTGGTTCTTGAAGTTCATCTATGGGTTCGCTGGGGAATAGGAAGGTGACACCAAAGGACTTCTTATCTTTAGGTGAAATACTGAAATTTTTCAAGTGGTTAATCAGGTCCACTGAATTTGATACACCTTTACTATTGAATTTTGGGAAGGAGTTGAATTTCTGTGTGAGCTATTTGGAGAGTTTATATGTGGATGCATTGATATTATCTATTATGGGTCTCATTTTGTTGTCAGGTTTGTGTATTTTAGGTAGGGCATATAATCTGGGTAAGGTTGGTAAATCTGATTTTAATTTGGATTTCTCTTTTTCTGTTATAGTTTTACAATTTGACACTTTCTTGCAATGTCTTTATACTTTTACTTAATGGATTGGCTACTTCTTGATATTCCGGATTTCTTGGCAAGGATTCTATTCTTTGGTTGTAGTCTTCTTGATATAGTATTACTATTTGTCTGACAAAGGCAACAAGTGTTCCCAAAACCGATCCCAGTAAGTAAAAATAAGTGATGTTTGAGCTGCAAAAACCTACTCAAATTCTTTTGTTTTTACTTATAATTGCTTATACATCTCCTGATTAATGTATGTAGTGCACTTACTCTTATTGTTTTCATGAGCACTGCCCAGTTCACTTCCAATGCTGCAGTTTTTAATTGAATATTAATATTACTTGACGTTGAACCTTGAGTTTCAAACTAGAATACATCACCGTCATTACCTTCCATAACTTGATGCTTTCTTGCCAAAATCTATCCTGCTGACCAACAGTGTTAAAAAAAAAAAAAAAATGAATACTGCAAGCTACAATCATCATTGCTAGCACAAATGCTGGAGTTGCGATCCCGAATGCCAACCCACTATTCAAACTGAGAATCGTTTATTGTTATGCTTACTTGGTATTAGTGATACAATAGTTTAGCTGTTTCAGCTGACACTTGAAACATGTATGTCTGCATCAAAAGTGTTCTGTGTCTTCCTGTATTTTCAAAGAGAACAGTAATAGCACTTATAATAAAAAGGAAAATATGCTTTCCTGGCAGGGAAGGAATTCTTTAATGAACCGGTGAAACTATTTAATGGGAGGGGGCAATCCCTCCTCCCCATCCCTTCTGTTAATTTGAGCCATGCTCAGATCATCAGGATAAGATCTAATTAATTTCTTGACTGCATTACTATTAACAAAGGTGGTGTTTATTCTGATAATGGAAAAAATTAAAAATATTGTTTATTTTTCCATACCAAGAATCCATCTAAGATAAACTCTTATCTATGATTACATCAAAAACTAAATTTTTAAAACAGCCCATTTTCTTCTGAAAGCCTTTCAGGTGCTCATTATCATCATCTTCTTACTCCCCATTCTCCTCCTCCTCTTCACAGAAAGTCTTTCTTTTTTATCCCTCTTAAAAAAAAAAAAAAAAAACTGCCCCAACTCCAATATCAAAAGCTATTTTTCTAGCTCTGTGTAAGTATTCAGGCCAAAGATCTCCTGCATCTTTATCTCCTATCTTTGGTAATCAGAAGTGCTTTAATATTGTTCATTTCAATATCAAAAGATTTATCTTTTTATGCAGATTCAAACTTTTTGTATTTTTATGGTCTAAAATGTCCCTCCAAATATTCAAAAGAACCTGTTTCAAACTTGGAGAAATAATTAATCAGCCCATTTACTTTTGCTAGACCATCATAAGACAAACTGTTTTGATTTTGTGTAATTTGTAAAGCTTTTATTACTTCGGGTAGTTTTTGTGCTAATACCTCAATTCTTGGTCTTCAACTTGTTTCAGAGAGGCTATGAAGAGATTCAGATTCTTATTCACCATTTGCAAAACATTTACAATGCTCCATCAATATAAAAACTAAAAGCTGTATATTTTAAGATAAGTTAATACCAAGAGTTAAATATACAGATGTTTTACATGTTACAAATAGCTAATATTTACATTTGTTATTTTATATTCTTCATGTGAGTTGAAGCATTATTTACCAGGTAACTTTTAATTACCTTAATCTCCTCACTTGTTCACTTATTACCTTAATCAGATGAGGTACAAATGATTATACAAATCTTTTGCATTGTTTTTAATACATTTTGTTACTAGGGAGTCTCGTAGTCAGTCCCTTAAATACTTCAGTTTTGTTTTTGTGATGTGTTTATAAATATTTACTTTTTTTTTCATCCTTATGAATTCATACTGCATGCATTCATTTACACGCAAGCATGCACACACTCACACACACGTGCGTGCCATTGGTTTGAACAACTGATCTTGTCTCTTATGAATTGGGGGCACTTTGAACAACAACCAGTACCTGAGGGAGATTGTAAAACCCGAGGTACTCCCCCTACTTCAGGTATCTCCACAGGCAACATTTCAGCAGGGCAATTGCCTGGCCATGTATAGTGAGGGATGTACAACTCTTCTTCAAAGAACAACAGGTACCATTGCTTCCCTGTCCTCCATGTTTGCTTGAAATGTTGCTCATTGAACAAGTCCTGGATATGGTTGGTCAGAAACTTATTTGCCTCTGGTAACCAGGGTCACTGATTTGTGGGCTTGCATACAAACTGCATGGAAGTAGATCCCCCAGGAACACATCCAGAACCTTTTTGATTCCATGTCCCAATGTATAGTAGCTCTAATTACAAGTGGAGGCTACATCAAATACTGAATATTCAGGCTGAAAGGTGATGCACAGATTTGAAAAGTTAATCATTTGTTTATTGCCATGTACCTAATCTGTGGTATTAAAGTCATTGCATTCATGCATTTCCTTCTGGAATTGCAATTTTCACAAAGAGAGAAAGAGGAGAAGGAGCAAAGATAGGAGGGCGAGAGAGAGAGATTTTTGAAGAAATATTACACACCATTTATAAAAATATTCATTTATGATTATAAACACAAGTGCCTAATAAAACTGTTTGTTTTATGCTTTAAAAGCTTTTATTTTCTTCAGCTTTGATTTCATTTGGCAATGCTTTGAACATTTTTATGGCTGCATGAAGTACTCCACTTTTTTTAGTTTTGTATTTGCTGATAGAGAATGGATAATTTTTAAAAATCTGGTGTTATGTTTGTGTATTTCTTCATTTATCTTAAAGAAAGAGCTGAAAGAAAGCATGTGGTTCTTTTAATTTTCTTGTCTATGTGGCATAACAGAGTTCTTATTGCAAATGTGTTTGAATTTAAATTTTTTGCTAGGTGATTTATGTCTATATCCCATTTTAGGTATTTTTGTGTCTACAGTTCCAAAATTTTTGTTTCATTTTTTTATTGTAATTCAGTTGTTTAATTTTAATATCAGTTCAGGTTTGTTACTAATTGGTTTATTTTGAAATTTTAGGCAAACTCTTTTCCCAGTATTTATTATTAAATCATTTGCATTGATCCAGGATGATAGCTCTTGGAGACTTTTATTGACTGATAACTAAAGTTTATCTTTTGTCTTTTCTTTGATTAATATACTGACATCATCTGCAAAAATGATTTTCTCATTTGTCTTTTCGTGCAAGTTTATATCATTTACATATAGAATAAATAAAGGTGGACCTAATACTGAACCTTGTGGTACTTCATGTATTATTATTCCAAGAGATGAGCGAATATTTCATCATTTATTCCAATCATCCAAGTATTTAATTTCAGTTATCTGTTTCCTATTCTTTAGATATGAGCTTATTTATTTATTTGTTATTCCATGGATCCCATAATTTGATAGTTTCCTAAGCAGGGTTTTATGCCCTACAATGTGAAATGCTTTAGTCAAGTGCGTGCGCGTACCCCCCTTCCCCCCAGAATTCAGAATCGCAAATTGGCAGGAGTGTAGAGGGGTCCTGAATAGATAGTTTGAGATAAGGAATATATTGCCCCTCTTCCCAATGTCAAAGTTATGGCATGTTTTCTGGATTGCATACCAGTGGTTATAAATTAAAAGAATGTGAACTTAGAGGTCCCATTTTCATTCAGAATGCTTATTGGTGTGCCAGTAGTCAAAGGAAAGCAGTGGGGTACAATCAATATGATATTTAAAATTATTGAACTTCCAATTTTGGCAAAATTGCCTGTTCTTGAAGGTGTGCATGCCACTGACAATTGTTTGGTTGATTTCAGATCATGAGTGGCTAGCTACAGCACTCTGCTAGCACTGGTGGGTGATTTGGTATAACGTAGGTCAAAGAATCCTACGATTTTAAGTTTGAACCGCTTTCCATTTTTTATTTTTTTACTTTCTTGTTTTTCTTAAAGAGGTACCCAATTTTACCAGCACAAATGTGCTTAGTTTCCATTTTTGAATTGAGGATGATAAACTCTCCAGTAGAAATTACTTCCAAAACACTGTGAATGAAATCTACCTAGCGTTCAATATTAAAAGCAGTAATTGTTTGTCAAAGATTACTAATAAAACAATTAGGCTTGATGAAAACATTTATGTAAGGTGTGCTTTAAAATGTAGAAAGTGAACCATCATTTTAGCGGCAGAATAAAAAACTGTCTGTTATTGGTAGGATAAGAACAGCAGCCTTTTGGTTTTGTCTTGCTATTGTGTCATTCTAACTGCTTAAGCTATTGTGATCCTATGCAGTTGTGCTTCTGAAAAATCTTTTCTAATGGCTACACATGACTACTATGAGAATCATGAAGTGCTAAACAATGTGCTTATATTATAAAAGTATACACATATGTGTAAGGAAATAAATTGTTTCAATGGTGCAAAATAGAGATCTACGGACTGGCATCCTAAGATAATTTAAGCTTCAAACTTCTGAGCTCATGTGCTCTTTGGTGCCACATGGTACCATTGCACATGCATAAGGCACCAATAGTCAAGGGTCTGTTTAACTACTTTGTGTCACAATTGTAATGTGTATGGACATAACACGTCAATGTGTGATACACTTTATTTTAGAAATTCCTTCAAGGGTTATGAAAATTGTACTCTTTCAGATGTTTAATGTTATTGTTACTGAAACTTTTTCTGTTGCACTTACATACCAATTGTACATTAAATTTATTTATCAGTATGACTAAATCTATTGAGCAAATCTATGAACAGCTCATTATAAAATTCAAAGCAAGGAGATAACATAAAAATAAAGTACATGTGGAGGCTTGAACTTTCAACTCTCACAACATTTTAACCTGATGCACACACACTAACCATAGCACTAAATAATGCCACTCTGTCTGGTCTCCTCAAAATCCGGGTGTTCTCATCACAGCCCATTGTGGTTTGATCAGTGGCATTTGGTATATAATTGAAGCTCAGTAATTTTCCACTTTGTTTGTCTTTATACTGTTGAACTGTTCCAAGATCAATATTTGAAAGGGCTTTTCTAATAATTTTATTAGTTAATGGCTATTACCCAGGTCACTTCAATCCAATAACAACATTCTTCAAGCCTGCCTAAGTAGTGTGGTGGTAGCATGCTGCCTCACATTCAACAGGTCACGAGTTCGAGTCTCACTTAGGGTGAGTTACCTGGAAAAGGCTTTTTTGGAGTTTTTCCCTTATTCTAAGAAGACGAATTTCAAGTAACTATAAGCTCCATGGACACCGAGATCATTTAAGCATCATTTCACAAATGATATTCACCATCTGATATGGTCAGCCAGGTTAAAAAAGACGTTAAGCTAAAAAAAAAAAAAAAAAATTTTCAGCCTTAGACTTTTGCTCTTCTTCATCAGGTAGTTAAACATCTCAAGTTCACAATCATTTTTTATATATAATTGCTTCATTTATATAGCCCCCTTTAACATCTAAGGTCATATTGGGGGCTTGGCATTAGAAACAACTCGTGTTTAGGTTAGCTACTTTGGATTTAAATTGTTTTATTTTTCTCAAACACATGCACATTCACTCTCAATACATACTTCCAGACTCTGTGGGGGTTAGGGAATAATTCTGGTCAAAGAAAAGTTCCCTGCCCCAGCCAGGAATCGAACCCAGGACCCACGTGTGAGAAGTCAGCTCGCTGACCACTAGACCATGGAGGCACTCTTGTTTCAGTTTCTGTTGATGTGAAGGTGTACTTTTGTTAGGCACTAGAGATGGGGATAGAGGAGGCTATGTTAGTTTAATGTTCCTTTCTCTTTTTAGTGTATGAAAAAATGACAAGTGAATGTTGTTGATTCTGGCCTCACTTCTCTCAAATAATTTTAACAGGTTAGTTTTTTCTTGTTTCTTTGTACAGAAAATTAAAGTTTATGATTCCTCAGAATTTTTTATCTTCCCATAAATTTACAAAATATGGTGACCATGACAAGACAGAGAATGAAGTAGGATAAAGAATTTAAGGAACTCTCTTAAAATCCATTGGAACCAAACATATCCTTAGCATGGCTTCCTTCGGAAGGGAAGTAAAGCCATTGGTCCTGTGTCGTAGATTTACTGCACATAAAAGAACCTCAGGCCTGATAGAGAGGCCTTTGAGCAAAATTAAGCGGTCTTTCAAGCCCAATTTGGAATGGGACGCTGAGAATCACAGTAGTTAAAGAGCGCCCATAAATAACATGCAATTTTTTTTAACCAAACATAGCAGAATTGGAAAAATATGTAAAACTCCACAAGGTCACAACAGCATTTACAAGAATAAATAAAAAGAGGAGGTAAATGTAGGTGAAGAATGTGATAAAGATAATTTACAGTTTTAATGTCCATTTTAGGAAAGAAGAAAGTGTGAGTCATGAGGAAAATAATGAGAAAAGTTTAATACTGAAGCTTGATGATACTGGTAAAACTGAGCTAGAGAATGAAAATGAAATAGCTGATGAATATACAAGCCACTTTTTTAGAAATTTAAGATCTTTGAATAAACTTTTGGCAGATCATCAGAAATAGGGACAGACTCATTCGAATACTGAAGGAGATTCCTCGTCAAGTTTTTGAACAACCTTCATTAAATTTTGAAATCAAGATAAAATTAGGACAAGTGATCTCATTATTTTCTTCCTTGTAAGTAGAAGGGAAATAAGGGAGTACCATAGGCTAAATCAGTAGTCAAATATTTTAATAGCTGTATGCTATATATTTGAAGTCTTTTTTTTATTTGTCTAGCTAAGAGCTAACAAATTCCTGTATGAGAAAAGTATAAGTATTTTAAAGCTGAAACCAATAACAAGGAATATCTCAGAAATATTAAGCTCTACATAAATATATTTTATATATATAAAAGAAAAATATATACATAAGTTTGTGTTTTAACGAGATCTATATATTTTTTGTTGTAAGTTTTTGTCTACCTCTTATGTTTACCACTTATGCAAAATTCATTCAGGATAAAGAGGTCCTCAGAGACTATTCCCAGAAAATTCAAGATATACATTTTATTTGTATACAATATCGTTAGAGCAATTTTTGAAAATTTTTCCATGTAAAGGGTAGTTGGGGGATTTTCTTGAAAATCTTCATGTCCCATCCTTGGGAGATACTTAACTCAAATACCAAGTTTGGTAATTACAGATTTTTCGGCACACACTCACTCACTCACTTACTTATGTTTGCTCTCTGTAACCTTTGTCTAAAAATGCTCTTTTAGGATCCAGTGTTCTCAAAACATGTATTTCTGGTGAAATCTTGGTATCAAATTTAAGAGTGCAATGTTATACCTTCTCTATACACTATGTGCATAGCAAGTGTAGAGAAATTAAAAATATGTTTACATGAATGAGTAAAATTGAAATAATAGTAAGATTTAATAGAATTTCAAGAATTCCTGATAACTTTAAAAATAAGAAATCCTCTGCATAGGAGATGTAAATGTTGAATTGTTGAAGCATGCAATAAAATAAATCAAAATTAATTTTTGGACATTCTTAATATGTGCTGGAAACTATGTAAAATCCCAGATGCATTGAAAACTGGGCTCGAATGCTCTGTTTTCAATAAAGGAAATAGAAATGACTGCAATAAGCATGGAGGAATGTGTGTATTAAACACTGCTTATAAAATATATGCCAAGATCAACCAATGCTTGAGGATTAAATAAAATTAAAGGATGCTTATAGTCAGAAAAGCAATGTGGTTTTGAAAGGGATGATCATGTTCGGACTGCATATTTATTATAGACCAATAATGGAGAAGAAAATATAATTTACTTATATATTATTTGTAGATAATGAGAAAGCCTTTGACAAAATTTTACTACAAAACTGTGGGAAATAGTGCTCAATATGGTATACCAGAATACTTGGTAAAAGCAATACAAATTTCATATTTTAACATGGAAGTTATTATTGACAACAGAAGCACAGTTAACAAACATACGTTAAAAATCAATCACAGAGTTAAATAAGGATTTCCTACGTCTCCTGTACTATTTAATCTATATCTTGATCAAAGCTATTAAGTAATTCACAAACTAATTTACAAATAGCTGTCTACAAATTAATGAAACAGTTACAGAGTAAAATTTAAAATATCAGCAACGAAAATTAAATATGTCCCTTTGGGGAAAGAAATACATTAGGTGAAAAATTGTCATTAATAATCAAACAATAGAGCAGGTAAATCATTTTAATTATGAAGGTTATAATTTGTCTTAGAGGCAGAAAGATGACATAAATATTAAAATAGATAAATTTAATTAAATGTGTGGAATAATAAGCCGAGCATTGAAATATAAAACTCCAAAAGAGTTTACAACCTAAGTTATATAAAGTGACAGCTGTATCTTTTTTAACATAGACCTATGAAAATTATTGGACATTGAGCCAATTAGAGAAAAGAAGTATTGAGGTGGCTGAGATGAGGTTCTTACATTTCATTACAGGAGTGACTTTTATGTGAATCAATTAGGAAGGACTTAAATATATTTAATATTGTAGATAGAATAACTACATTGCAGATATTGTAGTTTGAACATGTAAAACGAATGGTCTTTAATAGACTGACATCTGTTTTATCTATAAATTGAAAGGATTCGGAAAAAATAGGAATGCCAATAGTCAGATGGATCAATCAGTTCTCTTGATTGGAAACAGGTCTAATGGCCTAAGTGCATGAAGCAGGAGGAGAAGAAGAAGAAAATAACTTAATTTTTTATAAGTTACCTAAGAATAACAATTAGTATGCTTCTTGTAACATTCAGGTCAATTTGAGTATAATTACCACATTGAAATATTCATGAAAATGGTATTCAAAGCGTTTTTAGTCTTAGTTTTTATGTCTACACTTTTGAAGGAGGATTGGATATATTTAAACAGATTCAGTTGCATGAATATACTGCCATATTCAGATCTGTTTCAATACCCTAAGCATATTAATATAATAACTGTTTTCATTTAACATTTCCTAATCTCCCATTTACCAAAAAAGCATACAGATAAGTACTTTGGTGACATTTGAGCATTGTGAGGTGATCAGCTATTTTTCAATAACGCTAATCTGGACTGCATTTACAGGCCATTAGTCTATGATATAGTAATATGGCAACATGTTTATTAACAAAAGCACTTTTTTTTATAAGTTTAACCTTTAACCTGATAGGCTATATCGGATGATGAATGAATGAAATGTATGAAATGATGCTCACCTGATCCCAAGTTCAGTAAAGCTTAAACTTACCCTGACATTCCACTTCTTAGTGTAAGAGAAAACCCAGAAAAAAAAAACTTAAAAATGAGTGACTTATCCTAACCAAGATTCAAACTCGGAACCTTTTGAATGTGAGGCAGATATGGGATTTTTTAAAGTAATTTTCATATTCAAATTGTTTCTAAAATATATTGAGATTTGCTTGAAAATGGTAACACTACTCTTGAAGACTAGTTCAAGACAAAGGAAATTTTCTAATATACACTTACACATATGCAACTATGTGCAAATGCAAAGAAACAAAGAGTTTTTTCACAAAAAACAGAACTTTTATTTTATTGTCAAAAATAAATTTGATTATTAAATTAATTTCAAAATTTGGCACTGAACTCACACCAAATGTAAAAAGCATTGACAAAAATGTTTCCAAATCATTGCCAAGGGTGCTCAGCACTGTTGCAACTCCGCTTTAATAAAAGAAGTCAAACAACAAGTTGCTTTCCCTGGCACCAGAAATTAGTTTGTTAAGTGGCTAGTCAAGCATATGCCCATGCACCTTGGGCAGTTTGGCCGGGAATTTGAAATTAAAAAATAAAAACTTCTTCAGATCCCTAGAAGGTATCCCCCCCCAACATTTGTCAAGCTTGCCTGCCCTTACAAGTGGCCTATTATTACATATTTTCTAATAGAAACATCAGTTTTTATGAATTCTACAATGAAATCAAGCTGGAGTAAATAAATATATCATAAATATATGAGAGGTCCCTGAATGTAAACGTCATACTGTTACCAAAACTGCTCCACTCCTGTTTCTTCTGGCCCCACTTGGCTAGATAGAAGTAGGTGATAGCATGTTAATTTCTGAAATCTGATAAAGGCCCAGGGATAATGGATAATTAGATTGGATCAGTAAATGCTTATGTTAGCTGCAGATGTAATTATTATAATAAATCTTAATGAAGGGAGAGAGGTACCTAATAATTTAATGACTGGAAAATTGAAACTTACTTTCTTCTAAAATTTACTTTTTGACTCTCAATAACCCGGTAAAGAGAACCATAATGCATTCATTTGTTACTTATTGGCCAATGATATTTTTCACTTGCTCTTCAGATTAGCCAACCTAATCTGTGAATCCAGTAGATACAGATTAGCTAAGTTTTAATTTTGATAGAGAAAATGTTCTAAATGGAAGCCACTGATATTTCTAATTCTCTAGAACTTCTCAAGCAGACAAACTGTGCGCTTTCGATAAAAACTGCAGCTCAAACAATTAGAAATAGAAATAAAACAATTTTGCTAGAATTCTTTCCAGTTTTATTTTCCCAACTTGCTATTGCAAACTAAAGAGAGCTCCAGTGGCCATTTTACGTCACGGCTGCCTGAAATAATTGCTACAATGAAGAGTCCTTAAAATGAAGAAGAAGAAAAACGAGGCATTTGCCTAATATGGATCCGATACGCCATGCCCGTGAACGAGAAAGTGAAACTTAAATTTGGGCAGCGGCGGCTGCTGTATAGGAGCACAAGAGCACGTGAACCTCCAATATTTCTTAGTGGATCTCCTTTTTCTCTATCAGGAAACATTTAATAAAATGCGCTATCCGGTGCCACTTTTTTAAATATACCGCGCTCTGCTCTTCAGATTGAACACAGCCGAGAACCTGAGTATGTGACAACAACGCTTGTAGCACAGGCCTCGTGTGCTAGCGTATTACTAACGTTTAGCAGCTCTGCGCTTGCGCGGCCAATAAAACACCTTGGAATTTTACAGCCACAAATGAGCACATTGCAATCGTGCACTTTAGTTCTCATTAACATCACCAGGGTTCTGTTTATTATCGGGAGGTGCTGCTATCTTTGAGATTTAGCTGAAACTATCTGGAAATGCAACTGCATTTGATGAGGCGCTATTTTTCTTAATAATTTGCAGTTTATGCAAGAGCTTGCTTAAGATTAGCGTGTGCTGCAGTTTTACTAAGTTATTTCTGGTATAATGTGATTAACTTACTGTGACAATACTTAATGAATTAACAGGTGAGACTAGTGTGGATTTTCTAACATGTTTTAAACATAGCTTATTATTTTAACAACAATGTTCTCTGTGTTGAGCAAGTGACCTCGTAGTTCTCAATTCTTGTGACTTTTCAAAGGTAGCCATGAATTCGGTGGAATCGATATTAAGCCATGAAAAACTTACATATGAGGAACAAATAGAAATAAAACGACTGGGACGTCCACAGCCCGATTTGGTAATTAAGCATGTGACAAAAACTCAAAAGCGGGACTATAGACGTAAATTTAATAACAATGTATACGCAACATGCAAATGGCTTTGCGGTTGCAGTATCAGAAACTCGCTGTTTTGCTTTCCTTGTCTTATGTTTAGCTCCAATGCGACGAGTAACTGGACAAGAGTAGGATGTGCCGACCTGGTGCATCTCAGTGAAAAGATAAAAAAGCATGAGAATTCACGTTCACATAAGAACGCATGTATTCGATTCGCCATGCTTGGTCGTGTGAATATCAGCACTCAACTAGACAGCGCTTACAGACAGTCGGTAAAGAGACACAACGAGCAAGTTGACAAAAATAGGTACATTCTCTCTAGGCTAATTGATTGCGTAAAATTTTGTGGAGCATTTGAACTAGCTCTACGCGGTCATGATGAGCGGGAGAATTCTGAAAATCCCGGGGTGTTTCGTGAGCTTGTTAATTTTGTAAGCTCTATTGACATAGCAATGCAAGAACACTTAGAAAATGCAACCGTGTTCAAAGGTACTTCAAAGACGGTGCAGAATGACATCCTCGACTGCATGCTTGCGGTCTGCAGGGAAATTATATCAGAAGAAATAAAGGTAGTTCATTACTTAGCAGTCATGACCGATGAAACAACGGATGTGTCTACTCAGCAACTCGCTATTGTGTACAGATACGAGATGCAAGGGTCAACTGTTGAGCGTTTTGGGGGTTTTTTCAATCCTGTTGCCAAAGATGCTGATGCTATATCTGGGGTAACAAACACTGCATTGCTAGAGCTTATAGGAGAGCAGAAACATAAATTAATAGGTCAATGTTACGATGGTGCAGCTGTTATGAGTGGCAGTGCAAGTGGAGTTCAGGCGAGGATACGAGCTATGTACCCTCATACATATTATATACACTGTTACGCCCATCAATGCAATTTGGTTCTGCAGAAGGCTGCTGCCATAAACAGCTCATCCAGGATTTTCTTTTCAACACTATCAGGATTTCCTGCATTTTTTTCAAGATCTTGTCTAAGAACCAAAATACTTGACAGAATTGTGCAAAACAGAGTTCCGAGGCTAGCAGCTACACGCTGGATTTGCAACATTCGTTCAGTGAATGTTGTGTATGAAAATAAAGAACGTCTCATCCAGTGTCTAGAGGAAATAAGTCTGCTTGATAATATTGATGACAAAACAAGACGTGAGTCAAGCTTAGCAGCTTTGGAGGATTCTGCATTCACTTTCTGGTTGGAATTCTTTCATAGAATAATGCCTCAGGCGGAGCTCTTATTTAAAGTACTGCAACACAGACAAATCGATGCTGTAAAAGCAAAACGCTACTTAGATCGGTTCTCGTCTGCTGTGTAGGAAATTAGAGACACTACACTTAACAGATGTGAAGTTTCCGAAAATCGAAAGAAAAAGAGGCCCATGTTGAGTAATTAAATATTTGCGTGATTTTTTCCTGTTTTCCTTTTCTTTCTTTTTCTTTTACTTCATATGACACCTCAGGCGATGACACTGATATATACATGGAATGAAGATGGAGAACCGGTGGAATGCAATGGCGGGGGAAGCCGAGTAACCCGAAGAAAACCCGTCCCTGCGCCGCTTTGTCTACCACACATCTTACATGCAATTGCCTTGGATAAAACCCGGCTTGGTGAGAGGCGAGTGGTCTAACCAATCGGTATCGGCGCGGCCATTTTGCTTCTTTTTAGCAATTTTTTTATTTTCTGTACATAGTATATAGGTAGATGCAATCCATCCAAAAATTCGATATCGAGATTTCACCGGAAATACGCTTTTTAGGATCCCCTGTATAAAAAAAAATAGAAAAAGGTCCTCGCGCATTTGTGTTAATCTGTGAACATGATAACTCAAAAACGAAAATTCGGTAAAATACTGAAATTGGTATTTAAGTTTAGTATCTTCCAAGAATGCTAGGCGAACATTTTGAAGAAACCTCCTCCACCCCAACTACCCTTTACAACAACAAAAAATTCGATTTTTTTTATTTTCCTCAAAACTGGCGCAATTTTGATTAGAATACCATACGTTAAAGATATTTATATGACAAATAAAATGTGTGTCCTGAATTTTCTTAAGAGCTCTTTATTGTGGACGACTTTTGCATAACTAGTAAACCGTAAGCCATAGACAAAAAATTACTAACAAAAACTGTAGATCTCGTTAAAACACAATTTATGTCATATACCTTTTTGTGAAGTTTATCATTAATGAGATATTCATTGTATTGGTGTCAGTTTAAAATAGTTCTACTTCTCTCATACGGGGATTTATAAACTCCTGGCCATGCAAAGAAACTGGTATCAACCATATGATAATCAGTTTTTAAAAGACTTGATACCGCTTTATTCTAGTGAGTTCCCTTATTTCCCTCCTACTGACAAGGGACCAAGTAATAAATACAATTTCTGCTAATGTTTATCTCGATTATCATGAAGTAGCTAGAAGAATAAGCTTTTTAACAATAATTTGTTGAAAAGATGTAGAGAAAGACATTTGCGTGGAACACATCAGATTTTTATTTGTGGAGTTTTAGTTTTAAAAAACTTAAAACTTTTCTCATGCAGGAATTTGCCAGGCAAAGAAACGGATTTCAATTAATGGCAACCAGCTTTTAAAATATTTGACTATCGCCTTAGCGTAGTGTATTCCTTTGTTTCCCTTCTACTTATAAGAAAGCAAGTAATAAGACCAACTCTGCTAATGTTTGTCTCGATTAGCTTGAAGTAGATGGAAGAATAAGCTTTCTAACGATAATTTCTTACAGAGATATAGAGAAAAGTATGTGAATGGATTTTTATTTGCGTTTTCATTTTTCCAAAGCAGTGGTTTCCAAACTATTCCTGCTTGTATTGATAAGATAATTGTGACTATGGCGACTCAGTATCAATCGGTAGATACTAATAGAGCACAGGATTTGCTTAGGAATGCTATATAATAGACAAGCGTTGAATGAAATGTGTACCCTAAAAGTATGCGCATTTTGAAGACGCGAGTAGCCAATAAAGGGCGTTAATGGAGAATTAAAATAAAAGGAGGGCCGCAGAAGGGAAGCTGAGAGAGGTAATTGAAACATTAACGGCGTAGTGGCCATTAACTACACGAACTGGTAGTTCTCTTGACAATATAGCTATGAGTTACTTTAACATCTGTGCCTCTGGGGCGAAGCTAATGTCGTGGTCGGATGCAATATGCACCTGTCTTATGTCCTCAGGTAATGTACAAATGAAACTTACGCGCTCATTTCAGCACATCATACGCGTTGGATAGCTCCATCACAGAAAAGAAATCTGATGTTTAAGGCTTGGATTTTGGGACCATGTGGATTGACCTCTATTCAATGTCAACAAACCCCCCTACTAGCACAGAGAGAGAGAGAGAGAGAGAGAGAGAGAGAGAGCTTGTGTGAGTGTGAGATTTCGGAGGGGATTCCACGTTGCAGCTATTGGTTTTAAGTACGTCAAACCCGGGAGAATAGGATGAAATGACAGTAATTACCACGGGCGGTCGGAACCGAACGACGGGGCAGGAGCCACCAGTTTCCAAGCAGTTCTTCATCTCAACGCTGGAAGCGCTAGGAGACTGTGCCCAAGGTCTGACCGAACTCCCTGGGTCTACAGACGTCTTCCAATGCCATTAACGACAATTTTTGCCATGTAAAGAGCAGTTGGGGTAGGTGAATTTCCTCAAAATCTTCGTGTCGCATCCTTGGAAGATACTAATTTTAAATACCAAGTATGGTTTTTAGCGACTTTTCGTTTTTGGGTTACCTTGTTCACAGACACAGGGACACACGCACCGACCTTTTTCTAAAAACGCTTTTTTTATACAACGTGAAATATCGTATCGAATTTTTGGTGGAGTGCAATACCTTCTCTACCTACGTACCATGTAGTACTATGTAGAGAAAGTAATAATCTGAGGAACAATATACCTCCAGGGCCCTATTGTATACAGTATACATGTCCTTTACAAGAAACAAATCGCAACCCTGTGATTTGCAAGGAGTGTTCTGTTTCATAAATACGTGCAAATCCATTTTATATTTTATTTCATCATCGTAAACTACGTGGCTTTGGTCAATTGGACCAACCGGCTCCAAACAATTTATCAAACTGGTTGTTCCGTTTTACTTTCTTTAGCACATATGTGCAATGTACATAGTAGAGAAGATATTGTATTCCACCCAAAAATTCGATACCTAAATTTTACGAAAATACATGTTTTGAGAACTATGAATCCAAAAAGAAGTATTTTTAGAAAATATTCTGTGTGTGTGTGTGTGTCTGTGAGCAGCATAGCTAAAAAATGAAAAATCAGTTAAATACCAAATTTGGTATTTAAGTATCTTCCAAGGATGCGAAGATTTTCTCACGCAAGTCAGATTTTCCCACCTCAACATCTTTAAACTTACTCGCCCAACGACGCATGATACTTACATCAACACAATCACCATAATCTGCTTTCATTCTCTGATGAATCTCCTTTGGGGTGACACCTTCTGCTGTCAAGAATTCAATGACTGCACGTTGCTTAAATCGCAGTGACCAACCGTCTGCGCAGGGTTCCGTACTTTACACTGTGACAGCACAACCGTTCAATGCTAAGGCTTCCCGCCAACTGGAGCTGTAGAGAAGAGGCTACGAAACAAGCCAGTACTTCCCGCTTACCATTGCTGCTATCTGTTGAAGAGTTACGAAGGTGGAGGCATTACTTTTCATTCAACTCTCGTACATTACGTATAGAGGTACTGTAATGCACCCAAAATTCGATACCGAGATTTCACCGGAAATACACGTTTTAAAAGATTTGACTATCGCTTTAGCCTAGTGTATTCCCTTATGTCCTTTCTATTTACAAGGAGGCGAGTAATAAGCAATTTCTGCTAATGTTTATTTTGGTTAGATAAACGGATAATGTTTATCTTGGTAGATAAAAGAATTATCGTTTGTAAGGAAAGTTGCTTGTATAACAGCTTGAGAAAGTCAGGTGAATAGAACAAATCAGCTTTTTATTCTATATTTATTACTTTCTCTACTAATAGTCAAAAAAAGCGATACCAATATTGCATGGAAATAATGTTTTGTGTATTCCTAAATGCAAAAAAAGTACTTTTAGAAAAAGGTCCGTGTGCGTTTGTGAACGAACACAATAGCTAAACAAATGTAAAGTCAGCTAAATATCAAACTTGATATATTATAAGTTCTGTATTTTCCAAGGACGCAACATGATTTTCGAGAAAAGCCCCTTACCCTAAATTACTCTTTACATGGACAATTTTTCGAAATTTTGTATTTTCTCAAAAATGCCTAACGATTTTGATTAACACATTAAAGACATTTAGAAGCCAAATGAAATGTATGCAAATTTGAAATTTCTAGGAATAGCATTTGAAGTCCTATTCATTCTGGGTGACTTTTGTACAACAGGTAAGTATAAAACAATATATATCAGGTTAAACGGCTTAATTTATGTCATATACATTATTTTTGCATAGCTAATCATTTTATAGATATTCCTTTTAATTAGTTTTTTTAATATTTCCAATACTTAGATTTTTCTCAAATAGAAAGTCAGTATTTACTTTTTTTCATTCTGGTTTTACAAACAGAAGTGAATTCAATTGCGTGACATGGCAACCAGCTTTTACAAAATTTGACTATATTGTGTTCTCTTATTTCCTTTTGTTTTGAAAGAAATAAGTAATTTAACCATTTCTGCTATTGTTTATCTCGTTTAGCACGACGTACGGAAGAATAAGCTTGGTAAGAATAATTTGTTGCAGAATAGACAGAGAAAGTCATATGAATGAAATATATCAGCTTTTTAAAATATTGATTTATTTTAAGTTGGAACATTTGAAAGCACCCAATAATAAAATAATTTTTGTACATCATTTATAATTGATTCTTAGCTATTCTTAACTATTTCAAAGGAATTATAATCTAATATTCACTTATGTTAGTGCTGCCTTTGTTTAAATAAACAAATTCCACTTTTTACTTTCTCTAGCACTTTCATATTACATAGGTAGAGAAGGTACTGCGCTCCACCCAAAAATTCAATGCCGAGATTTCTCCGGAAATCACACGTTTTACACTTGCTACACAACAAATTTAGATCTCGTTAAAACACAATTTGTCAAGCACCTTTTTTTTTTTTTTTTTTCTCGTGTAGTTCACCATTTCCAAGATGGTCCTTGTTATTGGTTTCAGTTTTAAAATGCTTATTTTCTCATTCGGCAATTTGTCAACTCCTGGCCATGTAAAGAAACGAAGTTCAGTCACATAGCAACGAACTTTAAAAATAGTTTACAATTGCTTTAGCCAAGTGTACTCCCTCATTTCTCTTCTACTTACAAGGCCTTATGTAATAAAACAATTTCAGCACGGAGTAAATGGAAGAATCAGCTTTTTAACAATAATTTGTTACAGAGATGTAGAAAAGTCACATGAATAAACACATTAGATGTTTTTTCACTTTGCTTAAGAACTGTCATATTTTTACTTCCGTTCTCAAGATTTCAGTCAGTGCTATTTTTAATTAAGTTAAACCATTTCTAATTTATTACCACCTTCTCCAGATACCAGCCTCTTTATACTCAATATGTCCTCAATATCTTTATTCTCTCTGCAAGTGGGACATTGATTCTGTGGGACAGGCTTTCCTTTTAATCCTCATGCATCCGCTCGATTCTTTATCAATATATACTTCATTTTCCCCACTGTTCTTCTTCTGAGAAATATAACATAAAAGAGATCGTTTTTCAGTTATCTTGCTGAATAGTCTTTGAATGTCTATGTTCTTAAATCGTCTTCTTGCTTCTTTCCCAAATTCTTTATAATTATTTTATTTTCAAATTTCACCATGTCCTTTACCGCATTTAGAATTTCCTAGATACTTCTCTTGACATTCTAAACATTTACTTAAAATATTCAAGATCCTAACCTATTTAACTTTCCATAATCACGCACTTCTAGTTCCCACTGTTTCTAGTTCTATTTGTGCCAACTAGTTTGCACTTGATAGACTTAGCAGTTCAAACCTCCATGTGAAACAATATCCTCTTATACATACGCAATATAAAGCTTCTTTTCCCTCCATCTAGTCCGCACATCTCTCTAACATTTAATATTTTGGGTTCAACCAATATACATTTATTTAAAAGCACTTTCTGCTTCATTTCATATACTTTACATCATAACGATATGCCTGAGTGTACTTTAGAGCTAATATTAATTTTTATTAATTTACTGATCCGTCAACGCAGGTAAGCTCTACAAATCATTGTTAATATATATATGTTCATAGCATTCAAAATAGCATTGAGACGAAAATGGAAATGGCGTATTATTCATGGACGCTCTTTAACTGCTGTGGTTCTCAGCGTCCCATTCTGTACTGGGCGTGAAAGACCGCTTAATTTTTGCTCAGAGGCCTCTCTTATCAGGCTTGAGGTTCTTTTACGTGCTGTAAATCTACGACACGGGACCAACGGCTTTACTTCCCTTCCGAAGGAAGCCATGCTAAGGATTTTTACACCCGAAAAAATCCATCGTCCTCCGTCGGGTTTGAACCCGCGACCTTGGGTATATGAAGCTAGCATGGAGGGCGATACATTGAGACGAGGTAAAACCGTTGGGTCCTTCATTAATTTTAAAAAATCTGATGTGTTCCATTCACATGACTTTCTCTACATCTCTGCAACAAATTATTCTATTTACTTCATCTAATCGAGAAAAAATTAGCAGAAATAGTCTTATTATTTGCTTCCTTGTAAGTAGAAGCGAAATAAGGGGATACCACAGGTTAAAGTGATAGCCAAAAACTGATTGCTATGTAACTGAAGTTCCTTTGTTTGTATTGGACACGAGTTCACAAAGTCCTGTATGAGAAAAATATGTTTTTTATAGTTGAAACCAGAAAACAAGGAATATCTCAAAAACAATCAACGCCACGAAAAAAATGTTTATAGCATATATTGTGTATTTTAAGGTGCTCTACATTTGTTATGTGGTAAGTTTTTGTCCATCTCTTTCGGTTTAGCAATTATGCAAAATTCCGTAAAATTGACCCAGAATAAAATAGTCTTCAGAGGCTATTCCCAGAAAATTCAAAATATACATTTTATTTGTCAGGTAAATATTTTTAATATACGATATTTTAATCAAAATAGTTACAGCCATTTTTTAGAAAATCAAAATTTTCGAAAAAAGTTCCATGTAAAGGGTAGTTTGGGGTGGGGGATGTTTCTCAAAATCTTCGTGTCGCATCCCTGGAAGATACTAAACTTAAATACCAAGTTTGGTATTTTACCGACTTCTCGTTTTTGAGTTATCGTGTTCACAGATACACGGACACACAAACACGGACCTTTTTTTGAAAATACTTTTTTTGGATACTGGGGACCCTAAAACATATATTTCCGGTAACATCTTGGTATGGAATTTTTGGTGGAGTGCAATACCTTCTCTATACACTATGTACATAGTGCGCACAGAGAAAGTAAAAACGTTGCTTCCTTGTATGTAGAAGGGAAACAAGGGAGAATCATAGGCTAAAGCGGTAGTCAAATGTTTTAAAAGCTGGGTGCTATGTGATAGAAGTTTCTTTGTTTGTAGGCCAGGAACTGACAAATTCCCGCAACAAATTATTGTATAGTAGTTCATTATTCTATTACTTCACGCTAATCGAGAAAAAAAAAGCAGAAATTGTCTTATTACCTGCTTCCTTGTAAGCAGAAGGGAAATAAAGGTCTGCCATAGGCTAAAGTGACAGCCAAATCTTTTAAAATCTTTTGCCATGTGTTTGAAGTTCCTTTGTTTGTATGGACAGGAGTTGACATATTCCCGCATGAGAAAAAAGTATACGTATTTTAAAACTGAAACCAATAACAAGGAATATCTCGAAAACGACCAACTTCACGGGGGAAAAATGTATATAACATAAATTGTGTGTTTTAACGAGCTCTGTAGTAAGTTTTTTGTCTATCTCATACCGTTCAGCAGTTAAACAAAATTCCGCAAAATTCATCCAGTGTAAAGTGGTCTTAAGAGGCTATTCCCAGAAAATTCAAGATATGCATTTTATTTGTCATGTAAATATCTTAAAAATAAGAGATTTTAATCAAAATTGTTAGAGCCATTTTTGAGAAAATCAACATTTTCGAAATTTTTTCCATATAAAGGGTAGTTTGGGTTGGGGAGATTGTCTTGAAAATCTTCGTGTCGCATCCTTGGAAGATACCAAACTTAAATACCAAGTTTGGTATTTAATGATCTTTTCGTTTTTGAGCTATGCTGTCCACAGACACTCACAAATACACACATACACGAACCTTTTTCCAAAAATGCTCTTTTTGGATTCAGGAGGACCCATAACATGTATTTCCGGTGAAATATTGGTATCGAATTATACCTTCTCTATACACTATGTACATAGTACGTGTAGGTAAAGTAAACACGGTCAACTCTACAAGAAAAATCTGATGTGTTCCATTCACCTGACTTTCTCTACATCTCTGTAACAAATTATTGTTAAAGAGCTTATGCTTCTATTTACTTCATTTTAATCGAGGAAAAAATAGCAGAAATAGTTTTATTACTTGCTTCCTTGTAAGTAGGAGCGAAATAAGGGACTACTATAGGCTAAACTGATAATCAAAAGCTGGTTGGTATGTGAATGAAGTTCCTTTGTTTGTATGGACAGGAGTTGACAAATTCTTGTATGAGAAAAGTATAAGATTTTCAAAGCTGAAATCAAAAAACAAGGAAGCTGTCAAAAACGATCAACTCCGGGAAAAAAATGTATATGACATAAATTGTGTTTTAATGTGCTCTACATGTTTTGTGTGTTAAGTTTTTGTCCATTCTTATGGTTTAGCAGTTATGATAAATTCCGTAAAATTCATCTAGAATAAAGTATTCTTCAGAGGATATTCCCAGAAAATTCAAGATATACAATTTGTTTGTCAGGTAAATATCTTTAGTATTTGACATTTTAATCAAAATGGTTATAGCCATTTTTGAGAAAATCAAAATTTTCGAAAAAAAATTCCATGTAAAGGGTAGTTGGGGGTGGAGGGATTTTCTTGAAAATCTTTGTGTCGCATCCTTGGACGATACCAAACTTAAATACCAAGTTTAGTATTTAACGGAGTTTTCATTTTTGAGCTATGCTGCCCACAGATACACACGCACATACACACAGACACACACACTGATAGACACTAAGAGACATACCCACGGACATTTTTCTAAAAATGTGGTTTTTTTTTGGATTCAAGGGGTCTTAAAACATGTACTTCCGGTGAAATCTTGGTATGAATTTTTGGGTGCAATACAATACCTTCTCTAAACACTATGTACATAGTACGTGTAGAGAAAGTAAAATAATAAGAAATAACAAATCACATTATAAAAGGACCAAGACAGATGACTCAGAAGTTTCATCTGGGAGTTGCATTAGGAAGGTCGTGGGATCAGTACCCCGCAGCCGACCTCTCTGACTTATGGGTTTCTCGGGAGTTTTCCTGGGTCACTAGGCGAATGCTGAGATGATTCTTCATTCCCCTTCATTTCATCTTATTCTCAACTGGTCTCTTTCAGGGTTGTGAGTGTTGACGAGGGCTGCGGCAGATGCGCCATTTCGTGGAGGTGATTGCGCTCTGGAATTGCAGCTGTCGGCGGCGGGGTGACGTTAGTGTTTGTCTGCTGGCTTAGGTGGGCTATCCGGGATAGAACCAGCGGCTCCTGGTGCTCCCCGCTTCAAGATGAAGAACCGTTTATAAACTGTTAGGAACCTTCCACGAGTCTCGCCCTGTCTGTATGTTGGCCGCCCTCTGAAATTATACTCATCTCATCCTTCTGACGTACAATAAGCCCACGGCTGTAGTGTGGGGTACCCCTTCGTAATGTACACACACACTCACACACACACATTATAAAAGTTAACTAATTTAAAGAACTGGTCCAATGATAGACGACTCCTGATTGGGTTTGGGAACCTGGATTTTTGCCAAGAGAGAAATAAGCAGCTCCAGGGTTGTTCGTTAGGTTGCTGCAGAAATTGTTCTATTTGTGAAGAACTTGGCTGTTGGATGTTATTGATTCCAGTTTCTCTGTGTAGTTACTAATTTTTGGCATTGGAGAACATTCTACAGAATGTTTTTGGTAGAAAGGATTTGTCAGAAAACGAAGCATAAATATTTTTGGCTACGAACACACTGTTTAATCGTAATCATTTACAAAGGTCGAATCGAAGTATAACATTCTGCAGGAAATATATTGTGTTATTTTCCTTCTGTTTTGAGAATTTGATTCGAATTATATATTTAAAACCTGTAAATGTAATTAAGCAATTTATTCAAACAGCGATTAGAGACGAGAAAAGCATATCCAAGCGGGATGGTTCAGGCGATGTCTGAGGCTCGCATTCGGGAGGTCCCGAGTTCAAATCCCGCGAGCCGACCAATATGGCTGGGGTTTTCGTGGTTTCCCTCAGTCGCCAAAGTATATACCGGCTTGGAGATTTAATACCAAGTTTCTCAAGAACAGTAAAAGCTGTAAATAGATGATGATAGCTATTGAGCTGCCATTTAACCACGGATTTTTAAAGCAGATATATTGGAGGGCACCCTTGCGCCATCTGCTTTTCATGGAGAAAAATAGTGTGGTCTAAAGGAATGTGACTTCGAGAACTGTTTTTTTTTTTTTTTTTTGGTATTGTTTAACGCCCGCTTTAACTACTAATGGCACCGCAGGCGGTGACACTGATGATACATGAATGATGATGGAGCACCGGTGGAATGCGATGGCGGGGGAAACCGGAGTACCTGGAGAAACCCCGCCCCAGCGCCGTTTTGTCCACCACAAATCTCACATGCGGTCGCTTGGGATCGAACCCCGGCCGTCTAGGTGAGAGTCGAGAGCCAATTGATTAGGATGGTGGAAACAGCTAAACTGGAGGAGAGCTGGTTCTACTCCGCCAATTGACTAGAATGGTGGAATTAGACTGGAGGAGGGCTGAGTACTTCGCCGTCTGATTACGGATGGTGGAAGCAGCTGGACTGGAAGAGAACTGCCTCTACTCCGCTACAAATATCTCCTGACCTAAAACCACCCGACTTCTTCCTGTGGGGATATCTGACGGAAAAGGTTTACAGAGATAGACCACGTATAATTGCAGAGTTGAAAGCTGCTATATGTCAAGAGATTGAAGCTATTATGGAGGAGACTTTAATAAAAGTATTCCAGAATTTGGAGCGACGTGTACAACTATGCTTGAATGTCGGAGGGGACCATTTTCAGCCTCGGATGTGACAGTGCATAGTTCAAGGTATGTGTACACAAATGTTCATCACAAAACTCACTTAAATGGCCAAAATATAGGCAAAAGTTTGCCTCTAGCGAGAGAATCACACTGTATAAGTTTAGATTTGTTGCAACTTAACAAACTTGCATAATCAGGGATATAACAGGTGGGTGTGCTACTCAATAATTAGCTTTTTATCCACAAATTTCACTAGCCACAAAATAGTCGAGAGGTATTTCTGATAAATGAGGCTACCATTAGTATATTTATCTGCACAGGCAGATTATGTGATTGTGCCTTTTAAAAAGGCTCATTCGTCGTTCAAAGGTAAAAATGCGAAAATAAGCATCTAACAAACAATATCTATACATTCACCATCCAACGCAAACATCTAGCACGACTTCACTTCGTACTAGACGTGACTCGCATATCTCGATAGCGTTTACGAGAACTTTGCAAAATGGGACTATAAAAGTATTATTTCCTTGAAAGCAAATTTATCTTGAGAGAACGTGGAGTACGCGTTGTAGGAGGGCGGTTAAATAAGTACCCATATTCCAAAAAAGTTGGTGTTGCTAAAGTGGGTTGATGGTACCATGGTGTACTGTCATTTTTATACGTCATAAATTTGGCACTGATTCACAGGCTAGTTTGAATTTGGTAGGCGTTTCAGTTAGTCATTCATTGTGTTTTCTCTAAAATGAAAAAGTTCAGTATCGTTCAGTGTTCTGCTTTTTTACTTTTGGATTTGAAAACTTATGAGGAGATAAAAGCGAAAATGAATGCTACTTATGCAGACCTTTCGCATTCTACGTCACCAGTTAGCATTGGTTCAACGACTTTAAACGTGGTCGAACATCCACATTATGAGCTCCAGGAAACCCAGAGAAAGTGGTTAGCGAGGAAATCATTGGAAAGGGCCACAATATTATTCCAGCTAAAAATAAAAGCTCACAAAAATACAGAGGTTATAGTTGTGTCGACAGAAACAGCAATTCATATTTTGCATGATAAGTTGGAGATGAAAAAGTTGCTGGACGGTTGAGTGCTGCGAATCCTTACAGCTAACAACAAGCGGGTGTGGCTTTCAAATTCAAAGATGTGTTTGGAGCCTCTTAAAGGACACCGGGAGTGACATTTTGACGACAATCGGTCAAAATATCGAAAATTGCTTCTTTATTACAAATAGTTGTTGTCAGCTTTGAGTATTTGTAGAAAATCAACAATTAACTGCCTTCTCGTCGATTCGGGCTCTAAAGCCATTTAAAGGTCGTATAATACGCCTTCCTAGCAAACTATTTCATAGAACAACGTTTTTCTCTAACTACATTTCACACTTTCAAGATGTTCCACGCGTCTGAGTATTTGTTTCAATACAACCGAAACTCACAGACTGTACAGAAATATCTATTGTAATATTAAAAGGGTAACTTATTTTAACACCAATAGTAATTTTACACAAAATGTATTTTTTAGACAAAATTATTAATTTTAGAGTTTAAATGTTCTAATTTTTTTTAAAAAAATCATAATTCAGTAATCAAGGTTATTCAAATATGCCTTTTCAAAGTTATTGTGTGTCAACCAATTTTCTAAACTTTTGAGGCACGTGGGACATTTTGATTATGCAATATATTGAATAATAAAATGTATGATATAATTTATATCTTCAAATATCCAATTTGAATGGAATGTGGAATTCCTTTTGAGATAATCACAATGAAATGAAATGGCGTTTTATTTATGGACGCTCTTTAACTGCTGTAGTTCTCAGCGTCCTATTCTATATTAGGTGTGAAAGACCGTTTAATTTTGCTCAGAAGCTTCTCTATCAGGCTTGAGGTTCTTTTACGTGCCATAAATCTACGACACGGGACCCACGGCTTTACTTTCCTTCCGAAGGAAGCCATGCTAAGGATTTTTAAGCCCGAAAAAATCGATCGTCAACCGCCGGGTTTGAATCCGCGACCTTGGGTATATGGAGTTAGCATGGTAACCAGTACACTATGGAGGGCGACGATAATCACAATGTAAAACGTTCAGAAATTTCACTCCCAGAATCCCTTAAGCAAAATCCGAAGGACCTTTTGCATCAAGTTGTCACCACCGGTGCGACCAGGATTCCTCATTATCTGCAGAGACCAAGCAGCAAACAAAACAATGAATTGCGACCGATGAATCTGTTCCAAAGAATTGTGGCATATGCCTATAGGTGACGTTGCTTCGATTTTTACTTTCTCTAGCCCCATATGTACAATGTACATAGGGATAGAGAAGTATTGTATTCCACCCAAAATTCGATACCGAGATTTCACCGTAAGTACATGTTTTAGGACCCCCTGTATCCAAAAAAAGCATTTTCAGAAAAAGGTCCGTGTGTGTGTGCCCGTGTGTCTGTGAACACGATAACTCAAAAACGAAAAGTAGCTAAAATGCCAAACTTGGTATTTATGTTTAGTATCTTCCAGGGATGCGACACGAAGATTTTGAGAAAAATCCCCGCATCCCAAACTACCCTTTACATGGAACTTTTTTCGAAAATTTTGATTTTCTTAAAAATGGCTCTAACGATTTTGATTAAAATATCATATATTAAAGATATGCACCTAACAAATAAAATGTATATCTTGAATTTTTTTGGAATAGCTTCTGAATACCTGTTTATTCTGGATGAATTGTGCTTAATTTGGCATAACTTGTAAACCGTAAGAGATAGACAAAAACTTACTATACAAAACATTTAGGTCTTGTTAAAATACACAAGTTATGTCATAAACATTTTTATCGTGGAGCTTACCGTTTTCGAGGTATTCATTGTTATTAGTTTCAGTTGTGAAGTACTTATACTTTTCCTAGACGGTACTGTCCGCTTTTCTTTTGTTCTACTCCTGGCCAAGAAAAGAAGCGATTTGTGATGACAATCGCATAACGACAGCTTTTAAAATATTTAACTATTGGTTTAGCCTAGTGTATTCCCTTATTTTCTTCCTACTTATACGGAACTAAATAATAAGAACATTGTGCTAATGAGTACCACGATTAGCAAGGTGCAGAAAGAAGAAGAATCTTATGTATGAAGTTTGTAGAACAGCTAGAGAAAGTCATGTGGGTGTAACACATCATAATTTTTTTCGTGGATCGCGCTTTTCTGCCTTTCTGAACGTACTTCTCGTTGCTCGCCTTGGGTTGGTGGGTGATCTTGGGTTGGTAAGGCGTCTCCTGATAGACGGGTTTTTTGTTTTTATTTATTTTTTTTTTTTTTTTAAATACGTACCGGAGTCTGATCAGGACTCCGGCACTATATACCCTAATTCTATTTACCTTTTTTTTTTTTTAACCTTGTTTTTCTGTATTATTACTGGATTGCTGTTTACTTACTGTTACAACACACACATAAACACAAACATATAACACCCATGCCCAAGGCGGGACTCGAACCCACGATCCCCAGCACTACGAAGCACCAAAGCTGGACGCCTTGGTGAGCGTGGCCATGGGGACCGGCGAAAAAAACCTTACCCGGGTAACTCACCCTAAGCGAGATTCGAACTCACGACTTTTTGAATGCGAGGCAGACACGCTACCACCACACTACCCCGGCGGACGGTTGGAAGAGAGAGCCGTGACAGTCGGTGAGAGAAAATACTGGAGTGGTTTGCTGGTCGTGCTTAGTGGCGAGCTCTGTAGGCCTTCTCGGCCAATAAGAAAGGATAGAGGAGTTCTGCTGGATATAGTTGGCCATCTACGAGGTGAGTTGCGACCGATCTACTCTATTTATTTTAGTACTTTGAACTTTGTTTCATGGCTTGCGAGCTTCGTCTATGTTATTGCTTAATTGATGTAGGGAGTTCACTATAACTCTCTCTGGCTTGTTGTGAGCTTTATGTTGAGCCTTTCATACGAACTCGTTTTTCTCCTTTTTTTAATGCAAAATTTTCTAATATAATCAAGTTTCGCCACGCATAGTCTTGGAAATATGTATTTTGGCAATTGCTACAATTAAAGCTTTATAATAATATTTCATCAGCTTCGCGGAGTTAAATGGGGTAGCTCTTTTGTTCGTCTCTGGATGAAGTGATCTGTGTGCTTTGTTGGCATGAATAAGATAGATTTCGCGCGTTCCCTGGGTGGTCATTTTTAATTCTTCACGGCTCCTAATCATGACAGTTGTACCTGAACTGTGATTTTATACCCACTTTTCCAAGTAATCTATTACGCATATGTGGCATTTGGATTAGCGTAATCTTTCATACCCACGAGAATAAAGATTCACGTCATTTGTTTCTTGTTGGAGTTTTATGATTTTCTCCTGGGAGTGGAATATTTAATATACATTTTGCAAATGGTAGAGTACATTAACCTCTAAGTTAAATTTGTAATTCTTTCTGTTGGCATTTATAAGTACGTACATTTTCTAAATAATATTTACTACAAGCTAGGACGGGTAATCTTGGTTGTGTGCAACCTTGGGAATTTCAGAACACATTGCTTATTGTGCTCTGTTTGCATATAATAGTTTGCGGAAAGGGAGAATTTTTACTTTCTCTACACGCACTATGTACATAGTGTATAGAGAAGGTATTGCACTCCACCCAAAAATTCGATATCGAGATTTCACCAGAAATATATGTTTTAGGGTCCCCTGTATCCAAAAAAAGTATTTTCAGAAAAAGGTCCGCGTGTGTGTGTGTCCGTGTGTCCGTGTGTCAGTGTGTCCGTGTGTCTGTGAACACGATAACTCAAAAACGAGAAGTCGGTAAAATACCAAACTTGATATTTAAGTTTAGTATCTTCCAGGGATGCGACAGGAAGATTTTGAGAAAAATCCCCCCACCCCAAACTACCTTTTACTTGGAATATTTTTCAAAAATTTTTATTTTTTTAAAAATAGCTCCAACGATTTTGATTAAAATATCGTATACTAACGATATTTACCTGACAAATAAAATTTATATTTTGAATTTTTTGGGAATAGCCTGTGAAGACTACTTTATTCTGGGTCAATTTTACGGAATTTTGCATAACTGCTAAACCGCAAGAGATGGACAAAAACTTACCACACAACAAATGTAGAGCACCTTAAAGCACACAATATATGTAATTTACATTTTTTTCGTGGAGTTGACTGTTTTTGAGATATTCCTTGTTTTTGGTTTCAGCTATAAAAACTTATACTTTTCTCATACAGGACTCTGTGAACTCGTGTCCATACAACAAAGGAAGTTCAGTTACATAGCAACCAGCTTTTGACTATCACTTTAATCTATTTCGCTTCTACTGACAAGGAGGCAATTAATAAGACCATTTCTGCTAATTTTTTCTCAATTAGATGAAGTAAATAGAATAATTTGTTGCAGAGATGTAGAGAAAGTCATGTGAATGGAACACATCAGATTTTTCATATAATATTTAACTTTAATACTTAACTGCCATTATTGTCAGTTGCCATACTATAGTAACATTAGACATTTAATTTGTTTTTAATTTGATCGGCTGCCTTTTTACTTTCTCCATACGCACTATGTACATAGTGTATAGAGAAAGTATTGCACTCAACCAAAAATTCGATACCGAGATTTCACCGGAAATATATGTTTTAGGGTCCCCAATATCCAAAAAAAGCATTTCCACAAAAAGGTCCGTGTGTGTGTGTGTGTGTGTGTGTGTGTGTGTGTGTGTGTGTCTGTGAACACGATAACTCAAAAACGAAAAGTCGGTAAAATACCAAACTTGGTATTTAAGATTAGTATCTTCCAGGGATGCGACACGAAGATTTTGAGAAAAATCCCCCCACCCCCAACTACCCTTTACATGGAACTTTTTTCGAAAATTTTGATTTTCTCAAAAATGGCTCCTACGATTTTGATTAAAATTTCGGATATTAAACATATTTACTTGACAAATGAAATGTATATCTTGAATTTTCTGGGAATAGCCTCTGAAGAGTAGTTAATTCTGAATGAATTTTACTAAATTTTGAATAACTGCTAAACCGTAAGAGATGGACAAAAATTTACTGCACAAAAAATGTAGATCACATTAAAACACATAATTTATGCTATATACATTTTTTTCGTGGAGTTCGTCGGTTTTGTGACATTCCTTATTTTTGGTTTCTGCTATGAAAAACGTATACTTTTCTCATACTGGAACTTGTCAACTCCTATCCATATAAACAAAGGAACTTCATTGACATAGCAACCAGCTTTTGACTATCACTTTAACCTACGGTTGTCCCTTATTTCGCTTCTACTTACAAGGATGCGAGAAATAAGACTTTTTCTGATAATTTTTTTATCTGATTAGCATAAAGTAAATAAAATTATAAGCTTTTTAAGAATTATTTGTTGCAGGGATATGGAGAAGGTCATGTGAATGGTACACATCAGATTTTTCAATAAGGCTTGGTGCCCAATTGTATTAACCCTCATGTGATTACGGAGCTATTAATTTTGAATGCTCGCTGCCATTTGCAGTTTGGCTACCTCTCATAATCAGCTTTAGATCTTGTACTTCTGTATAAGACTTTGCTTCTAGTTTATTGTAACTTACAGTATACCTTTCTGATACTATTGTATAGTGTTGTTATTATTCAATTCTATTATGTTAGTACCCTATAGTGGTCGGAAAATCCTTTTTCTTTGTGGTGAAATTTTTTTGTCCTAGCCAGTGTTTTTTTTTATCTTTACTTTCTCTATATACATAGTGTATAGTATTCCACCCAAAAATTCGATACCGAGATTTCACCGGAAATATATGTTTTAGGGTTCCCTGTATCCAAAAAAAGCATTTTCAGAAAAAAGTCCGTGTGTGTGTCCGTGAACACGATAACTCAAAAACGAAAAGTAGGAAAAATACCAAACTTGGTATTTGAGTTTAGTATCTTCCAGGGATGCGATACGAAGATTTTGAGAAAAATCCCCCCACCCCAAACTACCCTTTACATGAAACATTTTTCGAAAATTTTTATTTTCTTAAAAATGGCTCTAACGATTTTGAGTAAAATATGGTATATTAAAGATATTTACCTGACAAATAAAATGTATATTTTGAATTTTCTGGGAATAGCCTCTGAAGACTACTTTATTCTGGGTCAATTTTACGGAATTTTGCTTAACTGCTAAACCGTAAGAGATGGACAAAACTTACCATACAACAAATGTAGAGCACTTTAAGTCACACAATTTATGTTATATACATATTTTTTGTGGAGTTGATTGTTTTTGAGATACTCCTTGTTTACGGCTTCAGCTATAAAACATACTTTTCTATACAGGGCTTTGTGAACTCGTGTCCATACAAACAAAGGAACTTCGGTCACATTGCAACCAGCTTTTGACTATCACTTTAACTTATGGTACTGCTTTATTTCGCTTCTGCTTACAAGGAAGCAAGTAATAAGACTATTTCTGCAAATGTTTTCTCGATTACTTGAAGTAAATAGAAGTATAAGGTTTTTAAAAATAATTTTTTGCAGAGATATAGAGAAAGTCATGTGAATGGAACACATAAGATTTTTTTTAAAGGGGGGGTCTAAATATCGTTGGAGTGCGGTTGCTGTCTATAAAGGGTAGAGAAACAGTTCAGTTGTTGTTGAAATTACCTTGTTAATGCTTTTGAATACTTCAGGATAAAAGTGTTTCACTGCTATTGACCTGCTTTTCCTGTTTCCTCCCTTTATGTGAGTGGTGGCGTCACCCTTTGCAGATATGTAGCACTGCAGAAATCTCAGGCAGTCTCATTGGCCGGAAAAGTGGTGGTGGCGACTTCGTATACAAACTATTCTTACAAAAGATTATTCTTTTATCTACTTCATTCTAATCGATATAAACATTAGCAGCATTGGTGCTATTATTTGCTTCCTTATAAGTATAAGGGAACTAAGGGAATACGGTTGGCTAAAGCAATAGTCAATTCTTTTAAAAGCTCATCGATATGTAAAACAATTGAGGTTCGGTTCGCTCAGAGAACCTTCAGTTCTGTTTGAGAAAAGTTAAGTAATTGAAACCAATAACAAGGAATATCTCGAAAATGGTCAACTATACAAGAAAAACGTATATGACATAAATTATGTTTTAATGAGATCTACATTTTTGTATTGTTAGTTTTTGTCTATCTCTCACAGTTAACTGTTATGCAACATTCTGCAGAACTCCCGAATAAAGAGATCTTCGGAGGCTATTCCTAGAAAATTTAAAAAAACATAAATTGTAATTGTTATTTAAATATCTTTTAGTGCTGTATTTTAAACAAAATCGTTAAAGCCTTTTTTGAGAAAAATAACATTTTCAATAATTTTTCCTTATAAAGGGTAGTTTGTGCTGGGGGATTTTATTTTAAATCTTCGCGTTGCATCCTTGGAAGATACCAGATACTAAACATAAATACCAACTAAACGGTCTTTTCGAGCTTTGCTGTCCACAGAGACACACAGACACGCGACCTTTTTCTAAAAATTATTTTGTTGGACTTGGGGAATCTGAAAACATGTTTCCGGCGAAATCCTGACATTGTATTTTCGGGTGGAATACAATACCTTCTCTATCCACTATGTTTATTGTACATTCGGGTTAGAGAAAGTAAAAAGGTAATAAGAGTAATGAAAGGTGCAAGGAAATCAACTCCCTGAAAACCACTATTCAAAATGCTTGAAATTTAACCATTAGCCTGCGAATATATTCTAGCCGTATTGTTATTTGTAATAAATAACCCACAAAAGCTTACAAAATCCAGATATACATATCAAAAGAGATTAGACACACACAAGACTTACATAGACCAACAACTAATTTGCAGACATTCCAAAAAAAGGGGTTTACTGCTACGGTATAGTTATAATTCACCAGTTCCATCTCCTACAAAGGAATTGCATATGAATAATAACAAGTTTAGATCAGAATTAAATTACTCACATATTCTCTCAAGAGAAGGATTTCATTCAATCAAAAAGTACTAGTAATAAATTATTAATGTAGTGTTGTAAACATAATTTACATGAATATTCTAAGAATGCATACTGTAGGAATTAGTTTTTGGAAACAGACTTGTAATTGTAGATTATACAAAATTGACACCTCTGAAAAATCCAATATCAGATTTAATCTTTGTAAATAAATGTATTACTATCAAGAGTAAACAATAAATGTAATTTCTGACTTGATCTACCTTACATCCTAGAGTTGGACTTTGTGTCTAATTTCAAAACAGGTTCCACAGATTGCAATGTAATGTAATGCAATGATTCTCGTCGAAATAGAGTTGGTTTTTACAAAGCTTGCAAATTCTTATTTTGGAGGGGATAAAAAATGAAAGGGATGTTGTGAGAAGTATATGTCCTTTAAAGGGGACTATGTTGAGAAATGAATAATTTGTATTTAAAAGTTTTGCTAAATGAGTACCTATTGAATGTTCCTGTTATTTGTTTTGATTGTATGGTTACACTTATTGTGTGACGACTCTAAACAAATCCGATATGTTCCATTCACGTGACTATATCTATATGTTTTTCAAACAAACCACTCTTAAAAAGATCATTCTTTTAATTTCACCATGCTGATCAAGATACACTTTACCAGATATTGTCTAATTACTTATTAAAAAACTGAATTCGTTTCTCTTATATGGCCAGGTGTATAACAAAAGTGATTAAACGGATGGGGACTGTTTGAGAAAAATATATTAACATAGAAATCAGTAACAGGTAGTACCTCTGAAATGGCTAGCTATACAAAAAACTGTACATCACATAAATTGTGTGTTTTAACGAGACCTATATTATATGTGGAGTAAGTTTTTGTCTATTTCTTACGGTTTACCTGCAAAATTTATCCATAATGAAGAGATTTTCATGGCTATTCCCAGAAAATTCACGATATAGACACATCTTTTTTGCCATGTAAAAATCTTTAATTTACCACATTAATTAAAATGATTTATGTCATTTTTTATAAATTCGAAAAATGTTCTATGTACCTAAAGGGTGTTTGGAGGCGAGGGATTTTCCTGGAGATTTTCGTATCATATCCTTGGAAGGTACCAAACTTATATGTCAGTGTATTTAACATTCCCGCACTGACCTTTTTATAAAAATACTTTTTTTTGGGGAGGGGATTCCAGGATCCTTAAAGAACATATATGTATTTTCGGTGAAACCCGGTATCGAATTTTTGGGTGGAATGAACTACTTTCGCTACCTGTGCACTATATACTAAGCAGAGAAGGTAAAAATAAAGATAGTGTTACTGAGTCTTAGACGTCTGATGCAATTCTAATCGCAAAATGTCTTAGTTGTTCAGCAAGGGCCGATTCCTTGTATGCTGTTGTGTGATAAACGGTGCTCTCCCAGGTGCACTATGTGAGTGAATCACTACTTCATTATGTGTTTGAAGTAATGACTGTCGCTTGTGTATCATAACACTAGGGGATCTGCTCGCAGTTGAAAGGCACACTGTGGGTTGCTCTCAGGCAATGGTTCACTTAATTGAATGCCCAATGAGAACATCCGGCATTTCGTACTTCAGCTATTGGCCACTCGCAGTGCCATCAAGGCAGGCCGTGAGATGTATTCCTTGCTAACAATTCTTTAGCAATAAATATTGAAAATACCATTTATATTTCCAAGAACTTTTGGTATTCTTGTCTGCTCTTGTCCGATAGGCAGCAATTTCTTCCCTTTTCTTGCAGTCTCAGGTGGTTAAAGAGACCATATCAATGAAAACAACATTTTACATTTATTTTTACCATAATTATTGTTTAAATGTTGAAGAATAGGTACCTATATTCCAAAATTTTATTTTAAAGATTCAACTACAAGGGAATTCATAATTTACTATCCTTCCCTGGCTTTTTTAAATGAAAATACATTTTTATCTTCTCTAGTACGTATGTTCGCCTGTATGTAGTAAAAGCGGGCGTTAAATACTGTCACGCACGTAAAATGTGCAAAGCAGGCTGAGAATGTAGGTATGGTATTCCATCCAAAAATTCGATACCGAAATTTTATCTGAAATACATGTGACCTCTGGATCCAAAAAATGCATTTTAAGAAACACCGATGTGTGTGTGTGTGTGTGTGTGTGTGTGTGTGTGGACAATAGAACTTAAAAACGAAAAATAGGTTAAATACCAAACTTGGGAGTGAAAGTTTGGTCTCTTCCAAGAATGTGACACGAAAACTTTCACAAAATCCCCCACCCCAAAATACCCTTTATATGAACATTTGTCGAAGTTTTAGATTTTCTAAAACACGGCTCTGAGGATTTGGATTAAAATACCATATATTAAAGATGTTTACATGACAAATGTCTTGGGAATAGCCCTTGAAGTCCTCAGACTTGTATAACTGGTAAACCGAAAAGAGATAGACAAAAATTACTACACACAAAGTACAGACACACACTTTATACCATGTAAATTTACTTGCAGAATATACCGTTTCCGAGATATTTCTTATTACTGGTTTCAATTTTAAATTACGTAATTTTCTCAAACGGAAGTCACCTTTTGTTTTATACCTTTTATATTTTTATTGCTAGCCATACAACGTGTACCGAGCTTCAATTGTTCACATAGCGACATACTTTTACTTTCTCTACACGTACTATGTACATAGCGTATAGAGAAGATATTGCACTCCACCCAAACATTCGGTACCGAGATTTCACCGGAAATATATGTTTTAGGGTCCCCTGTATCCAAGAAAAGCATTTTCAGAAAAAGGTCCGTGTGTCAACTCAAAAACGAAAAGTCGGTAAAATACCAAACGTATTCTAGTTTAGTATCTTCCAGGGATGCGACACGAAAATTTTGAGAAAAATCCAAACTACTCGTTATATGGAACTTTTCAAAAATTTTTATTTTTTCAAAAATGGCTCTAACGATTTTGATTAAAATATCGTATATTAAAGATATTTATCTGATAAATAAAATGTATATCTTGAATTTTCTGAGAATAGCCTCTGAAGTCTACTTTATTCTTGATGAATTTTACGGAATTTTGCATAACTGCTGAACCGTAAGAGATTGACAAAACCTTACCACACAAAAATGTAGAGCACCTTAAAACACACAATTTATCTTATATACATTTTTTCGTGGAGTTGATCGTTTTTGAGATATTCCTTGTTTTTGGTTTCAGCTTTAAAAACATACTTTTTTCATGCAGAAATTTAACAATTCCTGTCTATACAAACAAAGGAATTTCAGTCACATAGCAACCAGCTTTTGACTATCACTTTAACCTATATACCCTTATTTCGCTTCTACTTACAAGGAAGCAAATACTAAGAATATTTCTGCTAATTTCTTCTCGATTAGTATGAAGTAAATAGAAGAAAAATCTTTTTAAAAATAATTTGTTGCAGAGATATGAATGGAATGTGAATGGAACACATCAAATTTTTAAAGATTTGACTATTCGTTTAGCCTAGCGTATTCCCCTATTTCCCCTCTGCTTAATAGCAGGATACTTTCTACTAATGTTTATCTAGATTAGCATGATGTAGATAAAATAATAATCTTTTGTAGCTATAGCTTATAAATAATGTTATGTGAATGAAACACATCAGATTTTTACTTTCTCTACACGTACTATGTACATTGTGTATAGAGAAGGTATTGTATTCCACCCAAAAATTCGATACCGATATTTCACCGGAAATACACGCTTTGGGTCCCCCTGAATCCAAAAAAAGCGTTTTTGGAAAAAGGTCCGTGTGTGCGTGTGTGTGTGTGCCTGTGTGTGTGTGTGTCCGTGTGTCTGTGGACAGCATAGCTCAAAACGGAAAAGACCGTTAAATAACAAACTTGATATTTAAGTTTGGTATCTTCCAAGGATGTGACACAAAGATTTGCAAGAAAATCCCCCACCCCCAACTACCCTTTACATGGAACTTTTGTCGAAGATTTTGATTTTCTCAAAAATGGCTCTAAAGATTTTGATTAAAATATCGTATATTAAAGATATTTACCTGACAAATAATATGTATATCTTGAATTTTCTGGGAATAGCCTCTGAAGACTACTTTATTCTGGAGGAATTTTGCATAACTGCTAAACCGTAAGAAATGGACAAAAACTTACCACACAAAAAATGAAGAGCACATTAAAACACACAATTTATGTTATATGATTTTTTTCCAAGGAGCTGGTCGTTTTTGAGATATTCCTTGTTTTTGGTTTCAGCTTTGAAAAACTTATACTTTTCTCATACAGGAGTTTGTCAATTCGTATCCGTACAAACAAAGGAACTTCAGTCATCTAGTAACCAGCTTTTGACTTCACTTTAACCTATGATACTCCCATATTTCGCTTCTACTTACAAGGAAGCAAGTAATAAGACTATTTATGCTAATTTTTTTTCGATTAGCTTGAAATAAATAGAACAAGCTTATTAACAATAATTTGTTACACAGAAGTAGAGAATGTCATGTGAATGGAACACATCAGATCTTTTCATTCATATTTCCCATAATTATATTTATGTCATGCTTGGGCTATCATTTGACCTCTTCTTATAATGTATTATTAAAGCAGTTCTTGATATCATGCTTCTCAACTAGTTGTACAAGACATGTAATTGTTGAGTGAAACATATTTCCTATTTATTATTTTCTCTACACGTACTATGTACATAGTGTATAGAGAAGGTATTGTAATGCACCCAAAAATTCGATACCGAGATTTCACTGGAAATACATGTTTTGGGTCCCCCTGAATCCAAAAAAAGCACTTTTGGAAAAAGGTCCGTGTGTGTGCGCGCGTGTGTGTGTCTGTGGACAGTATAGTTCAAAAACGAAAAGACCGTTGAATACCAAACTTGGTATTTAAGTTTGGTATCTTCCAAAGATGCGACACGAAGATTTTCAAGAAAATCCCCCACCCCCAACTACCCTTTACATAGAACTTTTTTCGAAAATTTTGATTTTCTTAAAAATAGCTCTAGCGATTTTGATTAAAATAAGGTATATTGAAGATATTTACCCGACAAATAAAATGTATATCTTGAGTTTTCTAGAAATAGCCTCTGAAGACTACTTTATTCTGGATAAATTTCACGGAATTTTGCATAACTGCTAAACCGTAAGAGATGGGCAAAAAATTAACACACAAAAAATATAGAGCACATCAAAACACACAATTAATGTTATATACATTTTTTTCGTGGAATTGATCGTTTTTGACATATTCCTTATTTTTTTTTTTCAGCTATGAAAAACATACTTTTCTCATACAGGAATTTGTCAACTGCTGTCCATACAAACAAAGGAACTTCAGTCACATAGCAACCAGCTTTTGAATATTAGTTTAGCCTATAGTACTCCCTTATTTCCTTTCTGCTTACAAGGAAGCAAGCAATAAGACTATTTGTGCTAATTTTTTTCTCGATTAGCATGAAGTAAATAGAAGCATAAGCATTTTAACAATAATTTGTTGCAGAGAGGTAGAGAAAGTCATGTGAATGGAACACATCAGATTTTTTTCATCCGTTCATTTACATGCTAAAATGCTGTAAGGTAATTCTTTGCTTCTTATGTAATAAAAGTGCTGTTCCAAGAGTGATATTGTTTCCGCTATTACAGATAGTTACTCCTTATGTTAAAAGTCGTATGTGTTCCATTCATATGATTGTGCTACATGTAACAGATCATTACTAATAAGCTTATTCTTTTATCCACTTCATGCTAATCAAGATGGCGTTATTAATTAGTTCCTTGTAAGCAGAAGGGAAATAAGGGAGTGCACTAGGTTAAATCGATAGTCATTTTAAAAGATGGTTGCCATATGGTAGAAATTCGTTTTTTTGTACGGCTGGAAGCAAGTATTTTAAAACTGAAACCAATAACAAGAAATTACTCGAAATGGTGGATTCCACGAAAGGTATATTACATAAACTGTGTGTTTAACGAGATCTACATTTTTGTGTGTGACATGTTTCTGCCTTTCATGTACGGTTTAACAATAATGAAAAGTCATTCAGAACGAGGAGGTTTCCAGAGGCTATTTCCAGAAAATTCAGGATATACATTTTATTTGCCATGTAAATATCTTTAATATAAGGTACATATTTCAATCAAATCGATAGAGCCATTTTGAGAAAATTAAAAGTTTCAAGTTTTTTCCATGTAAAGAGTACATAAGTAGTTTGGGGTGGGGGGATATTACTCAAAATCTTTGTGTCGTTTCCTTGGAAAATACTGAACTTAAATATCACGTTTTATATTTAACCAAATTTTCGATTTTGGGTTGTGGTGTTCTCAGACACACGGACATCACACACGCACACACACACAAATACACGTGCGCGCGAACCTATTTTTGGATACAGGGATCTTAAAACATGTATTTCCGGTGACATCTCGGTTTTGAATTTTTGAGTGGAATGCATTACCTCTCTACCTATACCAAGTAGAGAAAGTAAAAATATGAATCTTGCCACCAATTGCTACTGCCATACTTTTATATTTAGTTAATTCTTCCGAAGATTTCTATGGTCGCCCTCCATGGTGTAGTGGTTACCATTATATACACAACGTTGCGGCTTTATACTCGGCGGAGGACGATGAATTTTTTTCGGGCGTGAAACTCCTTAACATGGTTTCCTTCGGAAGGGAAGTAAAACCGTTGGCTCCCGTGTCGTAGATTTACGGCATGTATAAAAAACCCAAGCCTGATAGAGGCCTCTGAGAAAAATTAAGCGGTCTTACACGCCCAATATAGAATGGGACGCTTAGCATCATAGCAGTTAAAGAGCGTTCGTAAATAAAAGTCCATTTTATTTCTTTCCGTAAGATTTCTCAGTACTCCAGCTCTATCCAAACTGCTGACATTTCCAGTTGTCAGGTACCAACAATCTGTGTTTCCTTCCTTATCCACTTTCTTTGCCACATTGTTTCCCTACCAGTCCGGGTGTTTATCGCTATAGTCAACAATGTAGTTTTTCCATCCTCGTACTTTTACCTCCAGCCTCAATAGCACCAGTTCTGCCTATTTGTAACTAAGAGAGACAGGTTGATCTGGTTAGGCCCCGTTTATGCACGCGATTTTGTCGCGCGCGACAGCTGCGACACGATCTGAGTTAAATAACAGCGTTTATACCACGCGGCGCAACATGAAAAACATCGCGAGGTCGATTAGTTCGCGCGATACCTGTGCTACTTCAGCGATGTTTGAGCTTTCACCTGTTGCGAGAGTGATCGTCATGTGGCATTTTATCAGGTACTGATACGGAACATTTCATATAAAATATTTATATTAGGAGTTTAGTTTGGAATACTACCTCGAAAATGACAAACATGGTGACAAAAGAACTGATTTCACACTCAGCTTCCTAAATGCACTCTCCACGAACTTTTACTGTGTATTGACTTTACACTCCAACGCTATCTCATTTGTGTTGTTTATTTATTACTTTTACTTTTTCTACTATGTTTAGAAAGTAGAGTAATTATTGTATTCCATCTAAAAATTAGATACCTAGGTTTCAACGGAAATGTATACTTTGAAGGTCCATACACCCAAAAGAGCCTATTTAGAAAACACTCCGCATGTGTGTGTGTGTGTGTGTATGTGTATGTATGTTTCTGCGAACAGCATAACTCGTATAGCTCATAGAAATAACAAACTTGGAATTTAAATGCAGTATGTCCCAAAGATGCAACTCATTTTTGCTCTAAATCTGCCACCTGAAATTATCCTTAGATAGGTCATTTTTCGAAACTTTTTATTTTATCAAAAATGGCTGGAATGATTTTGATTAAAATGGCATAATTTAAATATGTATTTTATGACAAAATATGTATCTTAAATTTTATGGAAAGGCGACAAAGTCCTCTTCACTCGGAAAAACTTTTATACTATCATATATAATTAGCAAGTGTTAGCGATAGACGAAAAATATACAGTTAATTAAAACACACAATGAATTCCTAAAAAACCTTTTTTGTGGCATGAGCTGTTTCCGAGACATCCGTTATTAATGATTGCAATTAATAAATACCTCGTCATTCTTTTAAAGTACTGTCGATTTTCACTTGTTTTTCGCGATTACATGGAAAAGGTACGGATTTGAGCTATAGCGTCGCTATTCCCTATTTGCCCATAACGAAATGTGTAATGTAGCTATTTCTGCAAAGGTTTATATCGATTCAAATGAAATAGATGGAAAAAATGCTTTCGTAACAATATTTTTGTAGGTATAAATAGTAGAGGGTAGAGAAAGTCATTGAATGTAACACATCACATGTTTACTTTCTCTACACGTACTATGTACATAGTGTATAGTATTCCACCCAAAAATTCGATACCGAGATTTCACCGGAACTATGTTTTGAGGTCCCCAACGTCCAAAAAAACATTTTTAGAAAAGGTCCGTGTATGTTTCTGTGTGTGTGTCTATAGACAACATAGCTTAAAAATTAAAAGACCGTTAAATACCACACTTGGTACTTCCGTTTAGTATCTTCCAAGGATGCGACACGAAATGTTCAAGAAAATCCCCCATCCCCACATGGAACATTTTTCGAAAATTTTGTGTCTCTCAAAAATAGCTCTAATGATTTTTATTAAAGTAATTTATGTTTAAGATATTTTTATGAAAAATGAAATGTATATCTTGAATTTTCTGGGAATAGCCTCTGAAGACCGCTTCATTCTGGATGGCTTTTGTATATATGGTAAACCACAAAAGATAGACAAAAATGTGGATCTCATTAAAACACACAATTAATGCTATGTAATTTTTTTTGTAGAGTTAACCGTTTTCGAGATATTCCGGATTATTAGTTTCAATTTTAAGGCGCTTAAAGTTTTCTCGAACTGGAAGACATCTTTCTTCTCGTTTGTTTATTCTTTGCAAGGAAAGAGAATTTCACATAGCGATCGGCTCTTAAAGGACTTGACTATCGCTTTAGTCTGTGCATTCCCCTATTTTCCTTCTACTTACAAGGAAACAAGTAATAAACATTCTGCTTATGTTTATTTTCATTTACATGATGTAGCTAAAAGATTACTCTTTTGAATGAAAGGTTTCTTTGTGGAACAGCTAGAAAACGTCATGTGATTGGAATATCTCAGATTTTTTACTTTCTCTACACGTACTATGTACATAGTGTATAGAGAAGGTATTGTATTCCACCTAAAATTCGAACCGAGATTTCACCGGAAATACACGTTTTGGGTATCTCTGAATCAAAAAAAAGCATTTTTGGAAATAGGTCCATATGTGTGTGTGTGCGTGTCTGTGTGTGTGTGTGTCTGTGGACAGAATAGCTCAAAAACGAAAAGACCGTTAAATACCAAACTTGGTATTTAAGTTTGTTATCTTCCAAGGATGCGACACGAAGATTTGCAAGAAAATCCCCTCACCCCCAACTACCCTTTACATGGAAATTTTTTCGAAAATTTTTATTTTCTCAAAAATGGCTCTAACGATTTTGATTAAAATATCGTATATTAAAGATATTTACCTGACAAATAATATGTATATCTTGAACTTTCTGGGAATAGCCTCTAAAGACTGCTTTATTCTGGAGGAATTTTGCATAACTGCTAAACCGTAAGAAATGGACAAAAACTTACCATACAAAAAATGTAGAGCACATTAAAAAACACAACTTATGTTATATGTTTTTTTTTTTTCGAGGAGTTGATCGTTTTTGAGATATTCCTTGTTTTTGGTTTCAGCTTTGGTTTCTTATACAGGAATTTGTCAATTCGTGTCCATACAAACAAAGGAACTTCAGTCACATAGTAGCCAGCTTTTGACTTCACTTTAACCTCCCATATTTCGCTTCTACTTACAAGGAAGCAAGTAATAAAATTATTTCTGCTAATTTTTTCTCGATTAGCTTGAAATAAATAGAAGAATAAGCTTATTAACAATAATTTGTTACACAGAACTAGAGAAATTCATGTGAATGGAACACATCAGATTTTTTTTTAGTTATGAGTTTGCAGCAATAATACAACATACAGTGATCCATACTAGATGTCGAAGAAAATGGGAAACTGGATGGCAGAACTATTATTCCCAATAATACACGTGTGACCGTCACATTATTCTTTGTCGCGCGACAGGAAATTGCGTGCATAAATAGGCCTTATACTCCTAGACACTAGGTAGCTCAGAAGTACAGTCTGGGCTAAAACCGGAGCAATACATCAAAACAGGTAGCAAACTCATTAGAGAGGGGCTCGCGTGGATTAGACTAGGAGCATGGCGGAGCATAAAAATTGCTGACGAGAATGGTATGAGAATCTACCCCAATTGCGAGGAGGAAGAGTCGTGGACCCTTATCTCGGCAAGATGTAGGGGTACGGAGAAATGGAGGGAAAAGAATTTACAGCGATCCTTTACCACCACCGCAAATGTAGAGCTAGAAGCGTGTTGGATGCTACTGGCAGGCAAGGAAGACGTGGATGGGCTAGATAAATTTATACTTAAGGTAAGGCAGATGAGATCTAAAAAGGCTGACAATAGAGAAAGGGGGATAAGAATAGTTAAAAGGGATTACAATGTTTTACACACATATTTTTATGTCATACTTATGTCATTTTTGTGTTGTGATTTTATATATTGTGTATATATTTCTCTTAAGTGTTTTTGTCTATTATAATAAGGTACATTAATGTATCTGAATAAGGTGTACTCTGTGTTGTAAATTTAAATTGCTGTATTTGAATATCTTTCTCTGTTTTATTTTGCTGTTTACTCTTTTAATTCTTTGTTTATGTATTTTTAATATTGCTTACTATTTTGTGTATTGCAGAGGACCCGTGCGATTGACGGAGCTCAATGCGTGATGCTGTTATTTCAATAAATACGTACACTTATTCATTCATTCAGGAGCTCAGGAACCTCAAGGTCGCCACTCCCCGTAACCACCAGAGCAACTTGTGTATATTTGCGAAGTGACATTGAAAAGTTGAATAAAGTTACAAATTGGTGAGCCCACTAAAATTGTCGATTTTACTTGCTCTAACGCGTATGTTCAATATACTTATTTTATTCCACCTAATATTCGATACGAGATTTCACCGGAGGTATATATGTTTTGAGTGCCCCTGAATAAAAAAAAATTTTAGAAAAAGATTCGTAAGTATGTGTGAGTATGTGTGGGGACAGCATAACTAAAACACAAAGTTGGTTAATACCCTTTACTTGCAACATTTTTCGAAAATGTCGATTTTTCTCGAAAATGGCTCCAACAATTATTATTAAAATAACAGACGTTTAAGATATTTCCATGACAAATGAAATGTATGTCCTGAACTTTTTGAGAATAGCAACTGAAGACATTTCCTCTCTAGAAGACTTTTGTATAACTCGGAAGCTCTAAGAGATACACTAAAAGCTACTGCATAAATATATAGATCTCATTAAAACACACAGTTTATATTATTCACGTTTTTCTTCTAGAGTTAGTCGTTTCCGAGATATTCCTTGTTATTGGTTTCAGTTTTAAATTACTTTAACTTTTGTCAAGCGGAAAGTCAACTTTTGGTTCATATCTCTTTTATTTTTCTTCCAGCCATGCAAAACACAACCGAATTTCAATTGTTTCGCAGAGCGATAAGCTTTTAAAAGATTTGACTGTCGCTTTAGCCTAGGTATTCCCTTATTTCCCTCCTACTTACAAGGAACTAAGTAATAGAACCACTTCAAGTAATGCTTATCTGGAATAGTATGACGTAGATAAAAGAATACTCTTTTGTAACACTAGTTTTAAACTATGGTTTTAAACACTGGCTTTAAACTATTTTTCAATCACTAGTGGGCTGTAAGCTTTTGCACTCTATATAAACTGAAGAGAAATACGAGCTGGGACAGAATAATACAGACGCCAAGTTATTGGTTACTGGAAATAACTTCCGTGACAGTACCTTCAGTGTACTTGTTAATCACCTTTGTTGGTTCATCCTTATCGCCCCGTACTTTGTGTTTCCTGTCAGGAATGTAAACATGTTTTGACGTAATGAAAGCTTCTCTTCTGCCTCATGTCACGAGTATTACTATCTGAGAATAGCTGTTGAAGTTAGAAATCTGCGAAGAAAAGTTTTAGGAAAGTTGAACAGTAAAATTTAAGCTAAGTATGAAATCAAGTGTTTATTTGTTAGTAAAGGCTAGTTTTGCTAGGATTTCTAAGAGCAGTTTAGATACTGTCGCCCAGTTTTGCACGAATCTAGAGATTGTAACAAAAGGTCTTTATTGACTTAGAACACGTATTTGGAGCAGAACTGTTGCGCATTTTAACTCTCTCGTCGCTTCGATGCGTAAACAGTTTCTCACGCAACTGCGCGCTCAGAACACCCAGCCGAAACTGATTGACACCTGATTTGTTTAATTTTTTTCTTCGAGTAAAGGGGAAAATTCCACCTAAGGACTAACCGGGCAAGCCCAGAATGTCGGGATCTGTCAACTGGCCATACCGACTAAACCATTGCCGGATAGGTGACTGGATCGAATGTGCGGCCAGGAGTAAGGATTTGACGGCTGGGAGAAGGCTTGACCGAAGCCCAGCCTATCTCTCGTAGCAAATTTAAAGAGGAAAATTAAGGGTTAGAAAAGGTGATTTTGCAAAGTTGGCATCTACGTATAACTGGAGTCTGCCCACCGCTGGGGAGCTGATTGGAGTACTCCGGACGGCGGCTGGAGGGCTCTCACCTTCTCCAGATGACCTCCTAAAGCTCCTCCAGTACTCTCACCAATTCTAACCCTATGCTTAAGATGACAGGGCAGTTTTTTCGTAATTTTCGGAGCTCTTCTTGAAGCTCTTGGAGCTTAGTACTGGTGTCAGTGTTCGAGTCCTACAGGCGGTCCTCCAGGGTCGTCAACCTTGTAGACGAGTTCAGAACCTTTGAATGGAGGTCCTGGATGACATCGCGTAGGTCCTGAACTTCCTTGATGACACAGGTGTTGGCGATGTAGTGTGAGTGTACCGGAGGAGATTCCATACTTCAGTCACTGATAGGAATGCGTGGGTTTATTACAGTGGGCAGCCGGAACCGGACAGCGGGAGGAAACCATCGTGGAAGGTCCCTTACAGTTTTAAAGCAGGTCTTCATCTCGACGCAGGAAGCGGCAGGAGCCCTCGTCTCAGGTCTGACCTAACGCTCCTGAGTGTGCCATCTCACCACCAAAAGCTAAATTTCCAGAGCGCAGTCACCTCCACGAGAGGGTGCCACCACCACAGTCTTATAACCCTCAAAGAGACCGGTTGAAGAAGCGGAGATGAAATGGAGGGACAGGAAATTCGGGGAAACGAAGAGACCTCCCCAGCATTCGCCTTGTGATCGGGAACACCTCGAAAAAACCCATGCATCAGAGAGATCGGCCGCGGGGATCCGATCTCACGAGTTCCCGAATGCCAGTCCCACATGAAACGCCTAAGCCACCTGACACGGTTCTGCAATGTCGAAGTCCTTGTGGAGAGCAGTGTTGCCAGATTGGGCGAAAAGTCGCCGATTGGGCTACTAAAATGCGCTTTTTACGACCAAATTTTGATGAAGGTGATTTGCGAATCTTTGGGCTACTAAAATATTTCTGCAAAATATAATTTTTATTAATTTCTGTTTTTAACTTTATGCGCCGTTTGATAGGGAAGAGAGCTCTAAATCTATACATTGACGAAAGGACAAATACTAAATAGTCTCTGACGTGAGTAAAACTATTTATAGGTACAACGATATTTTTAGCCTGCCAATATTTTTTTTTTTGCACGCGATATACCTAGTTAATTTGCGGTACTTATTAATGTTGTTGCTATGGATGGATCATAAGTTGGCATTCACACTTGCAATGCGCTTTCAATGAAAACAAAAGACATTCCCGTGCTAGTAAGTTAATGTTTCATTATACTTCTTATATATTAAAATTGTTGGTTTGGTTATATCGATATTTTAACTATTAAATTTAATCATGATCAAAAGCATTAGTGCGGGAAGTAAAACCATACGAATAAGAAGTATGTCCCCATAGCAACACATCGGAGAATGGGCTCCAAAAATGTAACATTTATCGTTCTATTAATAAGATTGTATGGTTATAAATCTATATATCTATAAGGCAACTCTCAACTGACGTAAGTAATTAATAAAATAAATACTTCAGGTGGTATTTCAATATAATTATCGGCGCAAACGCCTCGTATTTTCATACTCTTTTCTGAATCCGTATCAGCGCAGCTCACACTAGTTAGTATTACAATATTATGCCATTTATTATGATTGTGCTATAGTTTCAGAGATACCGGTTATAAGAATCGTTTGAAAATATTCCAAGAGTATGTGTTTGTGAATACAAAATAATAAAATAAATTGCATATTTCAATAAAAATATTGGGCAACTTCAACTGAAACTTTGCTATTTTTTTAATGATTTGGGGGACATTTTGAGAAATACTTCTGGCAATACTGGTGGAGAGTGGTGTTTCTGACGTAGCATGAAACACTTGCGGTCAATGTTAAATATCTCTTCTGAGTAGCTTGAAATCTTTTGACTGGTGAGGATGAGGCACAATCCGATAAAGAACATCAACATTACCAAACAGGCCTTAATAGTGACATATATAGAAGCAGTTTGTACGCAGGACAAGAAAAGATGTGCTCAATCTGTCGAATGTGACTCCTGATTTTGAGAATGTGTATCATGTGTGTAAGTTTTAGGTTTGTTCGTTACCTAGCGACCAACTGTAACTTTTGTAGAGTTAACACTTTTTGAGACACTCTTTGTTATTGGAATCAATTTTGCAACACTCTCAACACTTCTCAAATGGGAAGACGATTTGCTTGATGTTTTCCTGTTCAAGCAAACAGAACGGCATTTCAAAACCATCACATAGCGACCAGTTCTCTATCGCTTAAACCTAATGTATTTCCATGTTCACATTGTATATGCATGGAAAGCATATGTGCTTATGCTTATCTCCATTAATATGAAGTAGGTAGAAGTATAGCTTTTTAAGAATAAACATGGGCAGAGAAAGTCATGTGTATGTAACACTTCAGTCTTGTTTTTTTAACCGACATATATCAACAGAATAGCTGATAAAAGCTGTGAAGAGCGTTGATGCTTATCTTTTGTTCTCTTTGCATTGCACTTAGCTGCGGCAACTGAACCTATAATTTACCATTGCACCATATTTCTTACATGAAACCATTAGAGGGAGGCAATAATGCACATTCTAACAAGATGTATGTATAGTCCTTGCTCCCTGCGGAGCAAAAGGACCTTTACCTCAACTATCCTATGCACTTTCTCGCAGACTTACGCCTTCGCTGCTTGAAATGCTTGCGGTAGGTTGAAAAGATGAGTGTAGTTGTCAAGAACCTTGTCATCTAAAGGTTTGCTGGCGTTTGTGTCACAAATAAAAATTCGAACAGAAATCGATGAACTCCAGCGGCGAATTCCTTTGAGATGATATTGACAGCTATACACATGTGCTGACAATGTCACTTGGTCCTATGCTTCTAGCAAAACCAATAATGTGCTTCTGTGGTGTGGTATGAGTTCAAAATACAGGGAATCCGAAGGGAGAAACAATGTAATTTAATAAGCCCTATTTTCTTTTCTTTATAGACATATTTGGAACGCTTTGTTCCATTCATGGCCGTGTGCGCTATCTTGAAATCTTTGTTGATGGAGGATCACTGAAACGTAATCAAACTTTGATCACGGTTAAGACTGCATCATTGTTATTTCTCTTTCAGCTAACCACCATCAGCGACCGCTCATTATTTCACGAGAATTGCCCAAAGGAAAGCATCCAACTCTTAAGCCAAAGAAGTTGAAGTGCACTTACAATCTCTTTGTCTATGTCGCTTAGTTTTGTTTTTGTTTTGTTCTGAAACGTTGAAATTGAACATTCATTTGGAGGTAAAGAAAATAGAAAACAAAAAGAGGTGTCCAAAATTTCCTGTGAGGAGAAAGACGTTTTAGAGGTATTTGAAGTACCTATCACATATTCCGGCCAACTGGAAATTAAAAGCGTTTATTCCTGTTCTTTAAAGGACAAGCAGAAGATATGAATGTATTTAACCATGATACTAGCCAGGTTCCAATAACCAAGCAAACAATAAATCGCGCTATTGTGAAAATAGCATGAGCAAATAATAATTTTCGAGAAATTTAATAAAATAATTGAAGAGTGGAAATGTCTACGTTCTAAGGCCATTTTGTTAATTTTTCAGGAGAAGCAAAGAAAAACACCTATATATTTTTATATAATATATTGCGCCTAAAATCAGTATGAGTGCATTTTTGTACCACAACCTTATTTTGTATACAAATGTTATGCCAATGCAATGGTGAAGGAGAAAAGTGGTAGTAATAATAAGATTGTTCTATGCTGGAAACCTCAATTACAATTGTCAATTAATTTTATTTCAGGATTTTGAGAGAAATAATATAAAAAATATTTGTAGTAACATGTAACATTTTCCTATGCACTATGTATCCATTTAGGAGAAAAGAACATTTTAACATAGTTTACAAAACTACAGCGGCATTCAGTAATCATGTCTTGTTACCTCATAACACTGAAAGGAAGACTGCTTGAGCTATTTACCTCTTACTCTGGGGTGAAATCAATGTCTCATCAAACTGTCTATGCTCTTCAGGAAAGAATGGCAACATGGTTTGAGAGATCTTCCTTTTTCTCAACTGTCATACGTGGTTGATTTTTCAGCTGAAGTACAGTTTGCTTTATACCAACTGTTGATTTTCCTCTCTTTAAAACATTAACTATCTTCCACTGTTGTAATTGTTGAGTAAGTGGTGTTCATAGTTGTTTGAGAGGGATGAGATTGTAACACTTTTAGCATCGTGCACTTTGAAATGTTGCACTTGTTTAATGTTATTAGTGAATCAGCAACATTCTTCAGATCAAAGAAATTGCTTTCTTCCATTGGAACTACATGAAAAGGATTTAAAGTTCTAGCTGACTCTACCACCGTATGTAAAAATTGTATCATTTACTGTACAATTAACACCTAATAATGCACAGCCGCGCGCTCAGCTCACAACAGTCAAAAAGTTGACTGGCGCACTGGCACTTGGAACACTAGATGGCATCACTGCTTGGTACTTAGACCTAAGCTATCTGTTAACGAGTCATTGAACTTCTTAATCCCCGAATTGATACTTGAAACATGACTAGGAATGTGCACCTGAACGCATGGAACGTTCTTTTGGAAAAAAACCCCAAAAAATTAAAAACGGTATTTAGAACGTTTGATATTTCCACTCTTCAATTTGTAAATTAATTTATATCTAGCATTTGAAAGAAACTAATATTCGAGCTTTTTATTATTGCTTGTATTACCTTGAACCCAACTCTGCGGTGTGGTGATAGCGCCTATACCTTACATTCAAGAGGTCCCTTGTTCAAATCTCGATTAGGGTTAGTTAGCCGGATAAGGTTTATTATTATTATTATTATTATTATTATTATTATTATTATTATTATTACTACTACTACTATTACTATTATTATACGTTGGTTACACCACTTGGCATTACTTCAATACATGGATAATTTCGTTGTTTTGTAATTAGATCCGCTTTGTAGTTAATTATTGGTCTGTTTTAAACCTTAAGGGCCCTAAGACGTAAAGCATAGCCGAAGGATATTTTATAAAACTAAGTAGAGGACTGTAATAGTTGCGGCCGAAGGCACGAAGCAACGACGACACGGGTAATCGAGGGATCTGTGAAGCTGAAACCCCAATGTTCCCAAGAGAAAGTCAAAACTTCCGCAATCTGATGACTTTCACATCTGAACAACTTAAATGTTTTCAGCACTGGATCGCCAGTAGAAGTCACTTAAACTACTTCTTAAGACCATTGAATGTGCATGTGAGGGTGCGTGTGTGCATGTGTGTGTGTCCGTCCTTGTGTGTGCTGCAACCATTGAATAGCTTTTCAAGTTTGTTTTCTTGAGCTTTCTCTTATCGTTATAACTCTATGGACTCCGGGTTCACCTGATTATTTATTTCACCTGTCACATTCATCATCTACTACATCTCCTCAGTTAAATGGCGTTAAGCTAACAATCAAAATAATCCTTCAACAATGTTAAACAAAAGCCTGATATAAGAACTGAAGCTTTCCTGGCGACGTGTTAATTCAAAATCTTCTCGGGCTTCTAGCCAGGTAAAAACTTGGCTTGACACCAACGTTTCGAAGAAGTGCATCTTTCTCGTCTTCAGGGTGAACTGACCCTGAAGACGAGGAAGATGCACTTCTTCGAAACGTTGGTGTCAAGCCAAGTTTTTACCTGGCTATACTGACCCTGAAGACGAGGAAGATGCACTTCTTCGAAACGTTGGTGTCAAGCCAAGTTTTTACCTGGCTAGAGGCCCGAGAAGATTTTGAAAAGCCTGATATTTTAACAAATGTTAAAGCAATAATAAATAAATGCATATATTACCATGACACCCGAAAATCCATCGAGTTATGAAATCTGGCCATCACGATCTTAATTCTACCATCTTCGGAAGTCACACAAATCGTACATATAAAGAACCAATTCTATTTGATACATCACTGATGCTAATACGTAATGCCGTTACAGTGGTTGCCAGAAATTCCAAAAATCATAATATTAAAAGCCCCTGTAGCATATAATTTCAGAGTTAAAACTTTCTTCGGTGAATGCGGTTCGTAGGAAACTAACCTCTCAATCATTTCATTAACTAGACACCACACTGTATTCTTTGATACCCGGAATAGTTTTTCAGATTTCCTGACTCCTTAATATTCAAAAGTGTCAGCTCTTTCTACATTAATTCCGATTTAAATAATCCAGGCATATTATCTGATGTTTAATAACTTCAATAAAATCGAAACGGGCAGCCATTCTGGTAACTTGATCGCAGTCAGTGGAATTGACCGGTCCATAATTCGCGGTCAAAGTTGACCCTAATCGACTACCTCGTTTAACTTTGATCACTGTCGATGTACCGAAAAATCGCGTAGAACGCGGAAATGTCGACATGACCGTGGTCAAAACTTGGTCGAGAATAGTGCACATGGCCATTAGTGATTCATTAATTATAACCTTAAACTGATATAAGCACTGAATACTCTATTAGCCAATGACAGGAAGAATGTGCTGGCCGGACCAACTAGACTTAATACATTCTAAATTGATAGTAACTAACTTAATAATTATTGATAGTACTTCATCGTAGTTCCTTGTTTTTGATTTATAGGAATTTATTATGCGAGATTACAGTTTGAGTAAAGCGCCCATTGACAGTCAAATATTGCTGATATAGCAGCAACTGTAGACAATTGAACCCCTGAAAATACAAATAATAATGTAGTGTGGAACCTACTTTTGGCATTCTGTGCAGAGGGATATTAATGGCTCAGTTTGTAACAAAAGGATTGTTTCTACTCTAGATGTGCCTACGCAGTCTCACATAATGCATTCATTTTGTGCACACACGTGCATACATGGCTGTCACCAAATTAGGTAAGTTTATAGTAAATAAACCTTTTGTGTGTGTGTGTGTGTTTTTTTTAAGCTTAACGTATCGGACAATGGATGAAATTGGTGAAATTATGCTCAAATGATCTCGGGGTTTATGGAGCTTAAAGCTACTCGACCTTCGTCTTCTCAGGATAAGGGAAAACCCCGTAAAAACCTTATCCGGGTAACTCACCCGCGAGATTCGGACTCGCGACCTGTTGAATTTGAGGCATACATGTTACCACCACACTACCCAGGCCGGCTTTTGTGTTTTTGTAATACCCAATAGCAGCTGTGCTACTGGTTTTTCATGACAATTTAATTTTTGTTTCAAACTCATCCACATTTTGTAAGACCCAATGTTTCAAAATAATTGTAAACATACAAGAATTCTAAAACTATACTAAATGAAATCTACATCCTTAAACTAACATAAAATATTGTATTTTAATGTTACATTCTTTTGAGAGCATTAAAACATTTTATGTTTTACCATACTAAATTTAGTGCTTATGGTGTGATAGATGCACTTTTATGTACCTCATTAAAATTTAGGTTTCCACCAATAAGAAGAATCATATATTATCATATTTCACATCTGCGCACAGACAGTAACTCTACCAGTCACCAACTATTGAAAGCGCAATATCGATTATTCTCGTATGTTCAATCGAGGAACAACTAGAGCGAGTTTACAAAACGTAAACATGTCGGTCACGAGTGACAGTGAGATAAAATTTATACCGATCTGTTCGTTTCATAAATATATTCGCATCTTAATTATTACCATTATACTCTCGTTGCATAATATACCTATTATTAAAGTACCATTTCACAACTCTCGAAAACGTAAGCGAAAACGTATGAATAAAAAATAGCAAAGCAAAAGGTAGACGAGAAGATCTAATAAGATCAAATCCACATTCAGAGGGTTAAGTTGCCCTAATCCTTGCTTTGACAGTGAAAGCATATTTGTACGTTAGTTTTATTTTCACATTTGATGTAGCAGAATGACAGATGAAGGTTTTTAAGGAGCACAAATGACAATATGCCATTAATGGATGCATTAATGGTGCCATAGATTTTCAGAAATAACAAATGCTTTATTGCTGTCGAAATTCGTGTATTAAAAGTGCAAGACTGTTTTTCAGACGACGCCAATGAGGAATCTAATGATATTTCTCATTCATAACGAAGTAAAGTATTAAATAAAACATCTGCATTTTTATTTAATTAGCGATTTTTGCCTATTGATTTGCGTTATACAAACATAGAACACAAGATTAATGTGGGAGAGTGAAAATAGTTGCATTTGTTGGTGCTATGAATTCAAATTCAAATGTAATGCTAATAAGTTCCAATGCACTTTTAATTATGTGTCAGTATAACACTAAAAAGAGAAAATAAATCAATAAGATTTTATGTATTTCATAAAATTGTCTTAATGCAGTGATGATATCGACAAACACCCATTGATCAGCATAGAATGAAGTGAAGTTTTGTTTTTTATCCGATCTTAATTTGGTACGACCAAATATAGGTTATGTTTAGGTAATGTCATGTTCATTACTACCTTTTATTAAATACCTAATAAACAATTATCTAACCGTGTTGATGTAGCTCTTGAAGAGGTTAAAACTGGCAAATGTATGCTTACAATGACTAGAAATTGGAAAGAAGCAAAGCATAAAACAAAGAATACTTTTTCAATAAATTATACTTAAATTGCATCACAATGAATCTCGCAACAACATATTGTAGGTTTCCTGATACCTGTGTAATGTTAATATTTTCTAGTCATGGTAAAATTCTTTTCTTCCTGATTTCAGGATTTCTGGTATATTGATAATTAATTTGTTGTGTGTAAATATACAGGTGCGATGTATTGGTGTACGATTTTCTGTTCCAACTTCTACTCAGATTTCATGTTGATCCGGAAATCAAAATGTTCTGCTACATACGCTACCAAAAAACTGCACTTAGGTCATTATACGCTAAAATTAAAGGAAATAAACGCCGTGTGATAAATAGCAGAACATGTTAAATTCGTCCTTCTCTATCTCAGACCAATGAGGATACATTATTTGTTACGTGACCTATCTGTAGATTAAATTGTAATTTAATATATTTTGAGTCATTAGACTTACTTTCTGAAATTACTTTCGGATTCTACGTGAAATTTTCTATGAGTTTAGCTCATATTTAAGCATAATTACGTTGTCGTGCACGATCCCAAATATATGAAAAGAAGCATTCGTTAAGCTCATTTAAATCGATGAAAAAATCATTAAAAAACACATACACACACTATGATCAATTATGCTATACCACTGGTACTCTTGTAATACTTTTATTTTTCATTTTAATGTGCCTCCGAATATGTTAGAAAACTCTGAATGAGTTAAATTAAATTAAACTGAGTTTTATTTATGGACATTCTTTAACTTCGTCCCATTCTATATTGGGCATGAAAGGCCGTTTAATTTTACTCAGAGCCTTTTTATCAAGCTTGATATTCTTTCACGTGCCGTAAATCTACGACTCAGGACCAACGGCTTTACTTCCCTTCCAAGGAAGTCACGGAAAGGTTTTTTACGCCCGAAAAAAATCCATCGCCCTCCGCCGGATTTGAGCTCGAGACCTTGTGAACCAATGGATAGCATGTTACCCCTAGACGGCGGAGAGTAACAAAGCTCTCTTGTAATAATATGCAGCAATGATTGTAATTTTCATTGAACAGGTAAATGTCCACCGTACAAATATCTTAACATTTCCTACATTTCGCACTCATGAATTTTACACTAAATAAAACATGGCGTAACATATTATCTGTTTCTCTAGATTGACAATAATAGTCTGGATAAAAACAAAACCATATAAATTGAAAGGCGTTTGACTTTGCTCAGAGGCCTCTTTATCATTCTTGAAGGTCTTTTTTACGTGCCATAAATCTATGACACAGGACCAACGGCTTTATTTCCCTTCCGATGGAAGGATTGTTACGCCCGAAAGATTCCATCGCCCTCCATCGAGTTTGAGCCCGCGATCTTGGGAACCGGAAGTTAACTTTGTTACTCCTATACCACGAAGGACGACTGGATAAGCACATATTTTATATAAATAATAAGGATTGAAAACATATTTTAACTTAATTCTGATAAGCAATTTAATATCTTCCGTGTTTATATTTTGTTTCTGAAATGAAGAACAATTTATCCTTGGTGACTTGTACATTCTCATCCCTGATTTCAATGTTCCATACCTCGTATGTCTCACAAATAAATCATTTTTATGTCACAGATCGGAATTTGTACTTCTGTCATACTACTTTCTTTCCTTACCAACTTAACCAAATTATCTGCCATTTCATTACCAGATATATATTTTATACCCAGGTATTTAGACTAGTTTTATCGTCATTTCATTTTTAAAGACCAGATTTAACTTTCATTTGCAGAAAATTAAGTTCCTTTCTCCATAGCAACAACCCTAAGATATTCATAAGGTAACTCAGAGAGTCGGGGGAACTTATGTTAAGTTTAAGTTTTACTTTAATAACTTTGAGTTTAATAAGTGCATTGACAAATCTTTGTTTAAGTTTATTTGCTAAATGTGTTACTATTTAGGCGGTGCACTCCCACCCTCGACCTTAGAATCATTTGTGAAAAGTAAGTCCCTTAATAGGTGGGTGTATTTTGCACAAATTTTTATAATAGCCAAGATGCCCCCTTCCACAATAAATACATTCAAAGATTTCTACATAGTACATGGTTCATAGTAGGGAACTATATGCACTCCAACTAAAAATTGGATATCGAGATTTCACCGGAAATACATGTTTTAGGGTCCCCTGACTCCAAAAATATCAATTTTTAGAAAATGGTCCGCGCGCGCGTATTCATGTCTACATGTGTCTGAACACAACTCAAAAACGAAAAGTCGGTAAAATACCGTGTTTTGTGCTTAATTTAATATACTTCCAGGATACAATACGAAGATTTTGAGGAAAATCCAATCACTTTATTCTGAATGAATTTTTCTGAATTTTACATAGGTGCTAAACCACAATATAGAGATAATAACTTACTGTACAAAAAATGTGTATCTCGTTAAAGTACACAATTTATGTCATATACATTTTTCGTGCAATGGACCATTTGCACAATTTTTCTAGTTATTGGTTTCAGTTTTAAAATACTTGTTTTTTTGTTTTTTTTCCCTCATATGGGAATTTGTCAACCTCTGGTCATGCAAAGAAATGGATTTCAGCCACTTGGTAACCAACTTTTAAAAGATTTGACTATCGGTTTAGCCTAGTGTATTCCCCTATTTCCCTTCTACTTATAAGGAACTAAGTAATAAGACAATTTCTGCTAATATTTATCTCGAATGCCATGAAGTAGAAGTTTTAAATTTCTCACAGAGATGTAGAGAAAGTCATGTACATGGGCATATCATATTTTTCTTTACATACAACTACTTCAAGAGCCTCTCCACAATTTCTTTTTTTGGACAGTGTTTAACGCCCGCTTTAACTACTTATGGACCGCAGGCGGTGACATGATGATACATGAATGATGATGGAGCGCCGGTGGAATGCGATGGCGGGGGAAACCGGAGAACCCGGAGAAAACCCGCCCCTGCGCCGCTTTGTCCACCACAAATCTCTCCACAATGTTATTATCTCTGCAATATATGGTAAAGTGCCCAGACATGCAGCAGTTATTACACTGAAGGGTCTTCTCCTCAAAAGCATCCTCTTCATAGTTAATTCCATAAAGCAATAAATACTCTCTGAGGCAACATCTGCGCAGTTGTATTATCTTCCCGAGTTAATTATTCCTAAGTGGTGGTTACCTGGTCAACTGTGCAACTTCCATTCCTCAAACGACAACAAAATTAACCAATCCAACAAAAAATCAAACTATATATTTGAATAAACACGGGGAAAGGATTGAATAATAATAAATGAAAATAAATGAAATTCAAAATAGGCAGATATATGTTTTGAGACCGCCTGAATAAAAAAAAAAAATATTTAGAAATATGTCCGTGTGTGTGTGTGTGTGTCTATGGGCAGCATAGCTCCAAAACGAAAATGCCGTTAAAAACCAAACTTGGTATTTAGGTTTAGTATCTTCCAATGATGCGACATAAGAATTTTAAAAAAATCCCCCCACCCCAAACTACCCTTTAGATGGAACTTTATTCGAAATTTTTTATTTTCTAAAAGATTACTAACAATTTTGATTAAAATATGGTATATTAAAGATATTTATATGACAAATAAAATGTATATTATGAATTTTCTGGGATTAGCCTCTGAAGACTACTTTATTCTGATAAATTTTACGGAATTTTTCATAACAGCTAAACCGTAAGAGATGGACAAAAACTTATTACACAAAATGTGGAGCACGTTAAAACACACAATTTATGTTATATACATTTTTTTCGTGGAGTTGATTGTTTTTGAGATTTTCCTTGTTTTTCGTTTCAGCTTTGAAAAACTTATACTTTTCTAATACAGAAGTTTGTCAACTGTTGTCCATAAAAACAAAGGAACTTCAATCACATAGCAACCAGCTTTTGACTGTCACTTTAACGCATGGTACTCCCTTATTTCGCATCTACTTACAAGGAAGCAAGCAATAAGAAAATTTCTGCTAAAGTTTATCTCGATTAGCATGATGTAGATAGAAGAATAAGCTTTTTTACAATAATTTGTTACAGAGATGTAGATAAAGTCATGTGAATGGAACATCAGATTTTTTAGAAAGCAATGATTCACCCAAGATCAAATCAATCTCCTCTGGGCCATGGCCATTGTCTCCCCTTTTAAGCATAAACGTCACTTTTGGTTCTAGAGGTTTAAAGTTACGAGATTTAAGTGTACCCTTCATGAAATGTTTATCTGGTCCGTAGGAGATTACGGTTTATTCACGGAACTAAGTGTACCAGGATTTCCTAAACATGAATATGTTGCAGGAATTATTGAACTTTTAAAAACATTAATATATAAATATAAAATATTTGAAAAATGCTTTATTATTTTATTTGGGGGCTTTCACTTTTGAAATTGAAGATAATGGTGTAGTAACTGTAGATGCGTAGGTTTGATGTGTATTCTTAGCTTCCGGAGAAGGCTCATCTTGCCGTAAGCTTCTTCTGGACTCTTGTGCTCAGATGTAGTAATTATTCACTGCATGTTTTCTTTAAATTTATTAAGTTCATTTTTTTTCATTAATAAACACGCTCACATCCTCTCCCATATTCCTTGTTTCAGACTTTGAAAACGGAAGGGAATCGTGGTAATTAAAGACCAATTCCCGCGCCCCTGCCGCAAATCGAACCACCTCTGGGTAAAGAAGCCAGGAGCACTGTACTCGATCATTAAAGTACTCTCAGAAAATGATCTATTAATTCTGACGTTGGAACAGCAATAGACATGTTTAAAATATACATTATTACTTGACAAACAAGATAACCTTAATGGGTATGTATCTCCGTTACTAGGTGGATATCGAATTGGATATTCAAAACACGTCGCAAAGGTTCATCCACAGATAAAAAACATCTAATTCGAAATAAAATAGATATCACGGGAAGGCAGTGTTTAAGGTAATCTGTCTGGCATGCATTGAGTAGTTGATCAGAATTCTAATACCATTAACCATGTTGTACAATTCGTTACGTAACATTAGCCGAGAGCGTTCGGGGGATCAGGGTTCGATTCCCGTAGCCGGCTGCCTGGCCTTTGTATTTTCTGAGTTACCGTCGCAAAGTGAATGCTGGCTATGTTCTTTAAATACCCCGAGTTTACCTGTGCACACGTTTCAGGATTCAAGGACCAGGCGGCGGTTTGCGGATGGATGATGTCTTGCGCACAGACATCGCCATCGTTATCCACCTTCGGGGATTTTGGATCCTCTGGGGAACCACAGGAGGCTCGGAGTTCATGAGCAGAGACTGAACGGCGTTCCATCTGTAACTGTTGGGCACCCTCCTCGATGCTTGTGCTAGTCGTAATCCTGATCTGGTCACCCTTCGGGCCTCTCCCCTCATCCGTCCCTGCCTGAGGTCACGGACGCCGTGTGGCGCTCTGCCCCAGCGACTGGGGGCTACATCCGCAATAATTTTTAATCCATAACATTATAAATCTGGTTTCAGTTTAAATATGTAGTATTTAATAAAATAAATACTTATGGAACTAAGGCTTTCTATTAACAAATTACTTACGTCAATTTAGCCTACATGAATCCATGTGCACTAAAAGTGTCTTCAGAATTGTCATTATGAGACAATTTAGAAATTAAAGTATGAAACTCAATTGAAAGCGATAGGCATTTAAAAATCAGAAAAGCAACTGCTCCATATTATAATTAAAAGCAAGCAACATGCCAGCATTAAATCTATACGTTTAAAAAGCTAATATTCCAAAAGTAACAATTCAGATAGTAGAACTATTTATAGATGATTATCGAAACAAATCCAGAAGATGTCTGCCTTCGTGGTCGAGTGGTCAGCGAGCTGACTGTGGCAGGAGATTTTTCTTTAACCAGAATTATTCCCGTTTTAAACCTACAGTAATACGAATTATTTTGCAAGTCAAAGCCCCCGATATGACCACTGAAGTTAAAGGGGGCTATACAAATGAAACGATAAAAAAAAAAAAGAAAAACCACACATAGCAACTAAAAGTAAACGGAATGACGTGTACATAATATTGTAATTTGTCATATTTTCAGAAGTAATCCTTAATAGCACAAAGTCCAGGTAAACATATTACGGAATGTTGATAATAACTAAAAATTAGAACCACGGAACGAAAAACACGTTTCCAAACACCTTCTGTGGACTGCTTTCTTTATTAGCACAAGTGCTCTGTAAAATGGCAATCGATCCGCTGCACACTGTAATGGAATTTTAATGAATGGCAGGGGATTCATAGAAACGAAGTGAGTGCATTTATTGAGTAAACTGCATCACTTTTGCTCGTAGAAGCGCTGCTACTAATTGAAGCAAGTGGTATACTGATACAGTGCGTGCGCGCGCCACTACCTACTTTTGAATAATTGAAGCAGCAATTACCAGAAGCATGAGCAGAGCACTTGATCACGGACCAGGTCCTCTCATCTGACAGGTACTTAACAGGAAAAGCCAGGGATAAATGTTACAACTCCTCTCTGTCACCTCTTTGACTACCAGCATGTCGAGTCTCTCAGGCTTAACAAAAGCCAACAAAACACTGTTTTTCTTCAAATTCGTAATAAACGATTTATGAAAGTCAGCCAGCAGTCTACTGCTGTTCCTATAGAAACCGAGTAAATATTTCAGTGACAGGATTCAGCATCATCCATGTTAAAAAACGAATACATATTTTAACGATTTTATGACTATAGGGACATTGGAGCTAAATAAAAATCTGCCTCGCCCAAACATATTCCTAATGTTAGCATATGGGAGTGAAGAAAGAGAGAGAGAGAGACACAACGCATAATAACCGTCTCTGGGAAGTACAGCACTCTAATAGTTTTATAATCATTGTTCTATGCGAACTGATTTAAGGGAAAGAAACGTATGCAATTATTTGTATTTATTTTCTCTAAACGTACTGTGTAAAGTCCAGAGAAGGTAGAGAAGGTATTGTATGCCACCCAAAATTTGATATCAAGATTTTACACGAAATATACTTTTAAGGGTCCCCATTATATACTATAAAAAACCCGGATGTTTTACATACATATATTTCATGTCATACTGATGTTGATATTGTATAGTGGTGTTATATATTGTGTATATATTATGTGTATATGTTTCTCTTAAGTATATTTGCCAATTATAAGAGGGTACATTAATTCATCTGAATAAGGTGTACTCTGTGTTATAAATTGAAATTGCTGTATTTGATATCTTTGTCCTTTTATTTTCGTGTTATAATTCTTTGTTATTTTTATTTTTAATATTGCTTACTATGTTGTGCATTGCTAAGGCAGTACGGTCTGAGGACCAGTGCAATTGATGGAGCTCAATGTGTGATACTGTTATTTCAATATATATATATATGTACACTTCTTCATTCATTCAAAAAAATAGACAAAGGTCCGCACGCGCGGCGCGTGTGTGTCCGTGTGTCTGTGAACACGATGACTCAAAAATGAAAATTCGGTAAATTACCAAACTTGGTATTAAAGTTTAGCATCCTCCAAGGATGTGACACGAAGATTATGGCACAACCCCCCCCCTCAAAACTACCATTTACATGGAGAAACTTTCCAAAAATTTGATTTTCTCAAAATTGGCTATATAACATGTATATATTGACTTTTCTAGGAATAGCCTATGAAGACCTCTTCATTTTGCAAAACCGGTAAATTGTAAGAGATAGGAGAAAAGTTACTAAACAAAACAATATAGATCTCTTTAAAACACGCAATTTATATCACATAATTTTTTGTTTACAGTTGACCATTTCTGCGATATTCGTTTGTTATTGGTTTCAATTTTCAAATACTTTAAACTTTTTTCATACGAGAATTTTTCAACTCTTGGCCATGCAAAGAAACGGATTTCAACCGCAAGGCAACAGCTTTTAAAAAATTTGACTGTCGCTTTAGCGTAATATATTCCCTTAGCTACTTCTTTTAGTTACAAGGAAGCAAGTAATAAGACTATTTATCTCCATTAGAAATCCATGTGAATGGAACATATCGGATGTTTCTGTATCTTTCACATACACTACAGATGTGTTTTCTGCTCGTTAATTCTGAACGGATTACAAACAATGATCTAGTTCAAACAGAAGAAGCACAGTTTTACATTTTTGGGACATTATTAATTTATTTATTATTGACATTGTTTAATAATACGCAGCCTAGATTTGTAAGAAAGTTAGTCTCGACGTGAAGGGTGATTCAGATGCTATTGCTTATCATGCAGAGTCACTTATGATATTTAAGACACCTAATCTTGCATACTTCACAATCTGAGAACATTTGTAAGCAATTTAAAAGCAGTCGGTGTAACAACACGGAGCTCTGTTAATCTGCCTGAATGAAACATAAACCAAGGCAAATCTTAAAAAGTGGCGAGAGGCAAATTACTAATTGAGCTAATAATTGGTTAAACTATGAAACTATGAAACCCGGGTTTCATAGTTTAGCTCACTCTTAGGTCAATTAATGGTAATTGGCTGCCTCCGTGGTCGAATGGTCAACGAGCTGACTTCTCATCCGGGGTTCCCGGGTTCGATTCCCAGCTGGGGCGGGGAATTTTTCTTTAACCGGACTTATTCCATATTCTCCACAGAGTCTGGAAGTATGGATTTGAACATGTTTAATAATATAAAACGATAAACCTAATGACAATAACCTACTGTGATCAGACGAGTTGTTTCACAAGTTAAAGCCCCCGATATGACCATAGAGGTTAAAGGGGGCTATACAAATGAAACAATTAAAAAAATGGCAATTGCTTCTTCCAAATTAGCCGTGTATAGGACAGTATCATAACCGGGATTTTGATTACGGATTCCCCGGTCTCTATCCGGTTGCTCATGAAAACAGACAGATATGACGTTAAATTCCCCAACTGACTCCGTTTTCCCAGTTAACCATTCAAAATATAGCTATAGCTATTCTTGTTATGAACATTTCTTTGAAGCATGCAAGCAAAAATAGCAGATACAGAGTAGCTTTTAAAATTTTATTTAAAATATAGGTGATGTGTGCACGACTTTAAATTTTAAGTCAATGTCCGCATGCACTGACGGAAGTTCAAAGGTGGATGCGCTATGCAATATGCTTCGACCACCTTGCCGCTGGCAACAGGATGGCGATCAATTCTTGTCACGAATAATCGCTATCGATGAATTTTGGACCAGGGCATACGAACCAGAGCTGAAAAGTCAATCCGCGGACATGCTGGATCACCAAGGAGGCAGAAGCTCCGTCAGAATCCTTCCTCAGTCAAATTGATGGTGATCGTCGCGCATGACGTCAGGGGTGTCATTGTTTGCAACTTTGTTCCACATGGCAGAACATTGACCGCACAGTACTACAGGGATTTCCTCGTGCAAAAGGTACGACGTGGTGTTCGGGAGAAACGTCCGGATCTTATGGACAGTGCAATAATCCTGCACGACAATACAAAACCACATAAAGCAGAGTGTGTAGGGCAGCTACTGCGACATTGGGGGTGGGAAGAATTGGAGCACTCACCGTATTCTCCGACATTTCGCCCTGTGACTTTGATCTCATTCGAAAGATTAAGGAACCACTACGTGGTAGGCGGTTTGCAACACGAGAGGACATTGCTAATGCTGTGCGCGAACAGATGACTCAATTCACACATGGTGCGGCAAATGCTGCGGTAGTTGGTATTCAGCGCCTATCACATCGTTGGCAGCGTGTGGTGACAGTAGCCGGGGACAACTTTGAGGATCTTTAGGACCAGGTTTGTCATGTCAACTGTATGAGTACTGTGTTGTCATTCTTTTGCACAGTGAAGGCCATATTGCCCTGTATATTACCGTAATAAATTAGTGTGTTACGATATTCAGTGCTATTTATTGTCCACACATATAGTTAACACCTTGTCCTTTCGCTTGTATACACTGCTATCTTCAAGATTTTGTCATGACATTGTCCTGACTTTTGCCACAACCCTCGTAGAATGTTTATATAAAGATACAAAGAAATATTTGTATTTGCTGTAAAGTAAAACGCTGTTTCATGAGAAAGTAAACTTAGGATTTTAAAGAGGGCCTAGACCATGCAGATCTGGTTGCGTCAGCCTTTCGTCAGCTGAAGCTGAGAATTATTGTAAACTGTAAAACAGTAAACACATTTATAATAATTTAAACAAAGAACTTAAGCAATATCATCAGCTATTGTTGAAAATATTAATTTAATTGCAAATAAGCTATAAAGTAGATTCACTTCTTACGAACAAAACGAATAATGATAGTCAAATGTTTAAGAATTGGACGCTGTATTCTTACTTTAATGTTCCATAATCGTTCGATGCAAGATTCTTTAGGCCTTACATTATAGTGCGATTTCACAATTTTGGCGCGTGCCGTTACCTTTCTTCGCAATAGATTGATGCAAGACAAGAGGGGTGCTGTAAACATTGCTAAGAGATTTCGTGATTATGAAGCTGCGTTTTTGAAATCCCAAATGTATGGTCTGCGTTGAATGTGAGCTTACGTTGGCTCGTTCTTTTTGTGGATGGTGCCTAAATTGCGTGTAGTATACAGTTTTTGTGTGAGAAGTGGTTCTCTTGGATATTGTCATTTCAAGAAACGGTAAAATGGAATTTATTACTACGCCGAAAGCTTTCAGTGTTGATCTTCGAAAGCGAGGTATTCAGTTTGCTGGTACCTACTGCAAATGCGGGATCTCGCTCAGTTATAAGCTTATCAGAAGTGTTCCATTCGCCAGGGACGAAGGTCTATCGCGCGGCCGCTGCATTCCCCTCATCTCGGCCCGAAAGCGTCATTAATGGGGTGCAGTGTTGGAGGGTAAGACGTGATCAGCGCCTCGAGCCCCTCCCGGCCGGTTGATGCGGTCTTCTCTATATGGAGCCGCTACTTCTCAATCAAGTAGCTCCTCAATTGGCCCCCAAGGGACCTCACGAGGCTGAGTGCACCCAGGACCAGGTCTCCCAGCGGGGGAAAATTCCCCACGCCGGTACGGGGAATCGAACCCAGGTCTCCCGCCTGATGAGCAGCCGCGCTTACTCCGAGCTAAGGAGACGATCAATCTATTCTTATAAAACACTATTCTTTTATATACATCACGCTACATTAACAGAAATTGTCTTTATTACTTGCTTTCTTGCAAGTAAAAGAGAATAAGGGAATACACTAGGCTAACGTGATAGCATAATCTTTTAAAAGAACACTTGAAATTCGGTTCTCTTTGCATGCCTAGAAGTTAAACAAAAGAAATATGAAATGAAAGATGACTTCCCGTTTAAGAAAATTTCAAGCACCTTAACTTTTAAACCCAAAACAGGGAATATCTTGGAAACGGTTAACTCTACAGAAATAAAAATAATTTGTGTGTTTTAACGAGATCCATATTCTTGTGTAGTAAGTTTTGCCTATATCCTGCATAAAAGTCATCCAGAATGAAGAAGACTTTAAAGAATATTCCCAGAACATTTAATGTATACGTTTCGTTTGTTATAAAATATCTTAAACATGTGGCATTTTAATGAAAATCATTAAAGCCACTTTAAAGAAAATAAATTTTTTCTAAAAGTGTTGCATGTAAAGATTAGTTGGGGGCGGGGGATTTTCTTGAAAATCTTCGTGTCGCATCCTTGGAAGATGCTGAACTTAAATGCCAAGTTTGATATTTATACAGACATGTATACAAAGACGCAGACAGACAGACATATACACATAAAAGACACACACTGACAAACACCACATGGACATTTTTCTAAAAAAGCTTTTTCTGGATTCAGGGTTTCAAAACATATATTTCTGGTGAAATCTCGGCATCGAATTTTTGAGTGGAATACACCTTTCACTGTCTATTATGTGCAATGTATATTCGTATGTTGCATGCGCAATGGTTTTGACAAAAAGACGGCGTTGATTTGATGCAGGAGTTGGATTGCCTGCCGGCAAAGTTGCAATATTTTACAGAGGAAATTGAGGGATTGGTGGAGGTAGAATTTACCAGTAGTACCTAATTTAGAAAGCACCTGTTTGTGTATGAGAAACATAGGGCAGATAACACTGTGAATATATCACATAAACGTAAATGCATGGTATTGTGTGAAGAGTAGGACGCCATACTTGGTCAATTTTCAAAATTGAAGTTAAAGGATACAATGTAGAAACAAATTTGGAAATAGAAATGAGCAGTAAAACCTTTGAGTGAATACCATTTGATAGATTTATTTCTCCTTGGTGATAAACTTATTTACTAGATACAGATTTGGTATTTTGTTATTCAGCCTCTAAAGTTGCGTTGCATTTATTTAGAATGTCTTTGTTGCCATCTTAAACAGCCAACATTGTTGCTGTAACACATGTGATTGTTAACTAAAGAATCTAATGTGTGCCACTCACATGACTTTCTCTACATCACTGTAACAAATTTTTGTTAAAAAGCATACTCTTCTATCTACTTTATGATCATCGAGATAAAGATTAGCAAACATTGTCTTAATTTCTTGTTTCCTTGTAAGTAGAAAGCAAATAATGGAATACACTAGTTGCTATGTGGATGAAATCTGTTTCTATGCAGGGCCAAGTGTGTACAACTTGCCGTACGAGAAAAGTATTTTAAATCTGAAACAAATATAAAGAATATCTAAAAAATGGTCAATTCCACGAAAAGAATGTATATGACATAAATTATGTGTTTTAATGTGATCCACATTTTTTGTGTAATAGGTTTTTGTCTATCTCTCACGGTGCATCAGTTACGCAAAATTCAGCAAAATATTGTTTCTAACTCATTGTGTTATAATAACATTTATTAGTTTTTCGAGTCAGTCTGAAATCAGACTATTTCAATTAGTGGGTTTGATTTTAATTATTTTCATTACGTAGCGTGTTTTACTTTGTTAGAAAGTTAGAAGGTAGAATTTTTTCGAACACAGAAAAGTGTAATCAAAAATAAATCTGATGTGTACTATTTACATGCCTTTCTCTCCATCTCTGCAACAAATTATTGTAAAAAAGCTTATGCTTCTATTTACTTCAAGCTAATCGAAAAAAAATTAGCAATAGTCTTGTTACTTGTTTCCTTGTAAGTAGAAGCGAAATAAGGGATTACCATAGGTTAAAGTGAAAGCTGGTTGCTATGTGTCTGAAGTTCCTTTGTGTGAACAGGAATTGACAAATTCCTATATGAGAAAAGTATAAGTTTTTCAAAGCTGATACTAAAACAAGGAATATCTCAAGAACAACCCACTCCATAAAAAATGTATATAACATAAATTGTGTGTTTTAACATGCTCTATACTTTTTGTGTGGTAAGTTCTTGTCCATCTCTTACGGTTTAGCAGTTATGCAAAATTCCGTAAAATTCATCCAGAATAAAGTAGTCTTCATAGGTTATTCCTAGAACCATTTTGATGAAAATTATAATTTTCGAACAAAAGTTGCATGTAAAGGGTAGTTTGGGGTGGGGGGACTTTCTTGAAAATCTTTGTCGCATCCTTGGAAGATACCAAACTTAAATACCAAGTTTGGTATTTAACGGACTTTTCGTTTTTGAGCTACACACACACACTCACACACAGATACCCATACATGGACCGTTTTCCAAAAATGCTTTTTTTGGATTCACGGGACCAAAAACATGTATTTCCGGTACGTGTAGAGAGAGAGAGAGAGAGAGAGAGAGAGAGAGAGAGAGAGAGAGAAAGGTGTACTTGTAAATCTAAGAAGAAAATGTTAGTAGCCCATAGTCAGCAACTCAAGTTGTGTTTGTGCTGTCATGGAAGTGTAATGATAAAGGCACATGAAGGGAAGTGCTATGGCCTATGGCCTCGTTGCGCAAGCGTCTTACAATATAAAACACTATTTTTACCATTAGCATCATAAATATTACTGTCGTTGGTTGCACGCTTTTAAAAGGCTTGGGGACGATATGGTGAGAGTTTTCACATTCTGATAACAGCAGAAGGATGTGTGGAGGCACTGCCACTTCCCTGTTTACAAAGCAGACGTGGGAAAGCTTTCCAGTGGAACTCTTGCCAGTCCAAATATTTGCAGTGCAGTCCTCACCTATCACGCTTTAATTACATCTCCGTTTTTAATTTTAAGGTTGTACGAAACCACGAGCTTGGGCTGAATGAAAGGAACCCGCTCTCTTCCTTTCACTATCATAGTATTTTTTTCTCATAAATCTGGATTTCATTTCGGTATGTTCCAACAGCTTTACAAATTTCCTTCTCAAGGCTTTTAATGCTCTAGACTTCCATAACGTTATTACGTACAGCTTGGGGCAGAAAATCCGGCGCCTTCACTTCATAGCAACAGTAGTTTTGTTCCGTTACACAACTTGATCTATAAATAATAACGGCTCACAGAATCATAAAGGAAAGAGAGGATCATCTAATAAAGAGTGGTACACAGGAGATCTCCAAAATCTTAAAATGAATTGTTTGAAATATTTTAATCTTTATGTGCATCATGGAATCCCAGAAGCCAAAGATATGTATAATGATGCTAAGAAATTATATCAGAGTAGTCTAAGAAATACAAAAACGTATTATTTTTCGAAATTTATCAGTGGTTCACAAAATAAATTTAAAGCAATCTGGTCTGTCATTAATGGTATTGTAAATAATAACCCTAAAGCATCATCTTCAGATCTTGATCCTGAGACATTTAATTCATATTTTATTGACAAAGTTGACAAACTTGTAAGTTGTATATCTCCCAGTGAACCTAAAATTATCTGGGAAACGATGTCTAAACGAGATGCTGAATTTGCCTTTGGACATGTTGGTGTAGAAGACGTATACACTGCTATATTCAATTTAAGTAATAGTTCTTCTTTTGATGTGTATGGTATTAATTCCAAATTAATCAGAATGGCAGCCATTTATATATCAGAACCTTTAACTCATATTTTTACTTTCTCTATACGAACTATGTAAATAGTGTATAGAGAAGGTTTTGCACTCCACCAAAAAATTCGATACCGAGATTTCCACGGAAATATATGTTTTAGGGCCCCTTTATCTAAAAAAAGTATTTTCAGAAAAAGGTCCGTGTGTGTGTCAGTGTGTCCGTGTGTCTGTGAACACGATAACTCAAAAACGAAAAGTCAGTAAAATACCAAATTGGTGTTTAAGTTTAGAATCTTCCTGGGATGCGACACGAAGATTTTGAGAAAAATCCGATCACCCCAAATTACCCTTTACATGGAACTTTTTTCGAAAATTTTGATTTTCTAAAAAATGGCTCTAACGATTTTGATTAAAATATCGTATATTAAAGATATTTACCCGACAAATAAAATGTATATTTGAATTTTCTGGGAATAG